>VYXF01013081.1:261656-339529 GCA_013397295.1 Polioptila caerulea
TTTTTTTTTTTAAGATTTGTGTTTAACTAGAGCATTTGAATGCACTGCTTACAGTACAGTCATAATCATAATGATGGATCAATCTCACTGTGTTACATGACAAGTGCAGGGTATGCTCCATATAAAGTACATTCCAGGGGTTTAAAGGTGTCTTTTAATCCAGCCTGGAATGTTGTGCCATTGAAGCCAGCTCTGCAGATTTATGAATGGTGGGTTATTAACAGCCAGTTCAGCTTCTTGAGTGCACATCAGCTGATGAGGGCTAAGCACAGCTAAGAGCTTGTAATGGCATCGGATGAGGGTAAGGACAAGACTTAGACTCATGGCAATTCCTCCCAGGAAGAGATGCATGGTGCTTCCTTTTAACAGCACCTTTTAAAATATTCACTGTTGCTGTAAACTCTTTTCAGTCTCTGCATTGGGGATTCATATAATGCCCAGGCATTATGTACAGGAATGACTATTATCATAGGATTATCATTTCTCCTACTGAATAATTTCTCAACATCATTGAGCATAGTAATTTCTTAGTTCCTCTTTTTCTGGAGTCAAGCAAAACTCTCAAGAGCTGCATTAATTTCTAGAGTAAGAAGAAACAATTTCCAGTGTCTTAAATGAACTTATATTCCATATGCTCAGAATTCCATACAGATTATTAGTTGCTTTTAAAATCCTGATTTCTTTTTCCGTTACCTCCATTCAAAGAGTTATGGATTTTATCCTCACTGTCCTTGCATCCACAACTTTTTTTCCCGAGTTGTTTCCACTGGCTTTTAGATTACACTCACAAATTTCTAGAGACCTCTATTGTAGAATTTATGATTTATAAAAAAATTTTTAAAGATGTTCCTCAGTTAAAATAACAGAGAAATTCAAAACATCAGTATTGGGAATTACAGCATTAGTGTGGTTGCTACAGTTTCTCAGGACACAAGCTTAGCACTTTTTCTGTATAGGTGCAACATCTTTTGACACTTTTTAGGGGTACTATCTGTAGTTTTAATGATGATGTACTGGAAATAGTGTGAGTCCTGAGCTCTTAAATTAGCATGACTGTCAGTAAAATCTGAGGCAATATTGCACTGGAGGCATGTCTGTTAGCTGAAGTGGGGAAGAGCACTTTGAACAATGGAGAGCAGATTCATACAATGGGGGATCCTCTGAGGGACCCAGGAGTATAATTTATATATGGAGGATGTGCATGAGATGTACTTTATCATGCAGGGAAGTTTTGAGTTGCTTCTGTCAGATTGTTCATTTGAATAGTGTTATCCAAGTGAAGAATGACTTCATTTTAGAATTTGAACAAATATTTTATGAAATGTATTTATTTCAGAAACATATTAAAGTAATACTGATGCTTGAGATACAATTCAGAGCTTTTGAAGCCTAGGGCATGAATTTATTTTTTTGTCTGAAATTCTATTTTTCTTCATTCTCAGTTCACCAACAATTTGAACCTTGTTTTCTTTTCAGTGGATAGATTAAAAATCCCATTACAGGATCCTTCTCTTAATATATACACCTGACAGTCACCTTCGAAGTCTAGGACTGGTTAAACAGCCTAATAAATGAATCTTGAATACTAATGCCTAATTGTTGAAACAGAAGTGGTGAGGTTAAGTATCCAGTGCCTTCCTCCTTCTGTAGTCCTTGCAAGCAGTGGAACGCAGCCTGACACATCTGCCAGCACTTCACACCCACTTGCTCATGTATAAATGACTGAACAAAGAACAAAGCAATGGAAAGTCAAGCTTTACCTTTTTAAGTAGGGATGATAACAGGTTAGAGAAAACCCGAAATATGAGCTGCACAATACATTGGAGGAACAGAATTCTGGTGGAAAATATTGTGGCATTTTATAAGAGATTATAAAATATGTCAGTAATTACATACATTTACCTAACAAATTTTGAAAATATATATAGCGACCAGATTTGAGAATGTGCCAATAAAAATGTTTGGTTTTGATGTGCATTTCGAGAGAAAAGGCAATCAAGGAAACCAGTCATTTATATTCTTTAGATTATTTAAATACTTTTTAAAAAATTAGATTGATACAATTAATATAAAACCTACATTCTTTTAAATCAAATTGAATTCCCCATATCCAACCATTATATCTTAGACAAAAAGCATTTTATTGAAAAAAAGTGTGTATCCCTGGTTTAGAAAATAAGGACTAGAAAGAGAAGCTTGTTAGGCAAGTAAGAAGGATGCTTTATTTCCCTTCTTCTGACCTGATTGATATTCTCTTTTTTGTCTCCTGACATGTTTTCTATAATGCAGACCACAAAAAAATAGCTGGCAATATGGCTTGATTTTCTTCCAACCTTCAGACTTCAAATGCAGAAAAATGTCTACTAATTTCTATTTCAGTGTTGCCATAGATACAGTTTCTATGATGTTTTTATTTTTTTACTTCTGTCTATCCCTCTACCTGTCTGTCTATAGATATTTAATCTTGCTAGTTAACTTCTTCTTCTTTTCCCCTTTATTTTCCATGGTTACCAGTTATTTCCCAACATGTATTCCATTTGCTTAACTTAATCAGGTGTTAAATTTTGTTGGTTTTGGTTTTGGTTTTTTGTTTTGTTTTGCTTTGGTTTTGTTTTTTTGTTTTGTTTTGCAATTCAGAATCCTCATTCTTGCTGTTCCAGTAAATACAGGAATCCTGTAATGCCCCACAAGTAGTGTCCAATGTGTCATGTTGGGCTTTGAAATACTCTTTCTTTCTACAATTGAAACTCTCAGTAATTAACTTTGCTTCACACTCTGTGAAACAGGGATGCCTTCAGGTCCCCCCCTTGCTGCTATGTTCTCAGCCTGTGCTGGATTTCTCTTAGATTCTGTTTGGTTTAATGCACATTCTCACACTGCACTTTCCCCATTTTTTGTTTCTCCCAGACCCTCTTCTCTTGATTTTTTTTTTTTTTCTGTTAATAGTAAATGCAAACAGCAGCAGCAACTCATGATGCACTGTGAGTGTTGGCTTAATGTACGTACTCATCTGCAGTCATTCATCACTGCTGTTGGATCTCTTTTTCAACTGCAAAAAAAAAGAGCAAGACTGTTCACTGATGTACTTAAATTGGATGCTAACTGCTGTTGGTAAAAATGTTTCATCCCTATTCATTAACCAAAAAAAAAAGTAAAATCTGACTTTATTACTCCTTCTTAGCATGCAGGTGGGCATTTAATTCCTAATGCACTAGGTGAAATTTATAATCTCCTGATCTAGTGGGGATAAAACAGATCATGAAAGTAGAGCACCTTTGTTTTTCCATGAAAGATACACTTTTCCCTTTAAGAAGATGGAACTGGGCCTATGAATATCTTGACAATACTCACCGTCTTAATGTTGGAGCTCTGATATATAGAACTAAATCAGGGCTTTGGAGTCCCCTTGTATATTTCCTAGACATATTCAAAATTAGAGATGCTCTGAATAATCTTCCGTGGAGAGTGAAATTTCTTCTTTGGACTGTCTATAATCCTACACAGATCACTTGACTTTGATGCCTAGAATTAGCTGCTGTCTTCTGTTTTCTTATGCACATTTCATCATGTGGCATTCTCCCCTTTAGGAAACACAGGGGTTGATTTTCCTTATACAATAATTGTCATCAATTTTAATAGGGCTGTGCTCAATGCTAATGTGTCTCTAGAGACATTCTACCTTCTTTGAAGTAGGGCAAATATGATAACTCACTTTTACTACCAAAAGACTTTTGTTGTGCTGTTTCCTGTTTGTTTGTTTACCAACAAGATTTTTTTTTTTTTTTTTTTTTTTTTTTTTTTTTTTTTTTTCCCATTTTTTTTTTTTTTTTTTTCCCCATCTGTTATTCTGTCCTACTGGGCGTTTATTCTGGACTTCCCCCAGGTCTTGGAGGAAGTCTCATGTACCACCTTACTCCTTGTCAAATATTCATCTTCTGACTTTTTTTGTTGAAGCAGTGATTTAGCTTAGGTAAAATTGGATTGATACAAAATCCAAGACTGATGTGGCCTGAAGATGAGATTGATTAGCAGCATGCTCTCTGTGCTGTCTATTACCTGCATATGAACTGAAAGGAAAAATGCTTGCAAATCAATTACAGCTACAGAGTTTTACAAACTACTTTGAAAGAACTAATTCTTAGTTAAAGTTTCAAAGTTACAAAATTAATGGTAAGCTTCATGTTGTAGAAACTTGGGGATGGTGTAATGGAAATCTTTTGTGTGTCTGCTTTCACAGCTTCTCTGTTCTTAGAGCCTGTCTCCATCTGATGATTGCTTAACAGCCTAAATAATTATTTATCACAAGTTGTTCTTGCTATAATTTTTTTTTAATCAACAATTTGGGAATTTCTCCTTTGCTGCCTGTAGTCCTCTGAACTGCTCCTCCTCTCCCACCTGTATTAGCTGGGAAAATCAGCCACTCCCCATGCAGCTGAACTTGTTGGCACTGCTCTTGCCTGCTTTTAACCAGCGTAAACAGCTCTGGGATTTATTGGGAAAGTGTGAATCGTCTCATCTGGAACAAGCATCTAAACCTTAGGCATTGTGTTTAAGCTAGCCACAGGCAGTCAGGCATCACAGGGAGGAATTTTTTCTATTGCCAGTTAGCTCTTTCAGAAACAGCTAACGCAACAAAGGGAGGCACATCTCTTGGAGATGTGCTTTCCTCCAAGAGGGCAGCTTTATCTCAGCTTCATCCTGTTGTGTCTCTGTCTACCCCGAGGAGGTAGCACAAATATACCACCCCTTCCAAGTGGTGCTTCCAGTTTTACAGCTCTGGAGAGAATCTCTTCTTATTACACTGTGGTTTTTTTCTCTTCAGTTGTCTTCAGGTGAATTGTTCCTAATTTATTTTTGTATTTGTGAGAAAAGAAACCGTCTCTGGGATCAATACTTTTGCTTTGAATGCATTCACTTTGTCATATTAGCTTAATAAAATGAAAATAGGCAGAAATTAAAAGATTTCTTAAATGATATTTACTAATACTTCAGACACTGTTTTATGTGTACGATATGGCTTTTTTTTTTCTTGTTTTGGTTTAGTACTAAATGGGAAATCTGACTTCTAAACAAGTAGAGGCTATAGATGCTACTTTTTTCCTTATCCTCTATTGCTGACCTTGTAATAGGCTTATTGAGATTCGGTATTGACCACTTTAAGCATAGTCACAATTTATGAGACTATTATCTCAGATAATCTAAATAGGCAGTGTTATTGTGCACTTTATGCTACAGTTCTGCTTTTGAGCTCACTAAATGACTGGCTGCATTATTACCAAGTATTTTTATAGAAATCCCAGGTGTAGTTAACATTTCTGTAGACAAGAATCTGATAGCATCAAGACCACCAAATATAGGAAAATGTATAGAATAAAGAGCTAGATTACAGTAAAGATTGGACCTGTTTGAATAGTAGAGGTATGGTGATTAACAGTCTAGATGTCCTGTAATAACAACACATCCTTAAGAATCTCCAACGAGATCCATAGAAATCCAGCTATCCTCCAATCATTACAATGTGGGTGGCAGCTTGAAACCCTGGTAGTCTCTTCCTGAACTGTAACAAAGCCAGGAGACACAAGCTGGGAAATCTTTGTCTCCTCTTTCCCACTGTGTTGATTTCAGTGCAAGCATTCAAGTCTTTACCTTTCTGTCCTGCTTTTCTCCTCTAGCTCCTAATAGAGACAGTCATGGTTTCCTCCTACCATTTTGTCCTTAATTTCTTCTCCCCTTCTTATTGCTCCAAAGTATATGCTACAGTCATATTTTGATTCCTTGGTATCATGCTTGTCGTGTGGTCTACTTGCTGTATCTTCCTGTTACAACATTATTTTTTTTCTTCCAGCTATGTTTCTGATTAGTATTCACCACTTTAAAAAATGCTTCAGTTTTACTCTCCCTGTGGACTTTCCTTTAAGAGTGTTTACTCCAGGCAAAGGATAGATTATGCTATCATGTTGTAAAATCCTAATAATACCAATAAATGCCTCTAATGGAATGAATTCTGTCCCTTTTTTTACTAGAGTACTGTTGACTAGGTGTCCCACAGCAGTGGGTTTATTAGATAGGAAAATCCAAATAAAAAAAAAAGGCAAGGAAAAGAAATAAAGCTAGCTGTGTACTTTAGAAAATTAGAAACATCAGAGTCTATAAATCTAGAATCTGCTTGCAGTTTCCAATTGCTCTGCTGGCAATAATGGGGTTACAGTAGTGTGAAAACTGAATCAATAAAATCAACCACATGCCCTCTGGGTCTTGGAGCATATTGCATGGCATAGGATATTGCACTGTATATTTATCCTAATAAAACCAAGCCACTTTTGATGCAGTATAGAAAGGAGTCAGAAAATACAGTGGTCATTTCTATTTCTAAGAGAATGATTGACATATGCTGCTTGTGTTTTGCTTGGAGTGTAGAACTATTGATAATTAACAGTGGTCATGATAGGTTTCCTCTTCGTTTATATCCACTTTGTGTTTTACTTCCCAGCACTGCTGCAATATATGCTTTTGATGATGTTGACCTTGGAAATCTATTTGAAGCAAACTCTAGCCTATAATGCAGCCCATTTGCTGCAGTGAGTGTGCTGCTGGGAACAAGTTCCCCTGGTTTCTAGTGGTGTGTTGTGTAAAGACTGGAGACTCTCAGGTCTCTGTGCATGGAGCCATGCCCTCAAAAGCCTTCCTGCCAGCTCTGTACACATGCAGCTGTGAAAATTTGCTATGGATTATAGAGGAGTAAATAATTAGGTGTTAATGGTGCCCTCAGAAAAACAGAGGATATGCAATATCAAGTCTGATGTGACAGAGACAGTGCTGCAAAAACATGGACAAATCTCTACTGGCAAAACTGGCAGCTGCTGCTGCTGGCAGAGCATCACAGGGAACAGTTCTGGAATTCAGCTGGTAGGTCCTAGATGCTCTGAGAGCACAAAGTGCTCATCTACAAGTGCTTTGAGAACAGGCTGTGTTACCTGACCTAGTCCAATTTTCTACACAGGCTAGGCTGCTTTTTTCTCCTTCCTTGTGTGTGATTGTTGGCTGCTGAAGTTAGAGAAGAAGGTCACACTGGTTGTTGTAGTTGCAGAGTTGGGCTTTTTGACAGTTGTCCAAAGGTCAGACTGCTTGCTCTTTTACTAACTGTCTTGAGTGCAAGTAAATAAATGAAACACATTGAGACAGAAAATCCCAAAATAAAATAGTTCACAGTATCTTTTCAGATGAAATGGCACTTCATTCCCTTATAAAACATTGCATAGAAGACCATGAGGAAAACACTTTTTTTTCCAATCAAAGAAAAGTTTGATTTCTTTTGAAAATGCTTTCTTAAGACTGCCAACTAGGAAAGCAGCTGAAAGAAGCAAGGGGAAACATTGATTGTTATACAGGATGTGATAAAGTGTCTTCCTTAAAGGAGGGGAAAGTTCCTCAACAGCTCTCCTCCATCAGTGTAAATTGCTACAGAAAGCAGTTTACTATATGCTGTCCAGAATTAATAAATTGAGTTATTGATGAAGGATCCAGGTCACCACCTCAACTGAAGGGAAGCCTAAGGAGCACAGTGTCTTGCTCAAGCAGAATGTTTTTTTTTCTCTGCAGAATCTATGTTTTGTGTGAGGTATGAAGCTCATACTGATCCAGCACTTGAGAGAAATCTTTTTCTGAAGCTGAGGTCTCTGCATATTAGTGACAGCATAGTATTGAGGCTGAGACTGATAATGGTACTAAATAATCATCTTTTTTAAAACATATATTATTTTCATGAACATTAGCATGAGTATCAGCATAAGTACAGGATGTGCTTAGTACTCTTTAACATAACCTTCATTTTGATAATCACTCTAATTAGGTAGGTTTTGTAGAAGCTATCAGTTATGTTTGCATTACTGGAGGACCTCATGGTTTCTGTTTATCTGAAGAAATCTGTTTTGTGACTTTCATTCTTTTTTAATCAGTTCTGTCTTATACAATGACTTTAATCCCTTGAGAAGATGAAACATCCACAAAATATTGAAGTGTTCCCTTACACAGGTGCCAGGAGGAGAGTGTACTGACAGCTTAAGTCCACAGCACTCAGAAAGGGCCATCCAGGCTGTTTCAGAGGAGGGAGAGGCACCAGATGAGCTGCATCAGCTTCCTGAAGCAGTGTACCACTAAGTCTGTTGGACACTACTGCTGACCTAGGGAAGAGGGATGACATAGGCATAACAGGATATACTATTTGAAGGATCCAGGCTTCTTTGACATGCAGTCAGAGGATTTGCATGTGATTTGGCTGTGCTTTACAATTATGTCAGGTTTATCAGATTGACCTAACAACAGCAGACTTCTCCAGCCACCGGCACAACAATTAGAGCAAAATTTGTTCTTTAGGTCCAATATCTTTTAAAGATGCTTGTTTGCATGAGCATAAAGAGGCTCACAGGGTAACATTAATTACTTTATAGCATTCTCTTCATTGCTTGTGCCCTCTTGTGACTCTTTTGTAAGTGTCAGATTCATTCTGTTGATTCTATTCTTGGAGGGATGTAGTGTGATTCTAATCCAGAGCTTTTCCTGTATCTTTCCTTTATTTGTGGCATGTGCTCATGTGCAAGTTTAAGTTTGAAAAGCTCCTATGGAACATAAAAATGCCTCCTTATTTGATATTGAAAATTAGGAGTTCCTCCTTAGTTTTTAAGGTAGCTTTAGGGTATTTTGGGGTTACGTATGCAAATTCTCATTTCAGCTGCTAATTCTACCAATTTACTCATTTTTAGTAAAAGTTCAGATTCCTTTAGTTTTTGGTATTATTAGATTATGAGGCTACAGGGAGGAATCTTGTTTATGAAACATGACATTTTTCATCATTGCTAAGATTCTGTGTAATACAGATATGAAAAAATCATGTTTGGGTCTACAAACATTAAGGAGGTTTGATTGAAATGGAGAGAAATTGCTGTTCAAGGAAATATTCCTGCATTTTTCATTATAGCTCTAGTTTAACAATCCTATGTCTCAATGTCATGTACAGCCAAGATCTTGAATGTAGATGAGTTGAGATTTCTCCAGAAAATGTAGAAATAAGTCTTTTGGGATTTGTGAAAAATATGTTTTTTCCTTGTACGCTGTTATACATCATCTTTTATTTATTAAAATGTAATTTGATGCTTCTATTCCTTTTCTTTTAGCCTACAAGAAGTTAGTAGCTTAAGGACACTGATATTGAATGACAGATGTATGGTATTTTTTTTCCTCTAAGCAGAAGAGGGAGAATAGTTCGGAGACATGGCCTGTGACTCTGAGAGCTGCTCATGATGGGTACAACACTGTTAGAAACCAAAGACTTTGTCAGAATTCTTGCAGATTAGGATTAGAAGAAGGGAATGAGGATTGATGAAAGGGGGAATATGAAGTGGCTGAAGCCCTAGTCTCATTACAAACAGTTGCTGATTTTTTTTTTTTTTCTATTCAAGGTCAATAAGTACAAAACACTTGGTTTCCTAATCAGATGAGAACTTCATTACTTTGTTTCAGAGACCAAGGCACATCATTTTTAGCTGTGGGTATACTTCACAAAGTTAATTGGAAGATTTGATTTAAAAAATAATCCTTTAGAAACTTATTTTTTTAAAGGTAGTGACAAGGTGTTAAAAGTGCTCCAGCTTTGAATAAGATAAAATAGACTTAAGAATTGACTAAATTATTTTTAAAAGTTATGCCTATTTTTAGCATAGGTATTTTCAACCCAATAATCTATAACAGCAGAGTACAAAGTTGAGCACAGTATACAGGGAGCATTGAGCTCCTGGAGTTTAGGGTGCATTAGTGTTTCTATTACAGTCTTGTATATTTTGCAAGATAAGGTGGTTATAGTAATTGGTTCCAGACTGAAACATAGCTTGAAAGATTGAGACCTGAGATCACAATTTATACTTTTAGAAATGTATTCTGGGAATTGCTTAAACTACTGTGGTTTGTTTATGTTGTGCTGGATACCCAAGGTCCCTATTAAGGTTCACAGTTGCATTAATGGCAGTTTTGCATAAACAGAAAGGCACAATACCCATAGAAGTAGTTTGCAGTCTCATACTCTCAACTGAGGGTGTGGTTTCTATAGGTGCTTGATCCTACCAGATCAGGATTAGCAACTGAATTACTGAAACATGGGGCTGAAATCCCACTTGGGCAAACTGAGGTCTTTCAGCTCACCAGGAGCAGAAGGATCAACCTGCCCATCCTGTGTCTATAGGGACAGCTTTGAGGTCCTTGAGGGCTGATAGCACCATTGGCTGCTGGATCTTTGCTCCTTGGCTGTGCAGGCTGACTCAGGGGAAGGGATAACCTATTCACAGAATCATTCAGGTTGGAAAAGACCTCTAAGATTATTGAGTTCAACCTTCAATCAGCCTTCAATCAGCCTACCAGACTTTGGCACAAAGTACACCATGGCATAGCTATTCCACACCTTCTCACTTGGCCCCCATCCTTGGTTGTGTTCTGGCTTCATCTCTGCAGTGGAGCAACCTGAGAAGTGGTGTCGTGTGAGCAAAAGGACATGCAGTGCGTCTCATGTGAAACTTGGGGCCAAGATGCAAGCTAAGGAACAAAGTAAATTGTTCCTTTTGTTTTAGACTCCCCTCAACGCTCTTTGGTTATGTTTGGTTCGAGCAACCTGTTCTGCAAATTTTCTGGGGCTAAATAGAACACCGGGCTAGGAATGTCTGTCACATTTGCTAGGTGTCCCTCAGAATAGTAGTCCTGGTTCTTTCCTAACTTGGGGTTTTAGTTTAGCGGTTATTTCCTTCGGGATTACTGCTTTCTTGGACTGAAGAGGAATAGGCTTATGTTGTTGTTATTGCTAAAAGCAGAACAGGTTCTCCATGCCTAGTTCTGTTTCTGGCTGTATCTTGAGGACAAAGGTGTTGATTTACTTTCACCATCTGACAGTGTTGTATCAAGAAAAAATAGCTTTGAGAGCAAAGAACTGAACTTCACACTGACATATCTTCTAAACCATTATTTTCAAAATGAGCATGAAAATGCTTTTTTTTTCTGGCGTGTATGAGATGTTACTGTCACATTTGGCCTAAGGTATTTATGATTTACTCCACAGAATCAAAACAAAGTTTATAAAGAGTTTGTCATAGGGCCTTAGGTAGTTAGTTATCCACTTGCTGCTGAAAAAAGATAACTGATACGAAGAGACACACAGAATATTTAGAGAGACAGACATCTGTATATAAGGGACTGTCTTACTAGAAACACTTCTCTTTTCATACTGTTAGAATTTTGAAAAGTTTTTTATGCTATGTATTATTTCTTGCAAATTGCTTGCCAACTTAATATCAGCAGCATCTAAACAGTAAGTAATTGCTTATGATAATGAGCACAAACTAATTACTGGAATGTTAATATTCACAATGCACTTTAGAACAGTGGGAGGTATTCCAAAAACACTACTCTGTTTTTTAATTGCAGTGTTTAGGTTGCATTGTTATCACAAATGCTGGCAAGATCATCACAAAGCCAGCCTCTCATTGAATAGCCTCCTTACTGAGACTCCAACATGTGAATAGGTAGTGCCCTTTGAGAACTAAACAGGATATGAACAAAATCTTCTGGATTTAAATAATGATTCTTAATTTCTGATTGATGTTTATTATGTGAATAGGCAGAGAACCTTCTTATGACTTTTACAATTTAACAAATTTCAAGTCAAATTGCATTCAGTTCCTGTCTTAATATTTGTGTGTCTTCAATGGAATCAATACTTGTGTGAGATGCAGAAACATACCTAGAAATGTGTTTTACATTACAGAAATGCTGTAAGAAGATACTGTCGTGCACGAATCCTCAAAACTTCCAAGTTTGCTGCAGTTCATTATGCAGGACTGATACTTAGTGTATTTGAAATGTTTTTTTTCCCTTGTTTTCTTGGAAAATGTTCTGTTTTACTTTGGGTTGAGTTTTTTTGAGCAAGCTTAGATGAATGCTTATTGCAAAATAGATTATCCCTGGGCACATTTCTTCACAGAATTATTTGCCACGTGTGTTGGTATCACTTACAGTTTTGAAGGATTCTTGACATCTTTGAGTATGGTGTTATAAAGTACTGCATTAAAGTAAGGCTTTCCAAACTATTGAATACTAGTCTTCACTTCAAGATATTAAAAGCAATCGTAATCTCCTCCAGTCAGACCCTTGGAAGTGAGTGGCCTACACAAAATCACTGCACTAATTAGGCTGGGTGAGTCTTCAGAGGGTGATTAACTGCTCACCTTTCTTGCATACACAAGTGAATTAAGTTACAGCTGATAGCACTGGTTTATGGAGTGTCAGAGCCAGGACTTGAGTTAGTCCCTGGTGAAATGATTGAACAGTTTGGAGTCCAAAACTCTTTTGTTAAGTTCTCTCCACACATGGTTGTGGAATCCAGTGGTTAAACCATGTTCTCTGATTACTTAACTATGTAACCCAGTGAAAAGCATTAAGATGCATATTTTTCACTGCAGCTCTTTATCTTCTGAATCCGATGGAGAATTGTTGCTTGCAAACAACAGCATAAGGACTTTGCAAAGAAGAATGACAGCAATTATCATAATGACAAAGCATGTAGTGTTTCTGTGCCAGGCCACAATTGAAAATCTATTATGTAGTAGAACGGAATGAAGTGGGAAGGAAGTGAATTGGCCCAACTTGGCTGGCCCCTGTTAGCTCTTATTATAATGGTCTAATAACCTTAAAGATTCAAGTACAAATACAGCTGTGTCTGCATACCCCTATTAAATACTGTTTGTTTCATGCACAGATTTGATAATGTAAGTAAACACTGATGTTCCAAAGTCAGTCCTTGGGATAATGACTGTGGAAACTCTCCAAATAAAGTATCATTTGTAGGTGCTTGCTGGTTCTTACTTTCAGGCTTCTTTGAGAAAACCAAGCAGACACTTCTATATCACGTTCCTCTTTTACCTGATATATTTTGGAGGTTGAGTGCGTATAATGCTGGAGAAGACTAGATTTGGCTTTAAAACTTGGTTTAAAAACTTTATATATTTCATATATAAAATGAAATATCCTGAAGTTTTGTTTGTGCTTGGAATTAGGGAGATGGTGCAATTCCACAAGACTGCAGTCAGCATGCAACTTGCTCATCAGTCCTTTCCCATGTCCGGTCTCCTTCTGAGATGCTTCTGAACAGCTGCTTCAGGGGTGGATTCACGTGCTTCAGGGAGGATTGGTGTTTTTCCAAAGATTTCATCTCTTGAATTTAATTTGATTTCATTTTTGTTACAAGAAGAACGGTTGCTATTTTTGCATTTCAGGATGTAACATCTCTAAGAAACTGTGCTCTTTCTTCAGCTATAGTCCATGTCTGTCTACTCAAAAACATTCAGAAATGCTGCCACAAGATTATTTTTGTCTGCTAAATATTAGTGGTTGGGCAATTAGCAGGAGAACATGTATACCACAGAACTTACTACTCTTCACTCCCTGTGCAAACAAGCATAATTAAACTTCATTGCACAGTACCCATAATACAATTATTTGTTCTTAGCAGAGGTTGCCTCTCAGCAAATCCTGTAATTTGTGTCGTTGCTACTGTCTTTCTGCTGCAAGCAACAGCAACTTCTTATCTTAGTCCAGCATCTGACATCCTTGGGCATGGATCATTTTTCAGTGACTTTAGCAGGCTTGCAGTTAGCAGTGCTTTCGTTTTTCAGCATGCTATACCTTTCTTCTAAGAGAGGTTTTGGCTACTTTTGAAAGCTCTCTAAGGATTTTTCAGGATTAAATTATAAGATGCACAGTTTAGCAAGGAACATAATATAAATGTCGCTTAAAAATAACTAAGTTAATAAAAGACTGGATAGCTGGAATATTGTATTAGTAAGTAAGCCAATAAGAAATAAAGACTTTAGCCTAGAAGCATGCTAGGCACTTGCAGTCAAGCTCCTGTCCATTCTAACACTATTAAATGACTTAAGGCCAGCTGTTTTGAATGCTTTGATCCACATTCAAAGAACAGGGGGGTTATTTTTAAAGGTTGCCAGAAATGCCAAAATTCTCTTCTCAGAATCAGGACACTGCTGTAGGTGCTTGAATAAAAACATAACTTCAGGCATTAGCATTTTGCATGAAATAATGATTTACAAATAATTATTATTTCCCTGACAAGAACATTGCCTTTTGATGGACCTATACAGAGAAAATTAAATTTTGTTTTTTCTTTACTAGTTTTTGGCCTATGTGCATGTCTGAGAGATGCTCAGGTCCTAGTTTCTGTCTTCAACTTATCGGCTTCCTAGCTGACTCAGCAAGCTTGGGAGCTCTAACAGCTCAAGTTACTTGGCTTAGGGAATTTTTAATTTTTGCCAGGTATCTGTTGAGTTTGTAAAGTCCCTGGACTAGAACCACTGAATGATTTCACATAGGGCACCAACAGATGGTGACAACATTTGGTGTCTATCAACCTGCATAGTATTTGAGCTAATGTCCTAGTTCCTGCATCCTGTTACAAATCCCTTCAACCAACCAGCCCCTTCATTGTGTTCACTTTGGATTTGGAACAACTAATAAGCCATAAGAAGCATATCAGCGCATGTGCAGTTAATTTATTGTAATGGAACTGATTGCAGCTGTGGTTAAATTGAACTTTAGGCCTTGACAATTCCCGGTGTCGGGAATGTGGGGACTGGAATAGTCCTGTTGGCTTTGAGAGTACTCGACTTTGCTGATTTCAATGTGCCAGTGGTGTTGAGGAGTACTTTTAGTGCAGGTAGCTCAGTGTGTATCTGCAGTGTGAGCTGCAGGCCAGACTATGAGGGCCAGGAACCTGACCCTGAGCCCAAGTGGGCTCTGGGACCTGTGGCCCAGCCAGGACACTCAGGGACAGCAGGTGCCAACCATGGTGCGCTTGGGCTGTGAGGTTATAAAAGCTTAGGATTCTTCCTCGAAGGCACCAGCTTGAGCTATTATTTAATTTTGTTATGCTGTTATTCTATTGTTTAGCTGTTGCACCATGACTAGACTGTTTGGAGGCTCTGGAGGTCTGGAACCCTGCTATGGGAAGCCCAGTGTGGAGCTGGTGAGGAGCCTTGGTGTGCTGGCATGGGGGTGTAGCTGGGAAGGGTCTCTGGTCCCAGATCCAGTTGTGTGAAGGTGACTCCAGAGTGGCTCCTGGATGGTCAGACAGGGAAGTTTCCTTAACAATGCCTTTACATTTTATCTTTTTGGAAATACTTTTCAATCCATTGCCTTCTCTCATATGTTTCTCAACCACACAATTTTCACTTCTGTAGACAACGTTCAAGAAATTTATCTTTAACTATATGTTGACGAGGTTGTAGGATGAATAAAACCTTCCCTTATTTATAGATGCTAGGCTTTTAATTTCCATCTGACTTTTTGGCAAGCTTTAAGACTTAGACATGTTGTAACCTTGTTACCTTTAATAGAGTTATAATGGATTAAAATGTTTCGTGTTGAGTGTAATATGACATTTAAAGCAGGCTTTAATTTCCAAAATATATCATTTTCTACCCATCTACATTGCATAAAGTTCCAAGGCCCTAATGGGGAATTACTTGCCTTACATTTCATACAGAAATGCTTCAAATTAATTTTAAACAGCATTCATACTGGAAAAGTGATAGGTAATAGACAGCCCATAAAATTTTTAAACTGAGACAATCTGGAGAAGAACAATAATTTTCTTTTATTACTCTGTGTCAGATTTGTGTTAGACTGTATCCTTTCAAAAAATAAATAGTGATTTTTTTGTATGAGTGAACTTATTTCTGAGCTCAACAAGCCACAGAAATATTTTTTTTTTAATTTTTTTCCTGTGGACATTTCAAAGCTAATAAAAATAATTTTACAGAATCAATGCCATAATACTGTCAAGTGCACTGACATTCAGTTAATCAACTCAAGTTTTGGTGATAAGTCAGATGAACAAATACTCTTAATTTCTATTCTCTTAGGAGTCCTTTCAGCTAGCTCTTGCTTAGCTAAGGTCCTTCTCAAAATTATAATAATTTTAAATACAATTGGAGGCTCTTAATTCAATGTCCCTACTCAAACTGAGTAGCACTTTACTCCAGATAAGTGATCTAATCTAAATCAATGGGGTCATTTGAGGTGTAAGATGCTACTTGATTTAAAATAATAAAATCACGCTAGTTAGAAAATTCCTTAAATTCTTTGAAACTTTTATTGTAACTACATAATTTATGATGCTAAGAATGATGCTGACTTGTAATACTGATGCTAAGCTGTGTCAGGGTTGCTCTTTATAGATATACATGTTTGTTGAGCCATGGTTACTCACAAATTTTAGTTGTTAGTCACTTACTGACTCTATCAATCGAGCTTGAGAAACTGGGGAATTTAAATAACAAAAATTTTTGGAGTATTTTTTCACCTACTTTATTATTGCGTGGAAGGTAAAACATAAAACAACTATTCAAATACCAATGCCATACACTGGAAGAAAGGAGAAGCAGAGAAAGCAGTGGTTTTCTCAGGATTTTTTTTCTGTGATCTGAGGAAAAAAAAAAATTACTTCTGTGTTAGTACCCTGAATACTCAACAAATGCCACTGGAAAGGGCAGGATGCTCAGTGCGACTTGGGATTGTGTTGGTTCTACTGTCACTCAGACCTTTACCTGGAGACAGCTCTTAGGCATAGCTGAATATAATAAACCACACACAGCACTGGTTTATAGATTTTTCTGAAAAATTTGATGCAGGGTGATGAAAAGTCCTGTAGGCTCTCATAAAGCAAATCAGGGTCACCTTAGTTCTTTGGGAAGAGGAGTTCTATAATGCAATGTAAAGTGATGCTTGAATTGGTAGTAGTAGATACTGCTTTGCTGGTTCATTTAAATTAATTGCTCAATAAATTGAGTTGGTTGAGGTGTTGGAATGGTGTGGTTTCAGCCTCTCTTACAGAAACATTGAATTTTAAAGCTCAGCTGTAGCACAGTGATATGTGTGTTCCGTAAAGGCTGACAGGAGGCCAACAGATATTTTCTATCTGCTTTATTTTCCTCAGCATCTTTACCTGAAGAGAGAAGATATTAATGACAATATTAATAATAAAACCCAGCAATGACCTTTGTCAACGCTGCTTTGATCAGTGAGTTTTCTTACAGTTGCTCCAGAAGAAGGGAAGATCAATGAATTACTAAGAAATTATGCTGTGCAGTTTGTGACCTTACAGGTGACAAATGCTAAGACTCTTTGTAACAGTCTTAGTTCGGGCATGCAGTGAGATGAGTACAAGGACCTAACTAGAAATTGGAGTAGCAACCAATTTCCAGGAAAAGGTTGAACCTTTATCAAGGTTTGCCAAGATTGGTCAAAGGAATACCATAAATATTCTTCTAGTCCCTATTTTCCACAAATCTAAGAGGAACTGGCCAGAAAATAAGACATCCATTTCTACCCTTGTGGCTCAAGCTCTTTGGAGAGCTGTAGGCAATAATCACTTCGAACATTTTCTCTTTCCCCATGCAATACACCTCTTCTGCTATTAAATAGCCTGATGTTGCCCTTGCAGGAGAGTAGTTACAATCCATTTTCAGGGCCCTGCCCAGATTTGTGGGAGAGAGTGTATCAGAATGCCATCAGGAAACATTCAGTTGAATCTGGTCTTTAATTTGAAATACTTCTTCCAGCACCTATTTCCATCTCCTTCCCATGGTTAACATTAATGACCATACCCCACTCCCTCAACCCTGTAGCATATATTCTCTCTTCTGTGTAAATAATTAATAACATATCAAAGTCTAAGAAGAAGCAATACAGAAGGGTTGTATTTTAATCCACCAAGTAGATTATTTTGAAACCTCCTCCTCTCCCTCTCTCCCCTGGCACATCATGTTTCTGGCTTGAAGCATTCCTTCCTTTACTTACCTTAAAAAATCTTTACAAATATATGTAAATATATTTGTAAATATATGTACAGAAATTTTGGTATTTTTCTAACTTCAGCTTGTGCAGACTGAAAATACATAGATGAATATGTAAAAATGAATATTAATGGAGATTTATATGCTCCTCTGAACATAGTAAATATAATTAATGCCTTCATATAGATGCTTGGACAATCGTGTATATATATATATGTTTTCATGTTGTAAATTCTTCATTCTTGGTAAATGATAGTAACCTGCCCAAATAGTCTCACTGGATTCAGGAGGTTTATCAATACAAGTAATTACTTACTGATGTGAATAGGAGGGGTCAGAGGTGACATTTTAGCCCCGAATGAAGTACTGATAAGATACAGATCGAAGATAATTACATTATTGGGTAATTTCTTGTTACTAGCAGTCCTTACCCTTCATATTTTTAATAATAGTTAAAACTTGCTTTTCTATAAATGAAAGTGCAGCTAATAGTTTTCATTACTTGACAGATTTCAGTCTTCAGTTTTTCAGTCACAGAGTATGATGGAATCATAGTTTATGAGGGTCCAGAGCTCAATCAAGCCATTGCATCCACTTCATCAGTACCTGAAACCTGATGTGAATGTTGAAAGTAAACATTATGCTACTTACATTATATGGGATAAATGGAATTATGTACATTACCCTTCAGTGCAATATACCTTAAACTCACAATTGGAATGAACATGAGGAAGGCAGAAAGCTGTTAATTTGAGCAAACTATTAAACTACATCAAATGTGTCTTCAGAGCAATAAATATTGAAAAGCTTTGCAGTCGTAAACAATAATAAATACAGTAAAAGGATTCTAAACAAAATATTTATCTGCTTAATACTGTAGAGGTAAGCAGATGTCCTTGAGTTGCTGCCAGACTATGCTGAAAAGAATGCACTATTTCATAAAGATGAATTTTGCAAACAAGTAGGGCTTCAGAGACCCAGGCCATTAAAAAACATTACTGTATCTTGACCACTGGCATTTTGTTACAATGGGAAACCATGCTTTCATGGGTAAGAATTTCAAAGAGCTGTGTGGACATTTTTCCTAAACATTGTGTGGATGCATGGAAGCATAAAGAATTATGCAGTAAATTCTGTGGCTGAGAGATATAACTGGCATGTTACAAAGTTGCCTGCTTACAAGTACTGCGCTGATGGCATTGCTATTCTTGACATTATAATTCTGCTGCATTCAATTCTCTGGAGATGATAAACCCCAAACAACACAGTGCCACAAGCTAAGGGAGATGGCTAGGGTTTTGTGACAATGCTCTGAAAGAGCGGCAGAGATGTTATGAGGTTTGTCAGAGAGCATAAAAGCCTCTATGAAGCAAGAGAATTAGGTTTCCTCTGTCATTTCTTACCATATCCAAAAGTGATAGTAAGGAGAGTTGTTTCCAACAACTGCTTCGTTTCTAGCTTTTAATAGTTAATGGGAGGTCGGAATATAAGCTGAGATCAATCCCAGAGTAATAAATTTTACATTATTATATTTGTCTTTCTTGAAATATAAACACCAGAGGATCTATTCTCAAATGGCTTCCGACCCACTTTTTCCATAATTAATACAGGAAATTCGAAGAACGTGACTCCCCGTACAGCTCACACAGAGGCAGATCTGTATTCATCAGCATGGATTAATTAGTCTTTTACCAGACACGCAGTTACTTCGAAGAGTTACAAAATGGGCTGTTATAAAGGAGGGAAAGCTTTCTCATAAAAACTCATAAGCCACATGTTCTCGTGGATAAGAGAGACTTTTTTTAAACTTTGATGTTTATTCTATGTATTTTAAGATTTACAGCTAGATTTATCCAGCTCCACTGACATTGACCTTGCCTTCAATGCAGCAGCAGTATGGAATGAATTGCTCTTCCCTGGTTGATTTGAAGGGCAGTATTTAACAAAAAAAATGCGGCAAAGATTCACTCTGAATAAGAACAGCAGAGCCTCTCATTGTTCAGATCTGAAGACTTACTTCTGGGTCATTGTATTCAGTATGACTCCACCATGCTTGGCAGGCTTTTTCTTTGTCTTCTAAACTGGGTAAACACGTCTGTTACAACCAAGAAAAGGAGAATTATGCACTGCCACTTAAATCTTACAGACTATTCTAACAGCTCTATCTGTGACATTGAGGTGTAAGGAGTTGTTTTTTCTTAGCCTTCTCATTTTTGTTACTTATAAGAACCTCATTCATGACCTGACACAATGTTTTATGAAGTCAACAGAAAGACTGTCACTGTTTTTAATGAGCTTTGGATCAAGCCCTCAGTTTTTCATCAACACAGAACAAATCTTTTCCTTCCAGACATCACAGTGACACAAACTCTATGAAGGTCCCAACTCATCAGTTGGAGATTTGAAGTCAACAGTAGCAGCAAAGAGGAGAACTTGGGGACCATCAGCAATGATATTACCTGTTCAATGTGTCTTTGTTTTGGGATTTATTGTAACTGGAGATTAATGCCACACAGCAGATTATCATACATTTCAAATGACTGCCTAGGAGGGAGAGGTGGGAGAGCAGGAGGAGGAGGGTTTTGTCACACACATTTCTAAACCACATACCTTTTGCCCATGTCCATTTCCAATCCCTGGTACAGCCTCAATCTTCACTACTCTTGCAAAACTCTTTATAATAAAGATAAAACCTGATTTCACTTAAAGTATAAGTGAAATCTTAAATAACAGACCTGCTATTGTCTTTGTCTTTGCCAAAGAATTTGACAAACTGTCCTGGTTGATATTTCAGCATCAACAGAAAAGCCAGCAGAGTCATTTGAAGCACAGCGACACTATCCCACAAGTGTATTAATATAAAATGAGATTTACAATGATTTTACTGGTATGCACCATGCATAAATTATTACAGATTGATAACACTGCCAAAAAACCCTAATTAATAGGCATGTAATTCCGTAAAGGAAAAGTGATGTTAGAAATGAATATATGAGATCTTTTCGAAAAGACCAAGTGTCCTTTTTGCATTATAACTGATACAAGGCAGTCTTGCTCAGCAGTACAGTAAGATTTTGAGACATTTAGGAGTTGAACAAGTTATGTAAATATTCAGTTCTTCTTGGCTTTGGCTTTAAAAGTCCTCATATTCAAGGGATTTTAGATTCCTTTACATGCTAACAACATTTTTGGCCAACCCTGAAAGAAAGTAAGAGAGTTACAATTATGTTGTTATATATTGTCTCCTGACATGGACACGGGAGGTATGGAGTGAGAACATTGGGTGGAATAAAATGAATTACATTTTATAGAATCATGGAATGGTTTGGCTTGGAAGGGACATTAAAGATTATCTTGTTCCACCCCGCTGCCATATGCAGGGACATTATCCACTAGATCAGGTTGCTCAAGGCCTCACCCCACCTGGCCTTCCAAGAATCGGATCTCCACAAATTCTCTTGACAACCTGTTCCAGTGCCTCACTACCCTCTGAGTAAAAAATTTTTTCTTGGTATCTGATTTAAACTTTTTTTCTTTTACTTTAAAAATATTTCCACTTGTCCTATCATTAGCTATTTAATAAAATAGATAAAATGTAATAAAAATAGATAAAATGCAATAAAATTGAGAGTAGCCACACTTCGAGACATCTTTGGACGGATAGGAAAACTAGACATCTGTACTTACATTGCATTAACCTATGTCCCTAAGCTTTGACTTATCCTCATGGAAAAAGGGTAGACAGCTTGTAATGACTTTTCCAATGAAAGATCAAGTGCATGCACAATTTTCCTGCTCTGTGCTGTTGCTAAGATAAAAGTTTTAAATGGAAAATTTCCAGATATGCTGCTATTTTAGTTCTGAGGAAATATGCCGGTGATGAAGTTAAGCACCTGAGTGCTAAGTGGGTTTGGATTACAACACTTGTTTCAAACAGATTATAGATTTTATTAAGTGCACCCTGGATATAATGTGTAAAGATTTCCACTTTCAAAAGATGTACATTGAGCATTATGCAAATAAGCCATTGCTTACTCAGATGGTAGACTAATCTCTTTGTCCTGATGTGACAAGTATGTTTCCACTTGTTATCCTCATCTGTCACAAGATGATAAACCTCAGATCTGTAAATGTCTTATCTGAATGTATTTGTTAACATCTTGTTCTGCTGGCCACCATCCTGTATCATTTTCATTGTGTAAATAAGTAGCTGCATTTTTTTTGTCAGCCATGGGGCAACTGGAATTACTTGATTTCTCCACATAGGTCCAGTTGAGGAAAGCATTTGGTTTAACTCATCCCTGTTCTACACATCATAGAAATATGTTCATCAAGCATAAGCTTAAGAACTCTTCCAAACAGATATGCATTTCTGAATCAGAGCTATGGTATTTCAAGTAATTTCATTTGCAATTAAGTTATATTCAGTGCTAGTTGCACAATATAAAACCCACTACTACTTCACTTGCTGCATAATTTTTAGAGATAAAGACCTCTTCACATTGAAATAGAGCCTATGAATCCATTTACTATGTGAGAACCTGATTTTTGTGGCGTGTATGATTTCCCTGTGGGTTTGCACCGGTGCAAGTGGGCTGATTACATTTCTTTCTTTTTTTTTTGTTTTGTTTTGTTTTGTTTTAACAGCGGGGACAACGTATATCTTTAGCAAAGGTGGTGGACAAATCACTTACACGTGGCCTCCCAACGACCGGCCGAGCACTCGAGCGGACAGACTGGCAATAGGGTTTAGCACTGTGCAAAAAGAGGCTGTGCTGGTGCGAGTGGACAGTTCGACTGGCCTTGGAGATTATTTAGAGCTGCACATCGTAAGTATCAACACCAGAGGCATGCGATTTCTCCTTGTCTTCGTTGTCCTTGCGTTTGTGGGTGTCTAAATTTATTTGGTCTGAATGTAATTGTAGCAATTAATGAACCTTTTGGGGTCGATAGTGAGCTAAATGATACTGGTTTATTGCATGTGATGTTGTACGGGGTCTCAGGCATATTCAAAATGCCTTTCATTTGCTACAGTGCTACTTTTCATGGCTTTTCAAAATCATACTGTGATACCTGTACAGATAGAGCAGTTTATTACAGTGTAATTACATGGAACAAAATTTAGCAGTGTCAGAGGAAGGTATGTTTATCCTGGGGGATTTAATCTGGAATCTAATGGTGGAATTGTAGTGTATCACAGCTGATTGTGTTTATCATTAATACTCAAACTTGTCCTCTGATTTTACCATTTTTTTGTGATGGTAAATCTTAAGCAGAAAGAAAGACAGTCAGGCCAGGAAGTCTTAAAAAATAATTTTGACTGCCTTAAATCAAGGAACTAGCAATCAAAATTGAAAGCATATAGAGTTTTATGAAATCATAAATAAAGGATCAATTGAGAAAAACATAACTAAAGCAGTATAAGATTTTGTTGTTTAGATTAGTCTGAACTTTGTTAATGTGTTAGTTTGATTTTTATTTGAGAATGTCTGTACTTTGAGGAACAGTTGAGTTCCTTTTGAAAGAAATTACTTATTGATCTATAACCAATTACACTTTTGCCCTCAGAAAGCATTCAGCAGTGATCATTTTCAGTATTAGATGGGGTTATGGTATTCAATCTTCCCTGACTCCTTTTTTCTACAAAGGCACTCTTACATTGTGGACGAAGGTGATTTTTTAAAAATTTATTTACTGGCTTGAGTAAATAAACAAAGAAATAAAACCTTAAATAAAATTCAGAGGTTGTCTATATCCTTATCTTGAATCACACAGATGAAATAGTTGGCTGGTATTGTGCAATCTTAGTTTAAAAATGTGAACAAAGCAACTTCTCCCAGGTGCCAGAAAAACTGAGAGCCTACATATTTCAAGGCAAGTATTGTGTTGCTAGATAGAATTTAAATATTTGCTTTGCAAACACCAGGTGGCTTGTTATAATTTACCTTTTTATTTGCAATCTCAGAGCAAACCCACTCTCTGTGGTCAACAGAGTTACTTTCTTCTTACATTTTTTTTCTTGTTCATTAACATTCAAAGGAATGTTTTCCTTGTAATTTTACTATACCTGAAGTCTATCAAAACTGTAATATTTGTTTGCTCTTCCATCTAGCTGTGATATTTCTATTTTAAAGCAAATATTATGTTCATTAATGATGAGTTTGAGATCAAAAATTATTGCCTGCTCATAAACATTTGTGGTTTTCAATCTTTTTTTTCCCTCAAATTTCTTATACCTGTGCTGTAGCAAAAGATGATAAAATAGAAGAATAATTGAGAGTTTTCAATGGTCAGAAACACTATCAGCTTAACAGGGATGGGGAAAATTATAAATTATACTTTAGTAGGTCTTTTGAAATTTCTGTGAAGCAGCAAAGCCTTTTATCATACTGTTCTGTGAGGTGATATTGGCCTCCCCCTGCTGCCTTTGTGAGGGACTTTGGGAACCTCCCTGAAGCCTGCTCTGCTTCAGAGCAAAATGGTAACTGTGTGAAATTTCACTGGAATGAGGTTTGACCTTTTGAGAGCAGCTTCAGTGTAGTCTGTCCCTAGAGTGGAGACATTGAGGGTTTGACCTGAAATCCTAAGACATTGGGCAAGGATTTTTATAAGGGTTGTCAGTGATGGATAAAGCTTGGAAAACTACTGGGATATAATTTCCCAGAATCTATTTCAAATAAGGATAGTATTCAAAGGGAAGTTGAAAGGCAGTATTTTCAAAAGTAGTTGTGACACCAAAGACTCATTAAAGTCAGCTGAGCTGTAGATATTTCTGAGAATTTTACCTGATATCTGTTTTGGCTCAGAAAGATATTGGGAGATATCACAATTATAAAAATGAAGAGAAGATAAAAATAGGGAAGTTGTTGGAACCCAGAATGCAGAGAATATTTCTCTGCATGTTTTAAAGGATCCAAACCCTCTGACAAATACTACTTTTAACCTTTGTCCATGGAAAGGGCTTCCTAGGCTTTGGGATGAAACAGAATTTTCAAGAATATAAATTAGATTGTAGCATAATATGTAATTTATCACAGAGTGAGAAATTTAGATTTTTGGTTTTGTTAGTATGGTAAGTAGATCAAGACAAGATGGAGGATTCTTGTTGTTTTTAGGCTTCTTTCTCCTTCTACATCTACTCCATATTCTGCAGTGTTCAGGTCACGAGACGATTGGTTAGAATTTGCCACAGTGCAGTGTTACGTGAGTAGAAGTTTAGTTAGTAATTGGTAGAAAAGTAGAAATAATGTACGTTTGGGGGGATAATTGGGTGAATTATCTTTAAGAGAATCTTGATTTGGTGTGTTTGAGGCTTTTTGTTGTCTTTTCTTCCTCATACTGGGCTGGTGTAAAGCCTGGCACGCAGAAATTGCTGACAAGAAAAGAATAAACAACCTGGAGAACGAGAACAACCAAGCGTTTTTACTTAATAAGGACTATAGAAAAAAGCCTCCTCTATCAGGGGAGAGTCATGTGGGAGTGGTAGAACTCCAACAGGAAGTCTATGCATATGTGTTATATTTGAAAAATAATTAATTGGATCTAAATATTTCCATATTGGTAGCTACTGTGTTAAACCAGCTGTAATAACTGTAGGAGAGGTTTGTCATTCAAAACTTCCTTCTTTCACCAATGTTGAGATACCACTAGGAGTGTCTTATCTACTAAATAACCAGAAACATGCTATGGATAGTGGAAGGAGATAAGAAGGGAAGTGTTAAATTCTGCATGTTCTTTTGCATGTACCTATTCCCCTGTTTATGCCATGAATATGCATGAATAAAAAGTGCCTGTGTACCTTGAGATGCACTGAGCATGGATAACACCTGCAAGTGGCAGCAAAAAGAGTTGCACTGGAGCTATTGCTTTTAAAAAAATAGATTATAGCCCTCACTAGCATGTTGGGGAGAGTGCTTGAGAGCTTTGAGGTAGCTTGCTCTAAACCTTCTTCATTCTAGAAATGAAAGAGGAAATTACAAGTTAAGTTATGGTACTTCAGTGTGTGCTTGCCCTCTTTATTATACTGTTTACTTAAAGACAATGTAAATCTAATAATGAAATCAAGCTTGTAACAAATTCTGATTTTAAAAATTGCTGCTTGATCATCTAAATCACAGCTTTGGTGCTGGGTTAGGAACATATTTATATAAAGTAATCATTTAATCTCTCCAAATAACCATTGTTATGAGAAACATTTTTTAAATGTGTAGTCTGCATTGCTACCAGACGCTCAACAGTTCCAGTGCAAATATCTTAAATTCCAAGACAGATTATTATAAAAGTCCACCTGTACTGTAGCCGCATAAATATAAAGGACTGTTTGTGTGTGTGATACACATAGAACACAGTACTTCAGGAAAGGGATTTTAAAATGTTTTGGTCATCCAGAGCTGCAGCAATTAGCTTTCATTTCAGACACTTGGCTTCTTGTATGGAAGTGGTCTCATGTGCCGTCTCTCTGTCGCGGGTTAATTTGGTTTCCTGGCCAATGTACCAATAAATGTGGTAGGTTTATTTTCTGCTGTGAGATAGGATTAAAAGCAAAAAGCAAAGCAGGTCTAAACTTGAAAGTGTAGAAAGAAAACTTTATTAACAGAATTAAAGGAAAAAATAATAAGAAAATCAGAATAAACTTTCAAAACACTTTTTTTCCCTCTTATACACTCTTTTTTTTCTCACTGACAATGTAAAGATAAAACTTGTAACTTTCAGTCAGTTTGCTACCTCTAAAATAGTCTTTTTTCAGTTCATTTAGGGAGAAGAGTCTCTTTTCCCATGCCATGGAGACTTCTCCACAAGAAAACACTTTTCTTGTGGCTTTAACATCACAACGAATCAGCTGTCCAGAAAAGAAAAGGGTTTTTGCAGTTTGAAAGCCCTTCCCATGTTTTGTAGCTTTCTCACAGCTGCTTTTGTGGGCCATATCAACTTATTGGGGTGCTATTTTAAGGATGAGCTGTTCTAGCATGAAACAAAAGCTTGTTTTGTCTATTTCTGGAAGCAGAGGTTTTTTACTACTATCTCTAAGGCAAAGTTTCTCATCTCCCTCATTTCTCTCTGTTCAAGTTTCTCATTGGATTACAGTAATATTTGCTTCAAGTACTAGTGTCTCAGCTCATAGTTGTGCTACAATGCTACATTGCCCCAATGCATTTCTATGAGTCACAGGGAAAAAAAAACGAAGTCTGATATATCAAATATATCTTTACCATAGCCTTACAAAAGAATTTTAATCCAAACTCAAGGTATCTCTTCAATCTCCTCATCTAGAATTTAACTTCTTTACTGACCTCAGAATCAAGATTTATCATCAATTGAAACAGGTTTTATACAGTTTTGCAACACTGAAAGGTTAATCTGGTTCAAGCTTTGCATCAGGAACGTGGCTCACCGTGCCTCTCTGTTGGCCACGTGGTTTCTGCCAACTCTGTGAGAGCCGTGCCAGCTTGGCTCTGCTGGGGTGCTGAAATAAGGAAAGCTGCTGCCGACGTTTTGTCTTTTTGTGCGTAGCAGGGCTGGCTCAAAGAGGCTGAGCAAATAAAGTTCATTGAGAGCCATGCTGAGGTGGCCGTGGCCGCCCAGCACCGTCCCGGCCGCTCCGATCCCGCCCATGTGGCCGCTCCCGGTCTGGAGCAGTGGCGGCGGCTGCACGGCTGCTCCTGGGCTCGGGGCCACCCCCGGCACCGACCATGGGGCCACTCTCGGTGCTGGTCCCCACAGCATAGTCGTTCCCGGTGCCAATATAGCCTCTGGCTGGCATGGCTTGGAGGCTCTACTAGAAAAATAACACCAGGCTCTGCTGGGAAGGGGCTCAGACCCCGCTGCAAGGAGCTCCAGCCACCTGGTGGGACAGGGCCCGGCAGGCTCCCTGGTGAGGGGCTCGGCAGCCTCCTCACCACCCCTCCGAGGGCAGAAAATCTCAGCCAGGCCAGGGGCACCAGCCCAGGCCCATGTGGGCCGAGCGGGGCTGGCCCGGACTCAACCCGCCACCTTGTCCAAGGCCAGAAGCCAAGAGAGCCACCCTCGGCTTTTGTGTCTTAAAATGGGTGTTCACAAAAGGCACATCCACCCCCATTGGCTCAATTATGTGTCAGTATCTAAGACTGGCTACTGACTGGTTCTCGTCTGCAGGAAGCCAACAAGGCCCCAATAGGGAACTACTCCACACCAAAAATTGAATCAATGACAAACTAGGGCACTCTGCTTGGAGATCTACTTCAAGAGGAAATAGATATCATGCCTGAAAGTTTACTGCTGCTTCCTCTCCTCTTGATAGATAAATGAAGGACAGATAGCTCTGAAAATTACTACAAACTTCCTTTTTTTCTTATTTTCATGACACAGTCCGCATCTATTTCCATGTCATGTGGGAAAAGGCAGCAGCTTTTCATGCAGTGTTCAATTTATCACCAAGTGCACTCCTCTCTTTAACGTTTTGTCTGACTTCTAGTACCCTTAGGTAATTCTGTCAGTGATTCCTGTTCCTGCCTACATTCTTCTTCTCTTCCCACCCTGTTATCCCACGTCATTAGAAAGCAAATTGTGCAAATATATGAATATCATTGTCTTCCACAGGCACTGTACTGTTGCTACCTCAAATTTTTAGCTTTCCTATGGTGAGGAACAATGTGAAGTTAGACAAAGATATCATCTCAAAGGGCTAAGAAGTCCTGTTAAATTGCTCTTTCTGTTAATGCTGGTAGCATAGGCAGCTGTAGTTCTCCTGTGCTGCACAAGGGGTATTTGCTCCATTTGAGAAGAAGGGTATATTTCCATCAACAGACTTCAGCTATTATAAAAATATGCAAATTATAGCATGTTTTCGTCTTTCATTGTTAAAATGAAAGACTTTATAACAAAATGTATCATTTTTATGCCTGATGGAAAGAATCAGCAATTTCTCTGTCTTTGTGTCATTTGTTCGAAAATCAAAGTATTTGCAGAGCACAAAGCAGCTTTTTTTGTGGTGACAGATGATTTTGAAGTTGAGAACAAGAAGTTTGCATGGAGCATAAGGCCAGCAGAGCATTTAAAAGTATAAAGCTTTGGCATTCTAGAGAAGAAACCCAGCCTAGGGCACATGAGCTACTCAAGCTGAACTGGTCGCTTCTAACGCAAGCAGGGTGAGAATGTACTAATTAATCTCATTTACAGATATTGACCTGCTGAATTATGTGAAGTGGTGATGATCATTCTGATAGGAAACATTCAGAGGTCTAAAATAAGGAATAAGGCAGATGTGGCAATGTTTTGAGTGTTGTCCTAACCTTCTCTGTGGGGAAAGCAGGGGAAAATGCCCTGTGATTCCAGTGAGAGAACAGTGACAGTCTATCTATACTTAGGCTATAGAAAATATATCAAAATGAAAAATAAATAAAACTCAGGGTAAATTGTAGTAGATATTTTTTTGTTTCATTCTATTTTATGTCACTAGGAACAATATTTTAGGGGAAATGCTAACCAATAAGATTATTACCATCATGATGAAGCATGGAAAACTACTTCAAAAGACTTGCTAACATTACCTGAGAAAATATAGTATGGTTAAAACAGATGGTGTCAATATATGCAAGGCACAACACAATTAACCTGAAATACTGTGAAGATGTAGCATTACAGGCATGATGGATTAATCAATATTGTCCTTAGACTTCCAAGATGTGTTTGTGAGGCCTTCAGAGTAACAATTAATGACTGAGGTGAACAGTCACAGGAGTGGAAAAATTGCATGTCTTACAGAAAATTGAGTTTTGGATCATGAGTAAACTCAGTTCATGCTCTTTGTCCCAAATATTTACATCCTACGTATATTAAATGTGTATATATTGTCGAAATAGCATTTTTGCATTTTTCTTTGATTTTTTTTAAACTTTCAGCAAACTTAAAATGGGTATTATTTCCTCCCTCTGTCTCTTAGTTATACATATGCAGTACTCTGCTTCACCAGGCTTTTAATAGCTGACTCTGTTAGACTTTATTGTACATATCCATAAAATATGGATAGCTTTGACTTCTGCAAGTATAATGACCTTCCCTCAAGTGAACAGAAGGAGAAAAACTCAAGTGAGGATCAGAGTTCCATGTTTAAGTGTATCAGGGAAAGAACTGCAATGTCTTATGATAATTGCATTTGTTGTTCTCTTTTGAATATTTCACATGTCTTGGTCTTAATGTCTAATGGAAAGTCAATTGATTTTTATTGACTTGGTTGTATTTGGATCAATTCATAGAGCTGAATGTACTTTCAGTGGGACTGATGATAAAAATACCTTTGGTTGTAATGATTTATATTGGAGCTAATTAATTTTCCCAGGAAGAGTTTAATAATATTTTTAAAAATATATATTTCTAAAATATTATTTTTTCTAATAATCATCATTCAAATCTAGAATTCCTTATTATTATATGCATACCTATGAAAAGCAAAGGCCAATGGTGGCTTGTATATTCATGAAACAGTAATGAGTTTAAAATTGAATTATTCACATCCAGGAAGGGATTTAAAATAAAAAGGGCAGACCTAGTTTTTAGAAATCTGATATTTTAGTGCTGAACATGCACAACTGTGGCTAAAGTCAATGGAAGCTGAATGTAGTCAGCACCTCTGAAAACCAGGTCGTCATCATATCAGCTAAGTGGGCATCAGGGATCACTTTGGAGCCTTGGAAGGACTTTAGACCACTATGTTTATCAGAGTTGTGATTTTTAATATTCTGCTACCTTGAAGCACAAGAAAATTTCATAAGGCTGATGTTATCTAATCCAGAATTCTGTTGTTATGTGATATTTCTTCATTATGCTTATAGATGGGATATTTATTTGTGATTTCTTCTTTCATTTATATATGCGAATGAAAAGTGTATTAGGAAGTTTGACTGTTATGGGCAGTGATTGATTTCTTTGGGGACAAAAAGCTCATCAACCAGATTACATGTTAACCCTTAAACTGAAAAAAAAATTACTTTGGAAGGAGGATTTCCAAACTTGCTTATGGGTTTGAGTAAAAAAATAGGCAGTGCAATCAAAGAAGACTCATTTATGGGACTAGACAGGCAGGTGAGAATGCAATTCAATGCACACAAACATTAAGTTAATTAGAATGGAAGCAATGAATTAATCTAGGGAATTTGTGCTAAATGCAGCAATCATTTACCTCACTGATCAGGTTAAAGATCTAACTTTGTAGGAGAGAAAATAAATGAATCACTGAGATGGTCAAGTCGTACCTTGGAACCATGCAGTTAAGTTATTCTTTTGTATTAGCAGAGACAAAGATTAAAAAAGCTGTGAAAAGGGCTTTTATTGTATAAGCTTTTTGTTAAGGCCTCATCTTGAATACCCTGTACAATCTGTTATCGCACACTGAGCAACAGTGGTCGGTTCTTGCCATAAACAGGACAAATTGCTGAGGGAAGATTATGGAAATGTGCCAATTCTGGCACAGAACAGACTGATACCTTACTGTATGAAACATATGAATGGAATTTGTACAGCCGATATAATTAAGCATTTTGACTCTGACGACCATCATGGAGCACTGCAAGGAGAAATCTTGATGTTTTGTGGAAGGTCCAGTATACCAGTGTGGTTGGTCTGATCTCTGTCTGGTTCCTCAGCCTAGGAATGCGCTTGAGGGATGCAGCTCCTTTCATTTTCTTCCTCTATCTTGGGATAAAATAGAAATTCTTGCTTCCCTCTATCCAGCAAATAACTCCTTTATTCATCCTGCTCCTTTTATGCTTTTAGGAGAATACAAACTTCTTACCCAAAAAAGCATGCTGTGCAATAGAGTCACCACTTGCCAGCCCCTTGGCTGTGAGAAAATTGTACAGCCAGTAGGACCCAAGTTCCCAGCTTAAATATCGTGTCAGTGGCACAATGCTCCAACCCTCAACAATGATGAACCTCCTCAAATGTTTCCTTCTAGAAAAGGTGTAAAGGTGTAAAGCCTGGCTGAAGGTGGGTAGATCTTTAAAACACTTCTGGTGGGTCCACATATACCAGAATAAGCTGAAAACAATATGGAAAGAGTACCGTGTGGCTGTGGCATTGTATGAAGTTACCATTGAGATCAGGTTGTGGATTCTAAATTCCCTTCTTATCTCGCATATCTCAAAGTTACACTGGCAACTGAATCCATCTGTTGGTAGAACTGCTTAAGATCCAGAACTTTGGTACTGAATTTGATGGCAAGTCTTCCTATGACTTTACTGTTGCAAACTCTGCACAAATGGAACCTTAGATCTGGCACGTGCAGAGAATGTAAACATGGATCTTAATTTTCTTATTGAGCTTAAAAATGCACCAAAATTAGGAACGGAAGGGGTTTGACCTGGGTCATGTTATATTAATAACAAAAATTCTGCATTTTTAATAATTCAAGTGGACCAACTTGTAAAAGCAAGCTCAAGACCAAGTATATTTAATTAGCACAAACTTGAAGAGGCTCATGACCTCTTCATAAAGCTCCTCTAATTTTTTACATTGTCACTTTTAAAGCTCTGAAGTGCTCTATGGATTACATCCACTCTTATTTTCAAGGATTATTTCTTTCTCTTCCCTTTGCCTCGCTCCCCAGCTTGTTCTTCTGCCATGTCCTCTAACACAAATTTGTGTGTTGTGCAAATTCAGCAGTCCCAGTGAATCCCAGTGAAAACAGGTGGCAAACTTACAGGGGTCTCAGAGATTACATACCTTTTCTTTCCCATGGAATGAGGCATAGGAAGGAACAGGGGAGTCACCTCAAGTGGTGACTGTATTGTGTACTCATATGGAAGAAATTCTTGATGAGGACCATTGGTAAGTTCTGCTTAATTAAAAATGCAGCAACAACTAGGTAAATAAGCATGTGGCCAGAATTAGGTGTATATTCTTTCATGTCAAGGCTTTTCACACGTAAAAAAAATATTCTGGCTTCAGAAAGGAGGACACAGGAATTAGTTTATGATGCACAGATAAAGAAATAGACCATCTTGCCTCCCACCTTTCCTAGTTAATGTTATCTCCTCTCATTGACGTTTTAAATCCATCACAATCTAATCGTATACTTATAATTCAAAATTCCTGGTGCTGGCTACTAGCCAACATCCTTGTATATGAAGGCTGCAGATATTTTAATAACTTGGCACAAACTCTCCCAGAACATTGCTATGTATACAAAACGCTGATGAAAGATTTAACAGGCATTTTAGCAACTTTATTAAGATTAAAAGATACTTGACTATTTGAAATAGAGCCGTTGAGGTGTTCACTGTAACCTGGCTGATCATCCAGATAAAGAAGGACCTGAAATACAGGAAATTATTGTTATTATTTGGAGAATGAGATCTCTGGATGACAGAGTGAAATCCAAGAGCAGGCTACTTTTGTCCACTTATCCTACGGGGCTAATGTTCTGTTTATTTTATTTAGATGTAGATATAATAGTATCTATATTATATGTTTATATATATATATATATATATATATATATATATAAAATAAGCATATGCAGTTTGTTATACCTAGTCATGTAAGAGAGTCAGCCCTGATAATATTTCCAAGCTTGTTCCTGCTTGGTTCTTGTCTAATTTTAGAGAGGCTCAAGAAGATTTGTACTCCCTCCTTCCTGCTGGGCGTGCCTGGCTCCGCACCAAGTGGAAGGCATGTGTACCCGGTGTGTCAGAAGCCATGACAGTGCAGGCTGGAGACAGGTTTTAGGCATTTTGTGCTGACAATGTGTGGTTTGGGAAACAAAAAAAGAAAAAAAGGACAGACTGAAGCAATGGCATCATGTTCAGTGTCCTAGACTATGCTTTTAGCACCTAATGGCGGCTTGAATAAGGGGCAGTGACTCTCAGACTGCTGTTGACCTGCTGAAGAAGGGCCAGGTTTGCATAGGACACATCAGGGTTTGTTTTCTATGAATAAAAGCCAGAATCCAAGATCTGGCTCATTAACTCCCTGTCTCTTAAATTTATGAGCTCTAAGTGAGGATAAAGACAAAGTGTGCACCACAGCACAAAGTACCAGTGTAGCAGTTTTTCAGTGCACATGCAGTATGAACAATATTATTTTTAATACTAGTGAGGAAGATTAGTCTATTGATGCAAAACAAGATGAGGGCAAAAGTGCTGCTGGTGACCTGAACAGATTCTGATCCTAACTCCAAATAATTCTCACCCCACCTCTTCCACTTCCATAACTATCATTTTGTTTGAAAATATTGCAGAAATATGAGTAAGTATGAGCAGGATCTAAATCGAGCCAGAAAACTACTGGTGGAAGATGAGGTGCAGAAGCAATTTTACAGAGCCTGCTGCTTTCCTTCAGTCATTTGTTTAAGTAAATATTGTTAATATAGTTAATCATTTTGTGCAAATAAGGAAAGATCATCTTAATACTATTTTGGTTTTGTGAGATACTACCTTAATTGTAACTCACAATTATTTAATTAGACCACTTAATTCAGGTTTTGCTCTGTGAAGCCTCTCTGTCATCACCAAATTGAAAACTTCTTTTCGTATTTAATGCTAGTTGGCTTTTTTCCTTCTAGACTGTTTCATGGTCTTGAGCCTTTTACCTTGTGTCCTTACACCACTGTATCAGTGAGGAGGAACTGTAGTAAAATCACTGGATGGATGTAGGGGAAGGTGGAACTGGACACACAGGGCTTGGCCCCTGCCTTCATCCAATTAACTTACTTAACTTTTGTAGTCTTTGGCACTAGCCCACTGCACCAGGGTTATGCAGGAAACAGAGTCAGAGCAGGGAATTTATTTGTCTTTTCTGAAACCCTGGCTGCTAGTTGTATCTTCATCTTCCTTTCACTTACTTGCCTTTAATCATTGTTTCTCTTGCCTGAGCTTGATGCTCTTGACATCAGTGCATCTCCACTGCTGGTGGATCACTGAGAAGCCTATTGCTTTCTCTCCCAGCAACAATCATAGGTGTACAATATTTGCCTTCCCTTTAAATCTAGCAGTGATTCTTCCCACTTGCAGTGGGCTGCTGCTGCTGTTAAGTCTTTTTTTTTTTTTCTTCCCCCACTTAGATCATACCACTCAGAGGAATTCCTGCAACAATAACAGACAGGATAAAGATTTAATGAACTGATACTGTCAGTGTTCTGTGTTATGGTGGCTTATGTTTAATGTAACAATCCCACTAACAACAGGTGAGTTTCCCTGTTAAGTGTTTGGAGAGGCTTAAATATCTGGCTGTTGGTGAAAGCCCATTTACACTGAAAAATGCTAATGCTTCAGAGGGTGGATTAGCTGAAGGAACTGACTCATGCATTTCCTGGCTTTCAATAATTACCTAGCTTACCGTTGAATAAGGGATGCTGAGGAACAAAGAAAAGACACAGCCCTTCAGTTTTGCCAGTCCTCCATGAAATTATCCCGAAGCCTTAAGTGCAGCAGCATGAAGCTACTAATGCGGCTTTAACTTCTCATGCTGGAATTTGTAGGTGATGATCTATGCTCAGTCAAGGGCGAAATGTGAGACCAGATGTTCCCTCGGGGAGATGTAAATCACACTTGCTGCTGCAGCATTACACATTCTTTGTGGGCTAGAAAAGCTGCCTATACAGGACTGGGAATTCTTCCCTCTGTTATTCCACTGTTGGGTCAGGTACTCCTCTTCATCCCAGGCCTCTGGATTGAAGGATGAGGATGAAGCATTACAGCAGATGTCATCGTGCTCCACTTTGGGTCCAGAATCTCTTGTTTTTAGTTCAGCCCTCCCCCTTGATGGACTTGCAACTTACTGCATACAAACCGAATGCAACAGACTGCCTTCTTCCTGTCTGCTGTGAAACCCGATTAATGTCCTTGTTCTCCATATGGGGCTTTCTTCCCTGACCCCGTGAATTCTAGGGAACAATAGAGAGTTCCTGGAGCAAAAATATTCAGCGTTTCTCTGACATAGCCCATGGAATTTTTAAGGCTGTCAGTGGGTTATATAGCAGTACCTTCTCATTTAGGGACAAGCACAAAGAGCATTATCATACGTGAAGCTACTTTACAATAACTTCTACCAACCAAAATAAAAAGTGGAAAGATTATTCTAGAGAGCCTTAATAACAACTCAGCATATTTGATAATGCCACTGCTGTCGGTATCATACTCACCACAATGTTTAACAGCTGAACAGATGCAGCTCACTAGAGCACTACATGGTAGGCAGCAGCAGGGAGTCCCATTTGAGAAGCTGGTTTTGCTTTATTTCCTTCCCAGAGAGCCTTCCCTGATATCCCAGGTTTCTGTAGTGTTTTGATTTGCTGCTCAGCAAACAGGAAAAGGCAAGGGAATTCTCCATTGCTTGTTTCCAAAGCAAATGGGGTTTGGACATGTTAGTGAATGTGCGATGAAATTCCTAACTAAGCTCATATTAAGCATGTTTTAATGTCAAATTGTCCTCCCTTGGTCTGAAAAGTGTTGGGTTTTAGCAAGAAGCATATACCAATATGCATGGACTGCTTGTAAGATAACAGCTATGCTGGTTTTTGGAGGTGACTTCTCATTTGAAGATTTTTATTTTCTTTTAATTGCAAGATTTTGTGTATACATCTGCAAGTCACTTTGCGCAGTAACTCTTGGCTGTACTAGTGCCATGGGATATTGCAGTTCTTTGGTGCTTTTAGATTTGCCCTCCATGGAACAATACAAGGAACATTTTGTAAGACTTTCCAGTCTTCTAATTGCTTGCCAAGAAAACCACCTGAGTATGTACTCTGAGGCTAAAAGAAGATGGCTCTGCTGTTAATGCATTCTAAAAAATCAGTGGATAATACAGAGGAGATAATGAAACCATGGCTATATGATTTGAGTATTTCTTTCCAGGAAACATATAAGAATAATATAATTAAGACGGGAACAAGACTAAAAGTGCTGCAAAACTCATCCACCACATATTGCCTGGTCCATAAATAAACACAGAAACTCCCTTGGTTATATTTCTTTATTAATCTTGTTATATACCTAAAGGTAGCTGCTGCTAAGGGCTAAATTAATGGGCAATGTCTTCCCCAGAGCTAAAAACTTGTCACAACTTAGTGCTCAGCTGAGATGCTCCTTTGGAAAATATTTAAGATTTCTGGGGTCTTATTCCTAATCTACTTTTTGAATATTTTGCTGGCTATTTAAACAGACATTCTTAAAGCATTGATTTTCTTTTCTTTCCTCTGCATATTTTCCTTTTCTCTGCATATTCAAACTCAAAAAAACCATCAGTACATCTCCTTGTCACAGCTGTAGTGTGGTACATGATGACACCAAGCTGTGCTAGTGTGGGAGGAGGGGAGACAGGGGTCGCAAGCACTGTGAAGAACTGATTAAAATTCAAAATGAGCTTGATAAAGTGGAGAAATAATCTGAAATCAGGAAGATGAATTTCTACAAAGGAAAGTGCCGATTCCCGTACCTTAAGATGGAAAAATCAAATGCACATCTATAAAATGAGGAATAATTGTGGCCTAGAAGTAGTTCTACAGAAAAGATTGGGAAGTTACATCTGATTGCAATTTGCTGCAGACACAGACAGGTATCTATCTGGGCTGCACTGACAACACAGGGGGTGGCAGAGGAGGAAAAGTTTGATGTTTGCATTGTTCTGCTGGCATCTTAGCTGAAGAAGGACATCCAGTTTTGAGTAATTGGCTTTTCAAAAGGAGGTAGGGAGAGAAAGCAGCTACTAAGAGAATCAGCAATTTACTCTAATTTATTGAATGCTCTGGTTTATTAAATTCCCAAGAAGAAGATGAAGGAATGGACTCTGTTTTGTTTATAAAAGAGAAGACAGAGAGTGACCGGTCATGAAAACCACCTTTTAGTACATATATGTTATTAACAATCATGGCTGTGGTTAATCTGTTCTGCCTGTCTGTCAGCATAAGGTAAGAAATAGCTGGTTTAATAGCAACAATGCTTCAGGTATTAGAAAAAAATCTTCTGCTTGATGGCTAGCAGTGGGGCTGGCTCTGTAGGCAGGCCCTGTTAATTTATGCTTTTGAGATCAGCTCCATTCCTATTGGTATTGGGAATGCCACTGAGACTTCTGCTGTGTGCTTTTGCTAAAGTTAGCCTGTATGTGTTCACTGTTGCCAGCAAGGGGTGGGTAGAGCAGGCTCTTCTTAGGTTGCACACTCCCATTTATGCTGCAGTTTTTAGCTGGGAGGCTTGGGTCCAGGAATGATCTAAGAGGAATGCTTCGATGTAACCACAGTGAGGTTCTCTGATGTTGTTCCTAAAGACACAGAGAAGGGAGAGAGTGAATTGCTGCTGCTGAGCATTTTCTTTTAATATCCATAGGTCTTAGTATCAGCAGCAAACTCCAAGACTGTGCAGCAGCACCAGCTAGAACCTGCTCTCCTCTGCCATACCGACATCCCCTCTTGTTCAACACTAGAGAACTGCTTTGCTGCTAAATGTGGGAAAGAAACATGGATCTGTAAGGCTGGGAATTGCTCTCCAGCCCTGCAAAGGCCTGTTGGTGTGTTCTTCACTGACTGTTGGCATGTGCCTCCTCGTCAGCTTGTGGGAAAGGTGGTGGTGATGTAACTAAGTTTGCCTCCTCGCCCACCTCTCAAATGTTAGCAAGTGTTTGCTTTGGTTGATGTGTGGGAGAGGTGAGGTAATTTGAACCATCCTGGTGGAAATCCAAAATAACCCCAATGGGCTAAATAGATTGCTGAGCAAAACACATTTGATTATATTGCGAAAATAACATGCAACTGGGGTGAATTTATTTTGCAGCTTTTTGAGCTATTTGGCCAGTTCACTGGCTGCAGACGTAGCTGTGCAGCTCTCTGAAATATTTTTTAAGGTTTCTTGTCACAATAGCACATTAAGTTTATCTAAAAAATAAAAAAATCACTCACAAGTCATGGAAGATAAGCTTTCCTGTTTAATTTCTAATGTAAACTTTCTAGTTTATTAACATTGCTGACTATTTGTGATGCAGCTTTCTAATGATTTTAGTGGAATGTTGATTTTAAAAAATCCTTTGGCTCTTGAGAGTTGTCACAACTTCAGGCTCATATTATAAAGGCTGAGTATGCTTTAAGCATGGAAGAGGTTTTATCTCTTCGGCATTGTTCTCTGGGACTAAATCTCAATTCTCTCTGTGTGCTGTTGTCAGATGACTGTGTTCTGGGGTTTCCTCTGGAGCACCCTCCTTTAGTCACCCTGTCTGACCTCCTTCTCCCCCAAGCTGTGTCATTCAGCTTCACCAGCTTATTTTGCACTTCTGCAGTCGCAAAGGTAGGTAATGGATTTGCTTCATTGCCCCAAAATATTAGAAGTTGTCCAGACTGATAATCTACGTCCTTTCATTGGTTTGGAAGAAAAACAATGAATAAATTTGCTGCTGTGACTGTTTGTTGCTGTCAGGATTGCCACTTTATCTGTCTTGTAATGGAGATATTGTTCAGCGTTTCTAATTATGATATTAATCTTCACTATCCCCTGCTACAGGGGTAATATCAGGATACTGGTACATGGAATTTATTACTTTTGACCCTCAGAGGCACCAGTCACAGGCACTTCTGGTTTACTGGCAAACCTAATGGGTTCCCTACAGTCCCTCCTTTTCTCACTGAAAATATTTGAGAGTTTTGTGCTTTTTTTCTGTAATGTACAGTAACATGAAGTATCAAGACAGGGAAATGATTTTGCATGAATCATGTTCTCCCACACATGTACGATAGGATTATCACAACCATTCCTAACATTGTTAGTATTTTTTGGAAAGTACAGCCAGGGTTGATTTTTACATCAGAAAAGCTTTAGAAGGCTTACTGGTATGGAGAAATTTTATGATTGTTTTTTAAAGGTCAGATTGCATGATCACAGGGACATTACTAACCTGTGGTAGGTTGGAGGTCGTAGAAAGCAGAATAATCATGAAGTCTCTTCAGGAGATGGAGAAGGTGGTGGAGCCTTCTCTGCACCCCACTCTGCTGTGTTCCTTGTGGGCCTGAGGGATTCTGAGTGATACTAAATTATGGTATCAAGAGAAAAACTAGAGCTTCTCCTCTTGGTCCTATTAAAAAGGTAACAGCAGGGCTTTGACTCTTAGGGCTGATTTTTCAGCAGTTAGCAGGCTTTTCTGCTGCTGTTCAGCTGTTTTTTTTATAATGTCCTGATTCAGATGCTCATATTTCTTTTTGTTGTTTTTTCTCCCGATCTTAAGCACATACACCACTCTCAGGAAAAACTTTATGGGATTTCAAACTTGTTATTTTGATCTGACATGGGTTAAAACCAAATCCAAACTTTGCAGAGGCAAATTAAGGGTTACCCATTTACTGTCTGTGAGCTCCTGTTCACTGCCAGGAACTGGCTGCAGCAAGAGGAAGACCACTGATCTGATCTAGGTGGTAGTGCCTGTAAGCTGGAAAAATGAGTTTTTTCCCAGCCTCATTTCTCAATAGAAACCAGACCACAGAAAATTTTCAGGATTGTGATAGGATGTAGATTCCAGGCAGAATGCAAAGGGACCAATAACCAACTGCTTGGCACCAATAACCAACTAGTGCTGGCTTCCTTGGGACTTGAAGAGACCTGGATTCAAATTCTTTCCCCACCCAGTTTAGACTGGGACCTGATCCAGACTCCCATGCTGTGGCTTCTGAACTCATCTTTTGACTCACCTTGGTAACTGAATCTTTGTTTCATTCTTTGCTTTTAAAAATGTACAAGGTTTATTTTCCTTACTGTGCATCAGGAAGGAGAGGGTTTTGAAAATTTTCTTTTTTATTAAATAAATTAATGAAAATATTTGCTAGTCACTTTTGGTGAAAGCACATCTTCTATTTATTGATGATAAAATGTTCTTTGTTTTGATCATTACAATTCTGATTGCTGTTGCTTGCTTTTTCTAAAATCATGACCCATATAGCAGTAACTTCCTCAAAGGTTTATAGTCAAAATTCAGGATGGAGACTTATTTTATATTTTGTTAAAATAAACAGAAAAGATTCCTAACTGTTGTTTCTAGAATAGCTTAGAAAGTGTAGGAGGCAAAAAACTTGTAGAGCACTGCAAGAGTTGCCCAGCATTAGGGACAGATTAAAGGAAAAATGTCATGGTGCATCCGCTGTTAACATGAAACATGGCACATCCACAATTCCTTGAACCCAACGTACGTTTCCAAAGGTCAAAACCTTTTCTAAATCTGTTAATACTGCTGAATTTATCACCTTGTAGTACAATTGAATGTGTCTGGAGATGAGGACCAGGGACATGATGATTAAGCACTGCAGTGATGGAAAGGACAGAGCAATTAGGTGACACATTCTCTTACATGTTGTAGTGGGTATTTTTCTTGCTATGAAAGTTGTTTACAAAATTTTTATTGCTGATTCTAGTTATCTGAGATGCTGTAAATCTGAATTCTTTCTCCTAGTTGCTTGATTTATTAACATAGGCAACGTATATCAATCACTTGTTATAAAACTAAAAAAACCAACCCAGTAATTGTAACCAAAAATTAGTAAATTACAATGAAAGATGTTTTTAAAAGATAATTTAATGGTTTAAAAATAAGTAGCCTTTTACAAACAAGCTGCAAGACCTCATTCTGTTTCCTGCTCAAAATTAATTCCTTTTATTATGAATTCCAGTATTTCAAGGCTGTAAAGTTAGAGAGCGAAGTTGTTGGGTTTCTATTGATTATCATGCAATTAAGAGGATATTTGACATAAATATAAATGGGAAAAACTCACATTGATCTTGAGGCAAAACATTTTGGTCACTGTTTCCTCACTTCACATTCTCTGAATAAAATAAAATAAGTTAAGTGTGCTTGCCAATAATAATTATGTTTCTTGAAAATTCAAAATATTCTTTTGACGAAGACTGCGCCAAATAATTTGTTTCATTCTATTCTCACTTCCAAGATGTTTCTAGTGGAGCAGGTACTCAGTGCATAATAGAACCTGTCATGCAGATCTTGTGTATTTTGAGCCTTCAAGAAATGTAAACTTTTCAATTTCACATTGCAGACCTGCCACAGAGAGAAATTTTTACTGCATGGCAACAGAAAAAAAAAAAAAAAGTTCCAACATTAGAGAGAGGTGATTCAGAGGATCACCTGGCCAACATGCAGCTCCTTGATTTTAGTTATTAATCTTAATATTAAATGAAAATAAAAACAGAAAGAAGTTTCTTTGGTTTTACATCATTGCCCTGTTTGCTCTTTTTTGAAAGAAAATTTTAAATCCTAACCATTTGATTACCTTCTCCTTGATGATGAATCTAGGGTTTTAAAATAATGACAGAAATGTAATCACAAGATATAATTTACAAGTAAGAGACATAAGATGAGTTGTTTCACACAATTTTCCTTTTTTTTTCTTCATTAGGCACAAGATTATGTATTAGTTCTACATTCTGGTACTGTTCCAGGCCTATAGAGTAGAAGCTAAGTCCAATTTCAATTGTTTTTGTTAAAATACATTTAGAAAACGTAGCTCATGCCAAAAGCAGATACCTAAAGTTTGTTATGTTGGCATAAAAAAGCAGAAATCTTGGATTCATTTGATATATTTCAATTGTTGGTGCCTCTTGGCGACTTTTTCAACATTTTCTGCAAGATCATGAACAGTAGGTACTTATTTATTATTAGAAGAAGTGGTATTTCAAGGAATGCAGTGTAAGCTATATCTTACAAGACAGATAATGGAGAGAAAAATGGTTCTGCAAGAACTGTAGGAAGGGGAATGAACAGTGAAAATATTCCTGGGCACCATCTCAGTAACAAATGCACCAGAAAAATGTCTCTCTGGAGAAATGCAGCTCTGAAACAAGATTTATAGCCCCTGTGTGACTTTGAGGATCTCTTTTTAAAGGAAAAAAACAAAGCACAAGGGTTCAGAGTTTCAAGTTGAGTTGCAACATTTGTTTGAATATACAGATCAAGAGCCCTGCCTGTGTCCCCCTTTTAAACAAAGCTATCAACCAAATGAGGGAAATGGGTTTTAAGATTTGCTCTGTGGTTCTCATTGGAAATCACAAATGATTTTTTAAATTCACACCTGTGGCTTCTGAACAAAAAAATATCCTGAGGAAAAGGTGTCAGAGTTGATTGCTGGAAAATTTGTTATAACTGCATTATACATCAAAATTATTACATTGGATGACAATTTCTATTATTTTACAAAAAGTCCATTCAATTTAATTAAAATTTACCACTCAAGTATACCATTCTCTTCATGCTAATCTTCAAATTATTCTTGTTTTTGCTCTAATAGCTATTTATGAGTCATAGAAAGTACACCTAATTAATACCTCTGCACATTGCTACAATTAAACATTAATCAGATTTGATTTTTAGAGTAATGTGCTACCAGTCTTCTAATCTTCTAAGTTAGGACCTGATAAAAATTTTATTACCCTAGTTATAAAGTTCTCAATGGGGAAGGGATTTCCATTTAGTGCATGTAATACTTAGTGGTGTCTTCCATGCAAATTTTACACTCTTTTCAACACACTCTACATAAATTGAAGTAGTGACACAAGTAAACTGATGTTCTAGAGATAAGTTTTTAAAAACAAAAATCAGTCATGAGCTTCTCAGGAGGATCTAACTGAATGGTGATTTTTCTATTAACATGGGATTATAGCGCTTAGTCAACATATTTCCTTCTTCCCTTTCAGTTTAGATGAGAAAGCCAGTAGATGTAAGCATGAAACAATGCATGAACTTTCAAAAAGCCACCTTAACAGGGTTCATAGAAGCATGCTTGGTTTAGTATTTTTATTTTATTTCATTTTATTTTTTACTTTCCCATTTGGGGGTGGGGGGAACCCCCAACAACCACCATTGTTTCCCAGTATGTGAGAATAGAGAGATGACTGTCCTGTTGATCAGTGATTGCTGTCACATTGCTCACTGTGGCTTTTCTGCTCCTGATCACTACCACACAATGCCTTGTCCTCCCTGCCCCAGCTCCTGGACTCAGCTGCTGCTAAGTCTGGGGATATATGACAAGGAGTGGACAGGTGGAGAATTAACTTTATCACATCCCTGAAACTTATCTCTGACTCTATTAACTTGTGTCCAATGGTGAAAAATCCTTTTTGAATCCTCAGAAGTTCAGAGCAACAATATGGAATGAGCTCTGTGTCATAGGTTAGCTCTCCCAGATCATCTGCAGCTTAGAGGTATTTCTTACACATTTTTTCTTCAGAGGGCTAATCCCCTTCTCCTCATTCAATAGAAAAGCTAAAAGATAATTTGATCTAGGCAAGGGCACAGCAAAGACAGTAGATAACCTGTTAGCACAGCTTTGGGTTGGAACTGGAGAGATTCCAACTTTCGTTCTGATCCTTAACATGTTTAATTAACAGTTTTTTACTCAGGCATATTGCACTGCCAGAGCAGATTTGTTTAATGCTCTAGCATTTCTACCCCATGCAATGAGTTTATAAAGGCAGCGTCCAATTTTGATTTTTTTTTGTCGAAGTAATTGTTACTTCATGCATGTTTTCTTGGATATTTCCCAAATACTTTAGACTATTCAACCTGTTTTATGAAAATGATGGGACTAATACTTCTCAGGGGCTGGGTAGTTATGAAGCTGGCCTTTCCCTAAACTGAAAATGCTTCTGGCTCAGAACAAACAGGAACCTAATTGGCAACCTGTAAAAGGATGGGTCATGTTTTGTCTGTTGTACTTGTGCAAAAAATTGAAGTTTCTTGGTTCCTTGTGGGTGATCTGGAGTCAGAAGAAATTGGTAGGGCCTCCTGTGAGTGAGTATGGTGTGAAGGGAGGGCTTGGGGCTCTTGCAGTAACAGTCTGGAGCTGGAGCTCTGCTCCATCGAGGTTTTGTGGAACTTGGAGAGGTTTAAGTGATTGTGCTTGAAGTGGTGGATCCCAAAAGCTGCTCCTTTGAGAGCTCTGTTCTTGTGAGCTGAGCAAAGGTAGTGGTAGCTTTTCCCCAACCCTTTTGGGTAACAGTGCTGTGTGTGTTCAGCAGTGTGAAATGTTACATGGAGTTCAATGTTCCATGGTCAAGAAGGGATGGCTCATCCCCAGGGTGCTACCACCATGGCCTGGTCCTATCTGTGGTGGAGTGGGGGCAGCATGCAGTGCTGCTATGAGCATCACACAGGCTGTGGATTGAAAAAATACACAGAGATATGCAATATCCCCATAAAAAGTATGATTTCCTTCAAGTCTATAGAAAGGATGCTAAATGTGAATTATGCTGTTTTCTAGAATACATAATGTAGTGTAAGAGAAGAAAATCCCTTTATTGTACTGTCCTGTCTTAATTGAAGATTATGCCCATTGTCGTTAGGTTTTTTCTCCCCTTAAATTGCACGTACTGAGGACTCATCTTTTCAAGATGTAGCTACCAGTGATTCCCTTCTGTAACATCTCTGTAGAAATATTCATGGTTATTTGATTATTTATGTCAAGGTTCAGCCTCTCTGATTTAATTCTTTAGGTATTACTTCGCTCATGACTGTATCTCTGCTATGTTTGTCATCAAACCACTACTAAGCCCTTTTCCAAGGGTTTTGGCTGCGGGAGGGGAGAGGGAGTTGTTTGTTTTTGGTTTGGTTTGGATTTTTGTTGGCTGGGAGTTTTTTTGTTAGGTTTTTTGTTAGGTTTTGTGGGTTTTTTTATTTATTTCCAAGACATAAATGAAGATTAAATACCTAATATTTTGGTGAGATCACCAAGGAATTCTACTGGCAGGATCAGTCATAATGTTTAAGGGTGCTTTTAGGATGTAGAAAATAATTTCATATTTTGAAGACTATTTGGAATAAGGGAGTAAGATGTCACTCAGAAATTAAAAATAATTTTTTAAAAAGTCAAACCAGTCATTTGTCCTATACCTCTAAAGACAGAGCTCTGAATTAACTTCCCTCCAGATCCCTCCCCCAGAACTACTTTTTCTGGTCTTGACATCTGCTGGTTATTCCAAATAGCCGTGGGCACAGGGTAAAGCTTTCAAGAAGTAAGAATTTAATGTTACACTTGGCTCTTGTTAATATTAGCTGATAGGGAACAGACTCTGGCACTGTTCAGAGGCTGCCATATCCATGATAGGAAAAAGGAGTGTGGAATAAGTGTGGAGTGCATGCCCTGGCATGGAGACTTCAGCACTCTGATCTTGAATTCTCTTGCACATCTTCTTAGAAAAACATTCAACATCTGGTATTTACCCCAAACCAAAGCATGAACTGGCAGCTTAAATTTTTAAAGGGTGTTTCTCTCTGGCAGTTCCTAAACTGAAAATGTTGGTGTGCTTTTCTTTCTCAATATACAGTTTATTGCCCATATCAGCATTAACAGCCTAAAGTGATGTTTGTTTTTAATTTAGCCAAGCTGCTACCAAAAAAAGTTGTATGTCAAACAGCCCTGTAAAAACAACAACAGCCACAAATGGACAAGGTCAAATTCTCTTGTGTATGTGACCTACCTGGAGGACTCAAGGACCATTTTTGCTGCCAGTTCTTTAAAAAAATGAATAGCTTTACTTGCCAAGTTTTCTCAGAATTTTGAATTGTTCCATGCAAATTCAGCAGCATTGTAATGGTCAAATATTCCAAGCTTGTATTTTGGATTTACTGGAAATGCTAATCATCTTCAGACATACTTTTTAAAAGGCACTTTTAATGAGAATAAAACTCGTAGAACATTAAACCAAAATATTATTACTAGTAGGGGAAAAAAATTAAATTACATGGTTATTGCTATGGGGGGATTTTTGTCCATTACTGCTGTTGCATGATTTTAGAGCAATGCTGGGTCATAAACAGGAAACTTTTACATTGGTACATATAATTTTCTTTAATGATTAGCCCTAAACAGTGGTTTGTTCTTGCAATGTAAGTGATGAGCTTTGCTTTCCTGGTTTTCAGCAGTCACTCAAGCAATGTGTAAATCAAGGGATGTATTGGGATATTTTAGGGGGTTGTTTAAGTTTTTTGGAGTTTGTTGTTTTCTGATTTATCTCATCCTCCCATATTTAGACTTCAACTACTGTAGCTCCCATTTATGCCTGTGTAGGTGTGTTTTTATCTGTAGGACCTTGCATTGTTACATGGACTCAAGTATCTATCTAGGCTGTTACTCTCAAATGTAAGAACCTAATGCTCAGGAGGACTATTTTGTCCATCAGACATTAATGCAAAGTATGACAGGTTATTGTTTTGCTTGATTTGTAGCTTGATTTACAACATAGACCCCAAACAGAAATGTTGACCTCTCCAGATAAAGTCAGTAATGTAACAGTTTTATTATTCATTTAAATGTCCCTAGGGCAGTAACCTTTTTTTATTAGTTTAAATTAATTTTTGGAATGAAGCCCATGTTTTGTGTTTGTCTCTTAATTCTGAGCCTTGGACAAGATGTAGGGCTGGGTAGAAGATGACCAGCACAATGCATCTTAATAACCATGACATGTTTCTCTAGGCCAAGATAAAATATGTCTGTTCTACCTGGATAGAAAACAAAGAAGACCAAACAGTGTAATGTTTGCTTGTACCTCTAGCAGTAAGATTTGTATTTTTTCCTGTATTTTATAGTTTGAAGGGGGTTGATACCTTGTCCAGAAATGGCCTTTTATTATCATGGTAGTTTGAAAAGTCCATTATGGCTGATGGAGGTTTAGATGTTCCAGGAAAGGAGCTTGATCTCTGAAGAAGACATGTGTCTGTAATTATCACGTCCATCAGTCAATCCTATTTTTTCTCCAACAACATTTCAACCATGTTTTAGAAAAAATTTAGTAGAAGTCTAAGGTATTGAAGGTATTAAATTCTTGCCTTTTTTCCACTTTTCTGTTTTGGTTTGAAGTTTGTTTCTTTGTTTGGGTTTTTCCTTTTCTTTTTTTCTTTTGGTGCAAATCAGCAGTTCAGTAATGGAGGGAGACCTGTTAATCTCCCACTGGGAGAAAGGTAAGGAAAACTCAGATATTATCTGTTCTTTTTGGCAGTAGCTGAATGATCAATCAGCAGTGGAACATTCTGGCCAGTTTGTGTTTAACTTCAACATGGGGAAGACATTTTCTGTCTTTTATTGACAGGGAAAGACTGAATATAGTGGGAGAAAAAAAGAAGAATATAGTTGGAGAAACAAGAAAAGTAAATCTTTTGAGAGGCTGTAGGGGTCTTGAGAGGGGACTGTTGACATGGAAGGGACAGAGAAGCATTAGAGTCAAATCAGTAGCAAAAGAGATGAGTTAATTGCGCTTACAGGACAGTCTTGTGAAGATGCCATGAAATAGAAAGCCAAGAGTAGCTCTCCTTGCTTTTGTCATTTTAAAGTGACACAATCTTCATTTTTGGTTACCAAATACTCTTTCTGCTGAAAGCAGCACACTAATTAGAGCAGAAATCCCACAGCACTTTTCACTTTTAAGAACTATTTTGTGTTGAATTTTTGGAGTGTAGCAACAATTGTATGCCAGTTTTTTACAGCAATTCAGCTGCATAAACTAGCTCTAACCCAGCAGTTACATTACATTTTCCTAGTTTCCTCTGAGGAACACACCTCAGAGCTTGTACCAAGCTACTAGGTAATTTTGAAAATCGGTTTAATTGGTTCGCAAATGAAATAAGATGTAGCTGTCATATGCGCTAACCAAAATAAATAAACCCAACCAACTAAAAAAAATAAACCTTGGTGAAATTTAAAAGCAAATTGCCAAAGTTTGTGATACTAAAATCAGTACTAGGAGTTGTCATTCCAAAGAATGGTTAATAAAAGTTTATTTTACCAAGAGGAAGGAATGGCATCAGTCTCAAATCGTTATAGAGGTGATTAAAAGCTTCTAGGACTTCTTATGAATTTTCAGCCTAACAGAGAGAACTGAGATACACGAAGCTGAAAAGAAAGTATTTCCAAATAGGTTAAAATAGCTTTTAAAATTTGGTGAGTTTTATAGCTTGTCCTCAATTCTTAAGTACCTTGAACTATGATTGTAATAGCTTGAGTGAAGGTAAAAGCACACAGTACTATGAGTAGTGCTCAGATGCAGAATTTGCAGTATTCTCATTGCTTTGTTGGGTCAAGACTATGCAAGCTGTAGGAATATTAATATATTGGATGGTTATATTGTACAGCAGGGGGAAAATTAATGAGGCAGATTCAGTATGATTTCAGGCATCTGACAAAGCTGGTTTATAGCTGCAGATAGTGTATAAGTTATGCATGAACTTCTTCCAGTTAAAAATAATAGTTCACATAGTAACATAGTGTGGGGGACAGGGGAAATTATCACCATGATATACATTAGGAGACACTGAAGTATTAGCAGAGAAGCTTCTAGGGTGTATACTTTATTGATGCCTGTTTTCATTGTTAAACCAAAATATTTATGGCAATATATAATGAGCAGATTATCATTCATAAAATATGCAGTCATAAAAATGAGGAATAGTGGGATTATTAGCGGCTTTCGGCAGTAGAGAGGCTGTCTCTTAATGGTTTCCTCTTTCTCTAGCCATTATCACTGCAGCTGTGAATTATAGTATTGCATTTTATTGGATTCACTAAATCCAATAGAAGAATCTGTCCAGGCAAAAAATAATAATTAAAAAAAAAAACCCAAACAAACCAGGAAATGATAGCAAGAGGGCTTCTTTTTAAACTGCCTTAGTAATTATGATTGCAATTCTGACATGGCATCCATAATTTAGTCTGTAATTTTGACTGTAACACATAACAGTGATGGTCACATATTGAAGAGAAACTGATACTTGCATAAATTGATCTTGTAATCATTCATTTTGTAGAACCAAATTCTTGCTATCTATTTACACATAAATAAACATTAAACATTACATATGAGCACTCGCTGAAGTCAGCTCATGCTGTGAGTGGATTATTTGTATTAGTAAGCATTTTGAGTTAACTCTTGATGAAGTGCGTGCACTTGGTCAAACAGAAGTGCATGGCACATCCCTCTTACTGTTGTTTTGTTTCTGTCTCTATCATTGAGTTTGAAATCTGTTTCTGTTAGGATCTATAGAAATCATCACCAAGGCCAAAAATAAAATATGTAAGCAAATATAACCCTGCGTATAGCAACTGCAAACTAAAACTGCTTTTGTGTAGAGCAGTAATTCTAATTAATTAATCAGTAATTCTAATTAAAATCTGTCATAAAAGGACCAAGGATGTAATCATGCCTTATGAAAAGGTTATAAAGGTACAAGGTGAAAATAAACACAGAGATAAGTCATGTATTTTCTTTAGTGGCTGAGGAGACCATGCTCTTTTTTCCAAAGTCAGCTGTACAGATTTTTAGGGATGCAGATGCTACTGAGTTGTCAAATGTAAACTGACTCGAATGAGTCCCTTTTATTTGTTTATTTATTGGTCCTTGAAAATCTTGTTTTTATTATTCTTGGGCCTGTTGTCTTTGAAGAGATTTATGATCATGACAGCTCCAGTCACTCTTCTTAAATAACTTCACTGTTTCAATAGTTATAGTTTGAAATACATGAATTAAAGCAATAGCTTATACTTGCATATAATGAGAAAGAACTGAGTGTATTAAAAAAAATGAGAGAGAATAATGTATGTAAGTTAATAGAAATGTACAGCTTTTTAAGCTGTATGGATAAATGAAATACCAGTTATTGTAGACTGTCGTAGGATCGATCCAAGTTAGCTGACTTTCAGCATTTCAGCATAAGTGTTTTGTGAATAAAGAGTTGAAGGTCATGTTAAATATTTTGGAAAGCTACATGCTCAGTGAACTATTTGGAGGTGTTTTTTTAGGGAAATGAAGGAGGCTCATGCTTGATTTTCTGATGGAGTACAGTGGAAAGGCTGCTGGGAGAGGGTAGAAGGCAAAGACAAATTTTAGGGAAGATGGAACTGGGTAATGATCTGGCCAGAGCTGGAGGGCCTCTATTGCTGTAGGTCTTACTAGTTAAGTGATTAATTAATGCAATTGGTTTTTGTCCACTCTATTTGGGTTACACCTTATTTGCAGTGAAGGTGAGATATTTTAATTATGTATTTGAAAACTTTAGTGTTCTTGGTGATTTGAAGCTGTATTGAAACATTGGTGTTCTTCAAATTGGTCTGAATGAGGCACTAGGAAACTTAAAGCTGATATTTTAAGGTCTGGAACTTGTGTATATGAGATTATATTTATTTTCATGCTAGATGCATTTTTACTTGGCCTAAAGTTGAAATGGAAGCATAAATGGCCAACAAAGCGACCTAAAATAGCTTGGTTTGGCACACAACTCAACATGGCTCTCCTTCCTTTGCTAAAATGCAAATGCTCTTTCAAATGTGATATTGTTAATGCTTTTTGGTATGCCAAGCAGAAGGAAGGGAACTGAAATGCAAGTTGTTCCAGAATTTTTTCCATTAGGTTTCTGTGCTGGTTTGCTGAAGTCAAGACTTTTCTTGGGAATTCCCAGGTTTTGTCAACCCCTGCATTTTTTGCTTGTGCAGAAGGTGCTGTGTCTGGTGGGTGCTGGAGAGGGAGCAGATGTTTGTCCTGCTGGGCAGCAAATGGACTCAGGCAGTCACATAGCACAGAGCAAACAGCCTCAAGCTTTCCTCACATCTTACCCAGACAGATAATCCAGATTGTCCCATATTCCTTGTGCACATTCTCATTGTCAAATGAATGGCATTTCAGGCTGCTTTCAGAATTTTTACTGCTTTATCTAATTACTCAACCTTTATGTTGATCAGGATCTGAAAGTGTCTTCACTGAACACGGATATTTCTTCTCCGGCTTTCTCTGCACCCACTAATTCATGCTTTAGTTCTTACTTCTTTGACAGCTTTAAAACCTGAGTTATTTTTATAATCTAGGAAGCTAAATGTTTTATTGCAGTTCTAAATTTGTATGGATCAGCGTTTGAAGTGGAGATTTATGATGGTGGTGCTGAGAGAATTCTTGATATGCAGACAACTCTTGGACAACACTGACGACATCTCCACTCCGTCAGTGTCACTCTGCCAGCGGCGTGGGGTTTGGGAGTGGGAGGCTGCATGTACCTGTAAGCTAAAAAGGGGTTAGGTAGGTGAAGAGCAGCTGTGGTGGCAGCCTGTCTCTTTATTTATTGTTGAGAAACCTCAGGAGAAAATGGTGTGGAATGGAAAATGAGTTCTGCCGAAGCTGGTGTCGGATTGCAAGAGGTAGCCTGTTGTGTGATGAGACCCAACAGCACCTCAGTCCCCTCTGCCTCTGTGAGGTCACCTGCTCTGGCAAATTTAGTGGGAAACCCCTGACTCCCAGATGTATGGCCTTGTCCAAATTTTAGTGTTAAAGGCAGTTTTGATTTAGATTGCAGATTTGCACTTGTCGTCGAGTGCAAACCAGTAGGAATTTGGCTGGAGTGGAGCCATCCTCAATCTCAGTGCATAGTTCCCATTTATGTATGGACTGCACCTGAATTAATGTTGCTGTGGGACACACAAGGACACACACGGACACACTTCTTCGTGAGAAAGCTAAAAACTATTTATCAAAACATCTGACTTCAAATTTGTAGTATTTCCACACAAACCAGGGATTGGAGGAGAAGTTGGACACCTCTCCCATCCCATTGGTCAAGACAACTGCCCATCAGTTGTTTTTTCACACCAAGAGAAAATATGTAAACAACCTCGTCTTAACATCTTTACATGTTCTAATTATAACACCCATGTGTGAGAAAGAACTAAGAACTATGAAAACATTAAGTTAGAAAGTGCATCAGAAAAGCTTGAAAAATCAGGGTGACAAATTAACAAGAATTGCAGCTCAGGAAGGGCAGGTCTGTAGAGAGGAATGGGTGGTGCAGGGGACCTGAACCAACAGTGCACATATTTCAGCAGATTTTTCTTCAGGCTGCCATTAACCTGCTTCAGGGAACTAGGGAATGTCCACTGGTGACAAGAGCACCCCTGAAGCTCAGCATGCCTTTTTTCCAAAGATATCCAGTTCAGGAATGCTTAGACACCATGTTTTGGCTCCCATTCCAGCCAGAGTGAAAACACAAGGGAGCTTTGCTTCAGTAGGGGGGCCCTGATGTGGGGTAAGTACCTAGGCCCTCCAGAGGCTCCATAGGTGCTGTCAGCCCCCTGGACAGGCAGGACACCTGCTTTTCAGAAATGGAGTCCTGTGGGTTTCCGGGCCGAAACTGACTTTGACAATGATTAACCCAAAGAAGAGAGAATCAAGTCCTTTCCTGTTTCTTGAAGATGGGTGGAGGAAGAAATGTTCCTTCATTAGCACAAGTATAATGACTCCATCAAAGAATTCAGCTTTATTCCTTTGACTAACACCTCTTTAACTAAAACAAGGGTGAATCTCCAAAATACTTGTATCAGCATAAGGCAAATGCTGTTTCATAATTATTTTTTTTCTTTTTGACCAGTGGCAACTTAGTTTCTGGCATATTTTGTGTTAAGATTTTTGACAGGTGGTCAAAATGAGGCTATAGTTAACATATGTCTTGCTGTATTTTGCAGGTACTGTGCTAAAGTGTGTGTATCTAACTCCTACAAAGATCAAGTGACATTAATGCTTCACAAGTTTCAGATATTGGATTAAATTCAAACTCTTGTTTAGGCAAAAATTATTCCTACAGGCACCAAAAGACTAGTGGTATGTGAAATAAAGTTGCAGAATTTTCTAGAATTTGTATTTGTACTCTTTGGGGCAGCACAGACAGAATATATAAGGAGTTTATTAAACTTTTTTCTGAACATGGCATCTTTGCTGATAGCAAATGTGGAAGAATGTTCTAAAAATGAAAATTAACTGTAACAAACAAGGAGTAAGAATGGCTACAGTAATTGAAATGTATTAATGAAACTCTATAGTTTGTTCCTATTATGAGCAGTCAAAAATCATGCATAATTCAGGAGTGCAATTGCTAACAGTAGGTTCACATGAGATCATTTAAATTTGTTTCTCTGGCCATGAGAAGATGATGATCTTTGAAGGGATCCCTTATGAGGTTCTGCTTGGTCCTGTCAGCATCTTGGGAAGAGAGTGTTCTATTTTCCCTCTTGCATCTGTGAATATTTATAGGATGTAAAATAGGAATAACTTTAATTATGTATGGGGAAGGAAATATATGCAGTCCTGAGCAAGAGACTTCATTGTAAGATCTACCTGAAACTCCGACAGGTAGTATGTTTATGCAGTAATTCAAGAATTAAGTTTTGTTTTCAGCTGTGGATATATATGGACATATAGGTTTATATTAATCTGTTTGTAATATTTTATTGTTTTCATTTTAAGATTCTCATTAATTTTAATACTCATTATTATGTTGCTATTCCTTCTGTTGTAATGTCAAGAGAGAAGCCTACAGCAGTTTGCAGTCTAAATAGCTAAGGGACAATAAATATGGGAGAAAGGGAAGGATCACCATTCTTAATTTCACATGGATAATCAAATCTTGCTTGGCGTTGCACAAAACCTATATAACAAGACACAGAAATAAGCTTACCTGTTTGCCTCTCTAAAATTAAGTTCTGCCCAATGTCTTTAAAAAAAATAATTAGAGTATGCCCCACCTGAGCTTATGTTCACAATTTTTTCACCCATGATGTCCTCTAAAGGGTAGAAATTATTCCTTCCATCTGCTTCTTGTTTTGGAATATTTCTCAGAAAATGCTGTTTCCCAACACAGAGAGATACTTCAGTCTACAGAACTTCAGAGACTCTTATTTTTGTTTTCATGTTGCATTATAACAAAAATGTTTGACAGATTTTCTTCATATGAATGAAGTGCTAAGTGCCAATTACTGACAGGTTTTAGTTGTGCATAGAAATTAGCAGCTGAGAAGTTAAGCGAATTTGTAGGATTAGGCTCAGGGTGTATTAAAGTATTCAGTAAAGAAAAAAAATGGTGAAGAAAACTGAAAATTTCCTTGAAAGAGTGTCATTTTGTCTGAGTTTCTTAGGAGAGGTACAGTAGCAAAAACCACTTTGAAATTAAAAAACTGACTTGTACTAAATAAAAAATCTTGCAGATTTGTTTTGGAGGTGGAAAATAATAATCAGGTTGGGATTTTTTTTAATGCCCAAGTTCAGTAGAAATCTTTCACATGTTGTTACTCAGTATGTCAGTGTGCTGTGGGTGTTGAAGGGTGGGGGCTGCGCAGGCATGTGCAGCAGATGTACAGCATGTGGGGAAAAGCTGAATCCACAGTGAGTCAACAAACACAACCTACTTTATCTACAGACAAAATGCATCCAAGATGTGCAGTGGGAGCTGTGCTGAGCAAATTACTGTCATCATTTAGTGATGTAATTCATAAAAGCTTCAAAATATTGACATGTTGTGTCCTTCTGTGGTCATCCTTCTGCTTCACTGCAACAGAGGAGCTGATTTATTTTTAGAAGGAAGTATGTCAAAAAAGTCAGGAAATATAGTGGAGTGAGTGCTGTGTGATGTGTGATACTGCTCCCAGGAATCAGGGAGGCAAAGTCTGGAGGAAGCCTGGCTCTTGGGAAGGACTGAAGCAGGTTATTCAGGACAACAGTGCGGAAAAAAACACCCTAATTCAATAAAAGTCAAATTGTGATGAGTGTCCCTCATTTAATTCCATAAATGACCTCCTGAGCAGGGAACACACAGAAAAACTCTTGGGACACCCAGGGCATTTAGCCCCTGCTTGGCCTCTCTGCATCTTGGCTGACACGCTTTGATTAAAGCAGAGACACGCTGGGAAATGTCTGCATCCCTTCTTGAGGAACAGGGAGGATTTTGGAAAAAGACACGCATGCTAATTGAAGCTCTATAATGGATCTGTTTTTCTGTTGGATGCTGAAATCCAAAGTCAAAACAATCCCATAAAAAGGTAATAAACAGAGATGTTTTATTGTATTTTTATGGCCTGTCTGCCATCAGTAACTGAGCATACACTTTTTTCCTATTCAATGTAATTTGCTTGATTAGTGAATTGTATCACTGTCTTTCTGGGGAGACATTTAGTCTGTTTTTCTGTATTTTTGGGAACTCTGAACAGATATGAGGTAGAAACACAGCTCACATCTGAGGCAGGAAAAATAAATCAGACTACTTTTCTCATATCTTTTCATGAAACACAGGGAAGTATTAGAAAGTAAAGTCATCTGACACTGCTTGCAAACTGAAATATCATTTGACAGTAGTTCAGAGCAGGCAAGAAATCCTGTCCTCATTACTATGCAGTGCACTCTGAATATATCTGCAGATTCCTGTGCAATTTGAGGACTTTTAAGATAGTGAACTAAAAATGAAATTATATGTCAATGAAAGCATTTTAATAGTTACACTGAAAGTGCCATATTCAATATTTTTGGTAATGTTTCATATTTTATGAACTTTGACGCTTTAGTTGCTAACAAGAGAGTAATTTCAGACTTTCCACGAAAGAAATTTCTCTTTTATTACTAGTAGTTGTAATAACATAGTTACAGTTTAATAAGTAATGTGCTATTGTGTGCAATGGAAGCGCTGAGTGCGGTGTTCCTTTTGCCATAAAGTGTCAAAGAACTTTTAGACTGCAAGGTATTTTGCCAGACTAGAAAGGAATTCCATGGGTGCTTGGGTCAGGCTTGCATTTTTTATTCTGACATACATGTATTTCTGTGTATTATGAAGTGCATCAATATCTTAGGAAGTTACTGATTAATCTCAAACATCTAAAAACCTTCTGTGAACTGAATAGCTGGGAGTTTTCCTTCAGCTGCTAGGTTTGATTTTATGGTTTTCTACATTCAAGTGCAGATCCAATGAGGAGCAAGGTTTTTTGCACAGAATTTTGCAATGGGTAGAGATAGTGAATTTCCATTTACATGCTAAACTGCTCAGTTTCTAATGCCTGTAAAGATTGTTACAAGAGATTACAAATCACCTAAAGAACTGTTAGCTAAAAAGCACAGTCCAAATATCAGCTGATTAACTTCCAAGATTGTAGGAAGTGAAAAGGGTAGAAAGGGGAATCTGGGGGGAAAATCAAGTCTTTTAGTAACACAGATTGCTTCCAGGGACCTATATTCTTCAGCCTTTTAGTCCTTTGCTTGCTGAAATAAAAAGGCATTGAAGAAACATATAATTTCCAAATATTCCAAGAATCTGTTCCAAAATTTAATTTAACCCCAGATTTCTCCCTATCTTGTCATTTAGAAATTTCAGTAGTATTTATTTTTGTCTCAAGAGTCTATCCTGATAATCAAACTGTTTCTATTGAGTAGGTTTCTCTGGCACAAAGGTGTGATGTGTGAGAGGGTTTTCAGGTGGCAGCTCATTTTTTACTCCTATGCATGAGGGTCTGGGTGATGTTGGAAATCTTAATTCATTTGTTGTAATGAAGCTCAAAGACAAAAGGCACGCTTGGGAAATTTGAGTTCCTTTAAACTATTTCTGCTTCCAAGTGTGTCTGTCAAGGCTAGTAAACGTCCAAGATTAAACATGAGTAACACTGGCATGTTTCCCAAATGAAAACTATTGAATTTGCTTCTTGGCCTTCAGGAATCTGGCAAATAACAAGTGCGAAAAAAGCAATCATAAATTCCACTCCCTTCTTCTAATTATTGTCCTTCCAGACAACATAGTTTCTGGAAACAAGACCTGTGTAAAGGTCTCGTGATAAAGTCAGAACTAAATTGTTCATTCACAAGAAAAAAAATAAGCCATGTTTAAGGTACCATGTGCTAGTGCCTAACAGGCTCTGAGTGAACAGCACAAGCACTCATCAGATTTAACTGCAGACAAATGATAGCAAGAAAGTTTGGAATTCTGCAGTTCCAACATCCAGGATGCCTTCATGCCAATAGGAAACTGCAATTCGGGATGACAAGTCCTTCTGGCCCACCATAATGCAGGCACACTATCATTTTATAATGCATGTCAACTCTGTTTCTTATTCTTTGGTTCATTGCTATGTTATGCAAAAAACTTTGGAGAAGTATCAGAAGAATAGTAAAAAAATATTTCACAAGAAAAAGGTTAAGACAAATAGCACATATGGGAAAAGATATATAAAGTGGAAAATCTCTTCAGGCTCTATGTATTTAGCAAGTGCATAATCACAATATTAAAGACTGTGATTTAAGGATTAGGATGCCTAGTCTTAAAAGATGCTGTAAGACTCATTTTGCTTCATAAAGGATTATGTTTGCAAAATTTTAAATAACAGTATGTTTATAATATATTTTTAAAAATATGTTAAAAGAAAAATAAATACTGGAATACCTTCTGAGTTGTTTTGTGTAAAGGTGTTCCCTCAGTCAGCCATTCTTCTGACATGTGAAGCTACCAGATATGCCCAGGAGACGACATCTCCTCCCTCCATGCTGGGAAAACCCATCACTGATGGAGAGCACCTTTTTATTTGGTTGTCTGATTTTTTTTTTTTTTTCTTACTTCAGCTATCAGAGAGCGAGACGTCTTAAATATGTCCCAGTAAATCAGTAACTCTCATCTCTTATAGTAGAACCTGGAACCTGCAACTTGAAGCGATTCACAGATTCCCCTTCTGACTTTTCTAGGCTGAGCATCTGCCAGCACTGCAGCCTGGGTGATTCTTTAGCCCCGACCTCTAATTTGGATGTGGCCTTGCTATCTGCCACTGCGCTTGTAGGCACATAGCTGAATCAGATAGGTAGGTGGAGAACATCTTTGATCCGCTGAAATAGTATTGCTCCTCTGGCTTGGTCCATCCCTTTCACTTCATTGAGATGTAAAGCTACAAAGATTTCGTGACAACTTTAGCAGCTTTGTCCAGGGTAAAGCTAATTAGTTTAGCCATATCTCAGCTTATAAGTTTGTGTAGGTATGATTTTTAAAAGAAAATGCTGACACTACTATGGAAGCACCACTTTGTTACCATATTTTTAGGTTGAAGCAATTGAGCTTGTTTTTCCTGGTAATATTTATGTTAAGAAATTATTGAGGTCCAGATTATTTTTTTTTCTATTTTGAAAGGTAGTTTTGAGTACTGCAAAAAAACTCATTAAATTTTGCTATCTCGGCAATCTAGCTTCACCAAAGCTGAAATGGAATGGATTGCATCAGAGTTTGAAGCACATTCCTTAAAATATTTATTTTTGAGTAGTTGTCTGCTAATAAGTTCCTCTTTGCTAGGTAAAGAATGTTCTTAAATAAATCTTGGTGAAAGACTTGTTTTTAACACTTTTTGAAAGTAAATGAAAAAGGAACATCAATAGCAGGAAAATGAAACACCAGCTGCCCTTCTGGCAAGCAAAAATTCAGTTTTTTCTGATTTCTGTTACAGTTGTCAGTAATGTTGACAGCTGCTAAGTGTAAACCCTGGTAGTATAATAAATGTTTGCAATTAACATCTATGCTTCTGTTGGCAACTCCTAGTCTGTTGTTAAATGAGAAGCAGATCCTCTTAAGAAATATTCAATCCTGTCGCAATAATTCTAATGGTAAAAGTAATAGGACTTCTCACCACCATTTCAAATTTTATCCATGAATATATCTCTTTAAGGGATCACTTTTCAGCTGGAAATTGTAGCTTCTAAAATTTTGCATAATTTAATTTAGACCAAACTTTATGATATTTAGTAATAAAGCATTATATAAGCAAGGTAAAAAACTTTACCTTTTGTATTTCACAGAGGACTTCTTTGTAATTAGAAGATAAGGATAAAATCCTTCCTTGTTCAAAATTATTGGCAGAATTCCCACTGCCTTCAGCAGTGCCAGAATTTCATGCTTAGTCGCATAGATGTGTTTCACACAGAGCTCTGTGTTTGGCTATCATGGCTCTTCACAGACACCTTGGTGGTGGTGGTATTTACCTTCATGGGTTGCTAACTTTGGCTGTGTTTATGGAGATGAAACAGAGCATGGGAGAGTGGGAGCAATCCATCCTGCCTTACATCTCATTAGACACTAATGCTGTTTTGAACAGGAGTGTGTTTTGTTGGTCTTCTTTTCCTAGAAAGGCAGGCTTTGTCCCACTTAAGAAGAAGGCTCGTGTGAATGTCAACTAATCTGTCCTGCTGTAGCTGATCAATAATATTGGACTAAATCTTTCCTGAAATCCTCTCTCTGGGCACCTTCCAAGTGCTCTGCAGTTACACTTCCATCACTGGAGTGAGGAGGGTTATGAGCCCCATCGTCTGCTCTGAGTGCATGCAATGAAATCATGCACTCACACATGGGCTCCACCAAAATCCTGCAGCGCCTCTTCCTGAGAGCTCCAGCCCCTCTGAGGGCTGGGATATGGAGTGGGATCTCGCTGCTCCGAGAGCCGGCGCCGGGAGGAGCAGACTGAACAGGCTGTGCTGCTGTGAATCCAAGCTGCTCCTGGCTCGCGTACAGCCGTGTAGGATGCCTGTCTAAAGTTATTGCTTTGGAAGGTGCTTCTGGATACAGCTCTAAGTTATGCAGCGTTGTAAAACATATCAAATTCCTTCTGTCAGTTTATCAGCATGTATACATTATCAGGTGTGCTGCTGGATTCACTCCAATGAGCAGCACATGGCTGCTGGACTCAGCAGAGGTTTGACTGCAGTGCCTTCTTTCCCTATGGCTTCGGAGTTGTGCCCTTTATGCCTCTTCAGAGATATGCATAACCCTGAAAATGATCTTTATAGCCTCAGTTTGTCTGTAGAGAAGATGTGCTTTGTCTGTCTTGTACAGGGACTTGCTATGGTTGTTTTCACCCCGTAAATTTGCTGTGTGGAAGTATCGTAATGCTTTGTATGAATGATATATGAATGCCATGATAGAAAACTGTGTGTGTCTCTGTGTAGAGAGATCACACAGCATTATCAGGTAGACAGGTGTTATTTGTTCCCCTTCCTTTTACACTGAAGACATTGACATTTGGGTACTAATTTGTTTTTTTATCCACATAAAAACCTTTATAGAAAATGGTCAAAACCATTTTGGATGGTTTGGATACATTTGGATATATTTGTCCTTGCTTGGAGATCTGATACAGTGTTCCTGTTGTCTGCTCTTTTCCGTGTTTCCTTGGTCTTTGGTAGTTGGACATGGTTGGGAGTTGTCAGCCAGGTGGGCAGCTGGAAGATATGGCAGCTGACTCTGTGTGCTCACTCTTCCAGGACTTACCCATTGTGCATGTCACTCAGCCAATCTTTATCATCCCATCTTCCCACCAGATTTATATGACAGTTTTCTTCCCTGTAGTGTGCCCTAAACACAGATTCAAATGCCAGAGGAGATGGGAAAGAAGATAAAAACATCCTTAGTGTGAGGAAAAGTAGGCCAGGTATTTTCTGGGGTTTATGATCAGGTCTCTAATATCCAGGGAACTAATTCTGTATTCACCAGCAGCACTGGGTTTTGCTGATTGTATTTTGTGCCCTCATTTTCACTTGCAAAGAATGATATCTAATAGTTTAAAAAAAGTACCAGAGCAGAAAGGTTGGCTTAGAACTGCCCTACGTATGTGGCTAGAGCAAGTGCAGAGCACAGAGTCACAAAATGGTTTGGTTTGGAAAGGCCTTTGAGAGATCATATAGTTCCAACTTCATCAACCAATTGCCTCAGGACTCTGGGATGCATCTCATTGGTCCCACAGGCTTAAATATACAATAGAGAGTTCAGTCCTCTGTGTATTATTTGGTATAAATATTTCTTTTTCACTGAGTACAAGATTGTACTTATCCTCATAATGGGACAATTAACAGACTAAAATAATATCTGATATGCTATGAGATATAGCCTTGACCTTCCAGTATTTCTGGACAGCAGAGGTGCCTCGAGTACTTGATGGAAGTTGACTTACACTCTAATGAGGAGCTGTGAACTGGAGAAGTCAGCAGGAGATGGTGAATAATCCATTTAAGCCCTTGTCATTTAATGATTATAATAATGAACCAGCTGGTCTGCGTGCACACACACTCCCATCTCTGAGATGTTACAGAGAACAGCTCTCACTCCTGCTCTGAAGTGGGCAGGGTTGTACTCTATATCATCTCCATGCTCTGCAGCATCATAATCCCATGGGATTTTGTCCCCATAGCTACCTACCCAATGACCTGAGTAGTTGACCAGCTCTTCAGAAGGGACTGCAGAACTGGGAGTCATTATTTTTGATCTGGGGATAGTAACAAGTTCAGGATCTGGCCACATATTCAGTCATGGAGCAGAGACAGGGGTAAGGCACTGAGCTGGCACCTCACTGCTGTAGAACATAGCTAATTAAAAAAATTGTCTGCTTTCTTACATTTGATGTTTGTCAACTTTGCTTTTATTCCTCTGAACTGGAATTAATTCTAAGCTGAAGCTGAGAGTTCATGAAAAACAGGTATTTAGGGTTAGTCCAAGACAAAATACCCATGAGCCTGCATTGTGATGTCCAGGTTTTGCTGTTGGCAGGATCACTAGAACGCAAATATCATTATAAATGTGCTGAGCAAACTGGAATAAGTTGCATTTTTAGCCCCTTATCAGAATTTTACAGCTTTTCCTTTCCTTTTTTTCAGAAGAACTTAATTATCTGTTTCTTATGTAAACATTTCTTTATGAAGCTAAGGCACTATCTCAGTATTTCTTTGTTAAGGGATAAGGTCTAGAGTTACCTTGTGACAGATTCATAAAAGGGAAGTCTGAGTGAGGAGGGGAAAAAGATTATGGTTACTCATATGTTTCTAATTAATTTCCTAACTATCATCTTTATGAGGAAGAGCATGAAAAAAATATGTGCATATCTTACCCTTGATATAAAAAAAAAAAGAAAAAAGCTAGGAGCAAGTTTTCAACACATTCAAGCTACGATGTAAGATGTTGAAAAGGACTAGTGCTATTTTTGCTTAAAAAATAGTCTTATTTGTTCAGACCAAATAGAAAATTTGGATGAGCTTCTGTGTAGTGTGGAAAAAGCTGGAAGGAGAGTGGAAATAAGAACGGTGATGTAAAAATATATTTCTTTTAATTGATATTTTTTAGAGGAAAAGGAAAATTTAAATAAGTGACAGGGGTCATGATTCACTTTGTGGAGGGAAAAATTGTAAATAATAACAAAGTGTACAGGAAGAAACCTCACTAATTTGATTTCATGGAACCTGTTAGCTTGAAGGAAAAGTGAACTTCATGTGTTGCTCCGGACATTAGTGAATCCTTATCTTTCTTAGGAAAGGAACTGTTTTCAGGATCCACTGTGTTTCAGTTAACAGCTGTAACTTTTTAAAGACCTTACTATTTAGAGTATTCCTAAAGTCCCTACTTATGTGGTCATGTAAAAGATGAGCTATTTACCTTAAAAAAAAAAAGTATAGACATATAGGATCTAAAATTGGAAAGCATTGGAAAGCACACAAAGACACTTCAGTTGAAGATATTTCTTTGAAAATACAGTAAAAATTATAAGTAGTGCTGTATTAAAAAAAGAAAATAAATTATGGGACATTGCTTTGTATGTGACAATCTCGGGAAATACCTTTTGATTTACATTGCAAAAAATCATTAAGTACTATTTGGGGACTATTTTGGGATAGTTGCAGGGAAAAAGAGATCCTGATCTGCTGGTAGAGATGGGGAAGATATCTATCCTGGCTGAGTAACCTCCCTGTGGTGCAAAGTTGGTTGTACCACCACAGAAGGAATGGAAAGGAAGTAGTTGGGATCCTCCTTATGTGGGATGGGATAGTGGATAAAGCACCTAAACACCCGTTGGCCACACCTGTCCTGCAAGTGTTGAAGAAGTCCATCAGCTGCAGAATTAATTGCAGGAGTAGGTTAGGCAACTTGCTCCCAGTTAGGAGTGAGTTGCTAGGAGCTCATCAATGATCTTTTTTCCTCTCTTTGCTGCCTTGGAAGGGGAGATGACCTCTGGCAATTAGGATGCAGAGTTCTTAGTGGACATTTCTGGTAGGGATGCTTTTGTTACGAATCAGTAAATCAAAACCTGGGGGAAAAGCGATCAAGGGGTGGCTGCCGCTGAAGTGTTCTTTATCTTTTCCAGGAAATGAATTCTACCTGTTACCTTTCACAGCACTTGTTCAACACTTGGTAACTGCTTATGTGCTTTCCCAAGTTGGAACTTTCATTTCTATGCATAGTGGGAAGAATAACAATTATAGTTTCTATGTCTTTGAATTAATGAGGGCTCACAAAGCAGATTTTGTGAGCGTGTTGGAAAATGCTAGGCTTACATGCAGCAGACAGATTGCTATGAGAGTCAGTAAGTGTGTATTCTGAAGAATTGTTTAGAACAAATAACTCTTACTTGTGTATAATCTTTCTTCATATTGACAGGCAAATGTCAAACTGTATAGAAATCTCAGGAAGTTTTCAGGGCTGACATCATCTGTTTAAAGTCCTTATAAAGCAATGAGGAAAACAAGCTGAATTTGTTATATGAAATTTCTTCACGGGGAGGAAGGGAAATTTTTTGTCTTCTGAGCAGCTTGATAACTTTATTTGTCAGTAAAGAAAGATGCTGAAGGTTAGAAAATGTGACGAGGATTGATCAAGGTGCTTGCTTGAATACAGAGTGTGGAGCATTCCAGTGATATGTTCTGCAGCATCTGGAACAAAACACAGGAATCTGCATAAATTCTTTGAGAACAGACTGTGAAGGGTGTAAGGACTTCTTAATTCTTAACTTAATTAGTTCTTAATAAATAATCACATGTTAGGCTTAACCTGGGTGTAGACTGCTGTGTTAGTTTGATTGATCGGGAAATTTCAAATTGGAGAACCAAAACCACAACAACTGGTCAGAATGAATCATTGGGATGGTGGCCTGTTCAGGTGTATATGAGCTCACTGACCACCCTTCTGCAGTCAGGGCTTGGTTCAGTGGTGTGGTTTGGTGGTCCTGAAGAGCTCAGATTGACCTCTGCTTGTGATGACAGGTGTTGTCTCTTGAGCAGCTGGTTGTTCTCACTTTGTCAGAACAGCCGTGATAACTGCGATAGACATTGCCATGGAGTCTGGTGTTGGGCAAGACCTGGCTGCCCAACAAACTTAAACCTTCTTATGATCAGTGGGAGATGTTTCCAGGTGGTGTTGAGCTTGGACTGAGCTAGAGCCTAGGCCTGTATGTGCTGCCTGCTGCGATGGCACTGATCAGCCGTTCCTGATAACAGTCTGTTGGTAATACCAAATTCCCACTGGCATTACAAGAAAAATGATTCAATTTCTGGTTTATTTATAAAATAACAACATATCATAAACCCCCCCTTCACACTTGGAGTTCTAATTACAGATCTGGGTGATAGACTGCTTTTTCCATTAGTATGAAACTCATCAGTCCTCAAATTGATATCTCAACTGATTTGGGAAACTGCAATTTGCTGTTTGCTACGCCTTATTCAAGGAAAGGGGCTGTTGGACATGGAGAGATTCAGCATGTAAATATAGGGATCTAATACCAAGTGTGCTCTGTCCTGGACTGTGCTACCTGGGCTCAAGCTGCAGCTCCAGAAGGCTGGAGATGTCCCTGGATCCAATGTCAAATCTCCCAGACCCTGGCAGATGTCTCAAATGCCTAGAGTGGCTCAAAGGCCAAAAAGCTAGTGGATCATTATTTAAGTAATGATAATATATATATAACATTTCAAGGCAAAACAAAAATATTAATATACAGACAATTTCTCCTATTTCACTGTGGTGCACTAAAAGAACAAGAAGTCTATGCAGGGACTTCAATCACTTTTATTAGAAACACATTTTCATTTAGAATTAAATGGGTCATCTATTAACTTCTACTAAGAAAGAACAGAATTTATCTGTAGTTTATTAATGGGAAATAACTTGCCTTACTTTTCTAGTTTAATAGAAAAATTTGGAGAACTGCACAGATCTTGATGAGATCAAAACTGGAATAACAATTGAGTGAACATTTGCCCACAACATTGCTGTAATTTCCAACCAAGTAATTTTGATGTAAGGAGTTGTTTATTGTCATTCTGTTGCAAATAGCCTGCATTGTTGTTAATATCCATATACTTTGTATTGCATTAGTTTGCATCAATTTTCATCATTTTTGCACTTGTGGATAGCACTTATGACTAATTTATAGATTATGTGGTGCTATATTGACTTAAATAGACTGTATTTTAATGCTATTATTAACATTTTCTAGTAAAATAATTTAATTACATTTAAATTTAATGCTATTACAGTGGATAATTGACTGCAGATCAAAACCATAATATACAAGACCTACCTGGAAGGTGCACAAAATCAATTGGCTCAGCATTGAAGTGGTTCACTGTGCCTCTTTTTAAAAGGTTGCAGCCCAAGGAGTCATATTCTAGTCTCTGCTCATCCAGCAATCAGATGACTTTTAAAAGCACAGCCCACCTATATTTTAATGTCACCTTTGTTTGTCACATCTTTTTTGTGACCTCAAAGGAAAAAGGCTTCAGTGTCAGAGGTGAGGAGACACTGCTGTTATTGTACAGAAAAAATATATAGTTTTTTTTTTTTGCCAGCAATTGGGAAGGAATGGGTTCTTATCCCATCAAATTTGGTGGAAAATCTAGTTCTGACTAAGAGCCAGAGCTTCCTCCAGGTACTTTCATGCCAAAAGAAAGGTATCCAGATATCTGGAGTCCTTGATATGGTTTGCTGCATCTTGTTCAAAAGATTTTTTTTTAAATATTTTTAATTTCCCTTGCATTATACCAAAACAAGTAGTCATAGAGGCTGTGAGATGAATTTCACTAAGAAAACAAGTTAAGCTTGAACAGATTCTATCTGGTTGCTTGAAAATAAAAAGCAAGACGTTTTCTAACCCAACCAAAGTGCAGGCATGGTAACCTTGGTTCTGTCTCCTTTAACCTCAGGATAATAGAAGTAAAATCAACTTTATCAGAGCATGAGAGGAACAGCTTATTATGCTGTAAAAAAGAACACTAGATTAATCTTGAGTAGTGATTGATAAATTCCTCCTGCTGGTTTTCTTGTGAGTCTTACATATATGAGGGGATACTTTTGCTTGACCTCTCCTAAGTACATGTCCCTGATAAAGTGTGATGAGCTTTTTCTCCTGATGGTAAGATTCTACAAGATTATATACACTTTCTGATAAGGGGATATTCATATCATCTCAGCTGCTGAATACCAGTGGCTATACGTTTGGTATCTTGAGTTTCCAAATTGAAAATCATACCTTAACTAAACCATACATTAACTCCGGCTCTGATTTTCCTGACTTTGGGCATTTGTGTGCACCCTTCAGAAAATACCCCTGGGTTTACAAACTTTTTGTTACAAACACCCCAAAGCACAGTTCAGGTTAAATGAGGCCTGGGCTAGTTCTGCCCAGCTTTTCTCTGATCAGATGTTTCTGGCAGCCTTGACGAAACAAGGCAGCACAGAAAACCATTAACAACTTTACCTTCTTGTAAAGCAGTTAGGAGTGGAAACCAGAGTGGTGATGGACTGACTGACAACTTCTCATGGGTCCTAGGAATGAAGAAAGCCAAACAGCTGGCAGTTTATGCCAACCCTCCAAATTGGAGGACAATTGGAGGACATAGCTTAGGCAGTAGCACATCCACAAGTGTCCAGCAACGTGTAGAAGGCTGAGCCCAAGGGGAAACCACAACATGCCACGTCCAGGTCACAAGCCTGAACTTGAACACACTGAGCACCTGGAGTTTTATATTCTTTGTCTTCTTTTACTACAATGTAATGCAAATATTGTATAAATGCTGTACAAGTCTATAAAGGTGTGCAAGTCTAGTATAGTAAAAACACATGGGCTAACATCTGTGAGAAAACCAGGGGTAGGTTACATTTCTTTTTCTTTCTTCTACTGATTATTTTTCATATTTAGCCTTGCTGTAATTTCTTCACTGAGGTCTGCTGTCTTTGTGTGAAGAACAGTTTTGGTAACTGACTTAAAATTTTTAATTTCTTGATTCAATTATTTACTCAGAGGGTTTTTAGGGCAGGACAGGCACAAAACAGATTGTTCTCCTCATTTGATATCACCTGAAATATGCTGTGGATGTAAAATGAATGATTCTGTTTTAACTAGGAAAAAAAAAGTTTCTTTTTGATTAGAATGAAGAGTTTATTTTTATAAATTCTGCTAATGAAATTTTTAAAAGTTGGTCTTTGCCTTTAATAGTTCTCTTATAAAAGAATGTGGTTAGCATTTTTTTGCTTAAACAAAAAAAAAACCCACTTTATTTTTCAATAAACATAACTTTAACTTAGAAGAAAATTTTCATGAGAGGACATTACACAGTGTAGAAAAATTCCTGTGTCCCAAACCAAATGGTACAAGTACTTGCATCAGATTCCCGCTGTAGGAGAGCTCCTTCCTACAAGTAACTTGTTAAATTCTCTGAACCTTCAATAAACCTGGCTCTGTGCATATTGGACAGAAATGTCATCAGTTAGATTTACATGAAGCATAAAGCATCTGGAATTCCAGGGAAGTATAGGTTCAGAAATCACTACCAAGTCTGACCTGGATACATCACTCTTGTTAACTTGAATGTGTGTTGTAGAATCAGTATTCAAGACATTCATATTCAAATCATTTGCATTTTGGTAAGAATTTTCCTGACAGAGCAAATAATTGACTGGTAAGGACTTTTTTGACTTTATCCATTTGTTACTATAACCTCATCGAACTTGCTGGAAGTCTAAAAGGCAGCAAGATGTTAATTAATAATTACGTTGGTACAGAAGGGAACTTTATAAGTATTTTAAATGTTTTAGGAGTGGATCAATAATTCATTCTTTTTCTGTGAGGTGATATAGTGCTAATAGTTTAGGAATAATAGAAATAAATGCAGGCTACAAAAAGAGTGGGAAAACCCCCATATTTTGTATGATTAAAACAGGGCTCACTGCTTATGTTAAAAATGATATATGCAATACTCTCTGATTTTATTCTTTATTCAATTTTCTTTTTTGTATTGCCCCCAAATAAACAATAGTAAGGACTCTTTCTGCTGGAAAAGTAGGACTGGAAGTCGTACTGTGAAGACAGTAAATTTTCCCAGATTAGTATCCCATTAAAATTAACTTATTCCTCTAAAACTGGGTACCAAAATACTTGGGAGGGAGGAGGCATTGCCTGATTTCCTCGCTCAGTAGGAGCTTTTCTCCTGCAGACACAAAGTTTTCTGAAGTGGCTGGGAGATCCTGGTTGGGCTCAGCAAGGGTCAGAAATATGAGAAAGTTTGTAAGGATTGAGCAGCTGGTTCCTGTCCACCCCACCCNCTGCTTTGCTAATGACTTGTACATTTTGACAGTGCCTTATGAACAACAAAGCTCTGCTGAGAAACTTTTTTTTTTACTTCTAAGCCAAAATTTCTCCTCCCACGGAGGAAAGAAATTATTTTAACTAAAGAAAAAGAAAACAAGAGAAAAAACCCCAGCAACATTTCATCCCTAGATGCAACATTTTATTTCTCTCTGATCAGCATTGGCAGCTGTTCATTTGCTGCCTGAGTGAATTCAGAAGAAGTCATTTACCTTACAAGTGATGAATGTTGTATGGCACTTGCTTGTCTCTATCTTAGTAGCATTTACTCTCAGTCTGACAAAAACCTCCTATTTCTGGATCTGCTAGTAATATCTCATTGCACTAATTATTTATGTTTCTGAACTGTGTGAGAAAGACAGTCCTCTGAGAGAGACAGAAGCTCTGTGCCACATTCAGATGAATTCACGAGGGAAAGAATAACTCAAGCAATGATGGTGTTACCAGAAAACAGGGTTTCAGATTTGAGCGGCAAGTATTACTAGACATCAAGTCGTCTGCTATGAAACAGATTAACTTTTATCGCACTGCAATTTATTCACTTAGCATCTTATTTTCACTTTGAATCTATTCCTCAGTCCATGAAGAGGCACTTTTTTTGCTGATATTTTTCCTCTTGGGCTCGACACATTGGGATTAAACACAATAACTTTGAGAGAGAAATGAGGGTTACTGTTTATGGAAAAGTTAAGGAGACTACTGCTGTATTTTTTTTGCTTGTTGTCTTTTTAAATTCCAACTTGCAAGACTGAATTGAGCTATTTCAACATAATTTCATTTTGATTGCCATTTTCTGTAGTGCGCATTAGGTTTTCTACTGTGGCTGTGAATGTTAGTTACAAAGTAGTAATGGGCAGCCTCTCCAATAAATGTGCTACACATAAAAGGATTAAAAATGTGCATGTTCAGTTTTGTACTTGCTAACAGTCAGCTAATCTGTAATGCTTTAGAAGACAATACATGCAAACATTGACTAATAGATACAGTCAGTGCTCTGAAGCCAGCATTTGATACTGCCACTGCTGCAAGGGGGAAAGTCGTGTTATCAACCACACAGAAGAGTAATAAAAGTGTAAAATACCCTGGGTAAATGTTGCTGCCTTCATCATATTTGCAGATGTTTGTTCCTAATATCTAAATCTGAAGGATTTTAGGCAATGAAAGCAGCCATTTGACAAGAAGATGGGAAAAGGCATTACACAGTCACTACGTGAGGAGCAATTTTTAGTATAAATGGTCACAACTTCACCAGTGACAGTAGATGCACACAAAATTTGTTTCAGCTGGGAGTGTGTCTCTTTCTTTTTCCCCTCTGTCAAATGAAAAGGATTTTTATTCAGAAAGAATGCATAATGTAGTATTTGAGTGCAATGCTTTGTACCTTTTGCAGGAAATTTAGGTTAAAAGCTGAATTTTAGAGAAGTTGGAAGCCCAAATTTTTGATTGTTTGGAATCATAGATCAAATATGTATAAGTGTTTGAACCAACAAGGATATAATAAAGGATATGACTTGGTTATACTTCAGAATATTTCTCTTTGAAAGATGAAGAGCTAATCTGATGGAGGAATTTAACAGAAGGGTTCTTACAAGGTATTGTTCATTGGTTTTGAAACATTTGCTCCAGGGAAGTCATGTCCTGCTAGCAAAGTTTGCTGCTTTTGGAATTACTTTTCTGATTCCTGTAAGAAATCATTAACCCCAAAAGGAACTATTCCAACTATAGTTTCCATCAATATGTTTGTTGCACCAGCAGCACAATGCACTAACAGGCTTGCAGACTTTTGGAATATTAGCTGTAGCATAGTCTTGGGGAGAGCAAACAGAAGGCTTCCTGATGTTCCTTCAATGGACAGAAGGAACAGTTTTGGCTTAGAGAGATTGCATTACCTTTCTTTCTTTTCTCTGGAATTTTACCTTATTAACCCTTCCATGTGGGAAAAGCTAGCATTCATGGGCCTAAAAAGAAGATCTCTCATTTAAAGGTGAATAACAGAAAAGCCAGAGTGAGCATGATGGCCAGGGTTCACACGTGACATTAGTTAGGAAGGTGAGGCTCACATATCAGGGATTTTTGTGATATGTGACCCCATTAACAAGGTTAAAAAGATAAGTAGGACTTCAGTTACTTTTTCAGAATGTTTTATCCCTTGGGGAAACTTTATTAGATGGCAGAAATGGGCAAAGTAATGCACTTTGAGGACATGGGCATTTACAGGAGATGCAAACAAGTGAGCTGTGCTATCGATCTTTCTTGTATTATCAGTCTGATTATTCTCAAAGTAAGAAACAAGCACTCTCAGAAGCACTCTCATGCTTTCACTCATGCTTTCTCAGATATTTAGGTCTAGACTTCAGGAGAATATTGTGGGGTTTGATGGGGAAACAGCTTTCAGCTTGGAATTGTCAGCAGACTCAAATATGTCTGCATGTAAGTCAGCTCTTCCCGGGAAATGGCAGTCACCTGAACTCAATGCAGGGGGGAACAGTCCTGTTTTATATTCTGAATATTTGATTTGTTATTTTCTAATTGGATTTTTTTGTGTCTCAGCTTTCTCTAGGTTTTTTCTTCTTGTTGTTTTTATTTTTCAACTCTTTCAGCACATTGCATGCAGGACACTGATAGATTGGTCCCATATTAAAGTCACCCAAAGTTATGAAGTCAGAGTATGCCTGAAAAGCTCATTATTTTCATTATACATGCCACAGCCTTTAATTGTACTTACATCTTTGCTCCAAAATAATTTGGATTTCTCATAAATTTCTCTTTAGTTTAAAGTACTTAAGTTTAGGCTGTTGGGTGTATTCCATTATCTTGTTGCCCGTTTTAGAGCTCAGTCATTGAAAAAAATGTATTTGGCAGTATTGATCACTGAAATTACTTCCTGGTAAGTAATCTTCTTTCTAAAAGGCAGGCATTAATTATGCCTTTTTTCTCTCTTAGGTGGTTATTAATTCAGAACTCATTATCCTTGTCTCCTTTTTCTCTGAATAATCTCACATGAAAGGTCTTGACCCACATGAAATAAATTTTAAAATAATCAATTCTGAATGTAGCTACAGGCTCCCACTTGTTTACCACTTAAGAACACTGCGAAAGAACAGATTGCAAACTGTAAACCTTCTTTGCAAAGCCAGTCCTCTGGTTTATTCAGTCTGTAAGTATCACATGTTATTCCAGCTTTGCCTTATACTTTAGGACTGATCAGGCAGGTTGGTGACTGAGGCTGCCTTGAAGGTCTTTTTCGACTGTACTGGTGTGTCACCAGTTCTGGTGCTAAAGACAGCTCTGTTCCTTGGCTTGGGAAGTGTTTGAACCTGAGCCACTCGGTGGTGCAGTGAGAATTAACTTTATTTTTGTTTTGGAGGATGGATCATGCGGGAATAGCTTGCCTTACTCCTTAGGATTAACAGCTTTTTTTCTTGGCTCTGCTCCCTTTTCCTTTATAGTCTTCAGGCACTGAGCAGTCTGGCCCTGGGCATTTAATTTCTCAAGCTGTTTTGTAGATTTGTGTCTCTGGCATGATGCTGTAATTTCCTTCTATGTTTGGACACTCCATTATAAATAAAGTCATCCAAATTGTTCAACACTTTATCATCTTGATGCCTTTCATTTCTGCCTTTATCCTTTACTAGCCAGTGTACAAAGGACCGGTTTTCCTCCAGGTGTTTCTTCTCTTTGCTGACAAAGACTCATACTCGCAGTCCTACACCAGCCTTGATGCTAAACAATCACTTGTGTTTCCTTTAATAAAATGATGAGATATTATTAATGAAATGAAAAAGAAAATAAAGGATGTGCTAGGATCCTCCTTCTTAGGTAGGGATGGGATCCTGGTGGGCTTTGTCTGCTGTGAACTTGAGTCCATATTATCATCTACAGTTCCTTTAAACAATGTACATCAAATTTACCAATTAATTGGTTGAGAAATCTGACTCTTCTCATCCTGTCATGCACCAGTCGATATTTTGTCATCATATCATTGACTTATGCATAAATTACCCTTGCCATACTTCAGTGCCATGCCAGTCTTCCTGGCACGGTTTTTGGCTAAATGGTAATGAGGAGTTGGAGTGTGGTTATAACTGGCAAATACAGTTACTTCTCCTGCTACCAAAGACATCTGATTCTTGCTACATGGTAACTCTAAATGCTCAAATCTGGGGACATTATCCCCAGTATTAGCACTTAAGCCTTTCAGAAACTCTATGAAAGCATTTTCTGTTTGTTTTCTGGCATATTCTCATGCCCAACTCTACACCAGAATTCCCCTATGCCTATTTAACCCTTTTTATTCTTTTGAATATGGGAATATGGGGTCAAACTCATCTTAAGTATCTCAGCATCTTTGTTTGCATGTTCTTCAATGATTGATCCTTCTTTAATATTCCTGAGGCATGCACTGGCTGGCTCAGTCACAGAAGCACAATTGGAAATGCTGAGAGGTTCTGTCACCAAAACCCAGGCAAGCTTTCCCTGCCCAGAGAAAGATCAAAGGGGGATATAATTTTTACCTCTTTCTCCTTTTCTGGAGATCTCTGTACTGAAGAGATAGTGGGAACACCCTTGATGTGCTGTTCTTTAAAACAGGAGGGCAGGAAGGTTGTGAAGTGTCTTATCCTCACCACGAGTAGAAGATCTACAAGAACTCTTAGGAGCTGCTGGAATTAATATTGATGTAATATAAATGGTTTTCCTATGTGCCAGGTGTCACATCATCCTTCCCCACTTGCCCAGCATTATTTCTAACCCACACCTTTTGTCTGTCCTTTGTTTTTGTTCCTGCAATCCTTAAGAAACCTCCATTTGTAATCAATTCTGTAATTACCAGGTTAGAGGATTGATAGTAGCCCTAGTAATTCCTCTGTCTTGCTTTGATCTCTCTTGTGATTTTAGTTATGACATTAATAAGCAGAAACTCCCATTGCTGGATATTTTTTAGGTATTTATTGCTACTATAGCTATATCTTTTCTGCTTTGTTCCTTTCAACCAACCTCCTGAAAACATTAAATGCTTAAAATTTAGCCATTTGAAATTCATCACAGCTGTGCGCCCCCAGTGATTGTTGTCTATTGGTTCTTCATGCACAATTGCATACTCATGGTGACTGCAATAGAACACTTCTTTCACATTATCTTCTAAAGACAATGCTACAGTTTCTGAACATTGCACAAGATGTAAAGCTTTCTTGCTTTTATGTTGCAGAATTCTCATACAGAGTCAGTATTTTTCTTTAAGTTGCCTTTCATATGTTCTTTAAGTACTCAGTTCTGGGAAAGATGATGTAAGAGAGGTTTCATAAGGTTTATTTATGCAAAGCTGAGCTGTCAGCAGTGTGTGCATAAGGTTTCCTGGAAGAGTTGCTGTTTGCCAAGTCAGTGATATGTTTCCAGTAAGGTAAGGAATGAAGTCTCTTCAAACTGGCACTAAATGACAAGCTTTGCCTACTGTAGGCTGTGTGATGAACAGAGGGGAGTTATTTTAGGCTGTGATTTTGAACATTGGCATGGTTGTGTACAAGAAGCTTCATAAGACTAGCAGAGTATTCCTTTCCCATCTGGTATATTCATGTTTTCGTGGTAATAAATAAAAGTGTGCTTTCAAAATGGGAAACCATTTGAATTAAACCATGTCTAAATATTTTCAGACATGAAAATAGAGTTTTCAGACGTGGAATGAAAATTGCATCAAGAAATACTTCTATATACAGGATACTGGCCTTGTTTAATTTTAGCCATGAACTTAAACCTGACCAATTGTTGTTCTCTAACTTATCGAAAGCTGAATTTCCTTTTTTTTAAAATTAATTCTTAAAATTCTGTTTTATACTGAGAATAGGTTCCTATACTTGACTGTTTAAATAACTGAAATATTTACATTTAAATAATTGATAGCTTTATCCTGTTAAAAGTTGTGGAAAGTGTCTGAACATGACAGAAAAAAATTAAATGAGGTTCTAAAATCTCAAATAAGGAAAGCCTGTGTGTCTAGCTATCAGTTGGAGCCTGTAAAACAAATAATGCCTTGCAAGGATTTGATTTGGTCCATGAAAGCATTTGGTAGCTTCTCTGGTCCACCCTGGGCTTAGAAACACAGCCCCATCCTAATCAAATCTCTGTACAGGTTCTGTTCTTCAGTTGGGCAATTGCAGACAAGGACCAAGGCAAAAGGCTTTGAAGCTGAAGATGTCTCTTTAATTAGCCTAAGATTCATTGCTTTCCCTCTTCTTAATTAAGCTAAGGTAATAATGAAATCTGTTTGACAACTGTACTCTCAAATGTTGCTCATCTATTTGATAAATGGGCAGGTAGAGGATAATTAGTTTCAGTCCTTTTGCTAATTTTCCAAAATGAAAGAAGAAAGAGATAATTTAGGAAGATGTTTTAGAATCTCTTTTCTACAAAAATTGGGGTAGTAATAGCAAAATTGTACAGAATAGAATTTGCAAGCTTCAACCAACCTTCCAGACAAAGAGAAAATCCCCACAACTTAACAAGACATGTAAATTTCCCACAGTTTTGCTGTTCTTGAGGCATCAGAATATTTTTACAGGCTGAGGACTTCAGCTTCCTTCCCCAGGGTGTTAGCAAAGAGCCATTGAATGAGTTATGTACATGAGCAAACCCACAGTTTTCCAATATTTGATTTCTTTTGCTGGCATGAGGTTGTTGCCTTAACATGATTATTATATGTGAATGGTACTGTATGTCACTGTGTGGTGTTAAACATTTCAATAAAGGACTGAAGGAAAGTCAAGGAGACAAACTATTTCCTTTCAAAGTGGTTTTGGGACATCAATATTAAAATCTAGCTTGTGCCTCATTAGTGAGGAGGAAATTCCCATGGGAGTATCCCAACAGTCAGGCACTCTGCAGTATTCTTCATGATGCAAGATGGTTCTAGATCATGAACCATGAAAATATAAACACACAAAGCATGCACCAATGTTTGTTTTCATATTTATGTGCATCCTTTTGCTACAATGAAGTAGTATTGGACTAAAATTGACAGTGAAATCCATATAAATGCTTACCATGTTTGCGAAATGTAGAAATTCCTCATGGAAGTCCCTATGAATGGCTTGAAGGTAGTAGGTGGGGAATAACCAGGATGATTTAAAGGCACTGTGACCTTTACTATTTAAAGGAGTAGCAGCAATGCTGTAAACTGTAAGAGGTACACAGGATAAGAAAACTTCAAATGTGACAATATGTCTGCTTGGATATTGCAGTCTTGTCTGTAGCATGAGAATTAGGCTTGTGCAAGATTACTGGCAGAATGTTTCCTATGGTGATTCACTTATAAAAGATAATAAATATTACATCAGCTGCCAGAGTCTTGCTTGTTTCTGTGTCTGATTTTGTCGAATAAATGGGTTTTTTTAAGAAATAGATTTTGAGAAAAATTACTTTGTTTCTTTTTATTTCTGCTGGACTGGCTATTCAGCATTTATCTGTTGTGGTGTTGGGGTCAGGGAGGTGATGTAGTTGTTAATGGGTTAATGCAGTCTGGCCTAGCATAGGCCTTTTCTAATTTCGTAGTTGTAACCACATTATCTAGGCAAACACTTTCTGGGTTAGGAGAAAGTTGAACTGAACCTTAGGAATTTCAGATTCAGATGAGAGAGAAAACAATGAGCTAGCTCTGAGACATAGTGGCATAATTCCTTCAGTTTTGCTCCATCATTTTTCCAGGTCTGAGTTTCTACTTTCTTTGTACTGGGGATCAGACTGCAATCCTGCCCCCTTTGTAATGACAGGCTGGAAGGAGCATCTGCTAAGGACGGCACTCCACTTTGTGCTGTTAAAATGATGAAAATGTGCTCGTTTGTTGCTGGTACTGACCATGATTGGACCCCAGGGAAATAGATGCTTGCATGAATCTGTTCTGAAGACAGAACTATTGACAGATATTTATTAGCATGGAAAAAAAAATCTGCCTAACATGACTTATTTGGAGCAAATGCTTTGGAGTACTAGCTTGTAATGTCCAAATCTACCTACTCAGGCTATTTGCTTTTGTACCTCTAGTCTTTCTAACTTCAGCTTCTATGCTATATTTTCGATACATAAGTGTAGTATGTTTATTTTCTGCTGTGAGATAGGATTAAAAGCAAAGAAAGTAAAGGTCTAAACTTGAAAACATATAAAGAAAACTGTTAACAGAATTAAAGAGGAAAAGAATAATAAGAAAATTAGAATAAACTTTCAGAACACTTCTTTCTCACTGGCAATGCAAAGATAAAACTTATGACTTTCAGTCAGTTTACCACCTTTAAAACAGTCTTCTTCTCGGTTCACTTAGGGAGAAGTGCTATGGAGATTTTTCTACAACAAATCAGCCGCCCGGAAAACGAAATTCTATTTGCAGTGTTAAAGTCTTTTCCATGTCTTGCAGCTTTCACGCAGCTGCTTTCATAGATCATATCAACTATTGGGGGGCTATTTTTAAAAGATGAGCTAGTTGAGTATACAACAGTTTTCTTTGTCTATCTCTAGGAACAAAGGTTTTTACTTCTCATTTCTCTCATTTCTCTCTATTCAAGTTTCTCATAGGATCACAGCAATATCTATTTGTTTTAAATACTAGTGTTTTAGCTCACAGTTGTACTAAAAGTGCTACATCCCCCCCAATGCATTTCTATGAGTCACAGGGAAAGAAAACCAAAGTCTGATATATTAAATATATATCTTTACCATAGCTTTACAAAAGAATCTTAATTCAAGCTCAAAGCATTCTCTTCAATCCCCTCATGTAGAATTGAATTTCTTCTTCACTGACCTCAGATTTAAGTTTTATCATCGATTGAAACAGTTTTTATAGAGTC
>VYXF01013081.1:343929-448690 GCA_013397295.1 Polioptila caerulea
ATTTCTTCCCCCCCCCCCCCTGCAAAAAATGCAAAGAGAATTTTTTTTTTTTTTTTTTTTTTTAGAAAGGGATGCTAAATCTCCTGTTGCATTTTCTGCAGGTGGGCATTGTTGCAGCAGGGGTGCTCTGACATCCTGATGTAACTCCCAGAGATGTCTGCAGAGACACATGGAAGAGGTTGTTATAGATCAGGATAGCAGGATGAAAGATTCATATCAGGTTCTCAGTGACTTCTCTCCTCCCAGGCTGGAAATACCATGCCCTTATTTGCCCTGCTTTGTTATTGGCAGAGAGCACAGCAGGGGGAAGGGGATGGTATGCCTGGGGAAAGCCTGCTCCTTACACACCAAACCATCCTAAATTATAATTATCAAACTGGGAGCACAACAGGTATTTTTCAGACAAAATCCTCAGATTGTTTTGTATTGTTTTAAGCTACAAAATTGCCCAGCATTAATAATGATTAGCATGGTATTTAACTAGAGAGAGCATTAAATTAACTTTTCTTCTGGAAACACATGCTGTATCTAACATGAAAGGCGCCTTTGCCTAGAGCTTAACTGGTACCAATAGAAATAACAGAGCTAATTAATGTCAGCTCATAAAACTGATGACTGTGTTCTTTCCAAATGGTAGCACCCATTCCTTCGGTGGCATATACAGCTTCTTTACTTTTAGTCAGTTGGCTTTGAATTTTCTTCTAAATTAGAAGACTTACCTGGAGTTTTTGCTTTATGTTCTTCATCTGGCAAGGCCAGAAAGCCTATTTCTCTTCAAAGAAACCCAAACCAGGACTAGGCAACTATGATTCATACTCTATACATTTTTTGTTATTATTATTATTTTTGTATGTTGTTTTATTTTAGTCTCATTTCACTTTGAAACTTCTTAAAATTCTAAACCAAGTATTTTCTATTCTCAGTAATCATCAAGGTAGGTCTTTTTTTATGACCAAGCTTTCAAAACCTCATCTTGCAATTTGCATATCTATGCCAGAACTTATGCAGTGCAGGCATTCAGGTATGGAGAAGCTTTCAAGACACCTTATTTTGGAATTTCAGCATTTGTGCAAGGGATTCTTGCCCCTTGGCATGAGCTCAGTTAAATTCAATTGAACTCCTGCAATGCTAAGAATACACTTTCCTTTGCTGTGGGGCAAACTGTGCTAGAACTTCAGGCTCCTGGCTATACAGTCGCCAGAAGCAAAATTCCAGCTGAGTTCAGTGAAGTTATCCCACCCAAAGCCTAAAACTACTATTCACTTACCCACTGAGTACTATTCACTTACCCACTTTCACCCTATGGAAAGAAATGTGTATTGCCAATATTAGCAAGAGAGGGAGAAAGGATTGTTCTTAAAAACTCAAGAATTGCAAGGAGAGGAAAACGGAGGACTGTGCAGAGCTGGAATAATTTGAGCTTTGCAGATGTGCCAAGCTTTTGGCAATGGCAGTTCCAGTCAGTGGAATTGCATCAAAGGACTTGCTCACCAGAAACATATGATGTAAAGCAGCTGTGAGAACTAGAATTCCCTACTGGAATAATGACAAATTAAGGAAAAACTCCAGATGACATCATAAGGGTGTTCAGTTAATTTAGAAAGGATCATGCCTGCTGCTTCTGTCAAATATTGGTTGAAGACAGCATTGCCTTATCACAAGTCCTAACCACAAAAAAACCCATGCAAAAAATCTGCTCTATAAAACATGTTGTTAATCCCACTTTTTAGATTCAGCAGAAGGAATACATAAGAGCTTTGCTTAGTTCCACTCTTCACCCAGTTTTACAGTTGTTGTGTATTGCCAATATCTAGAGTGTCCATAGTTTCTTGACTAATGAAAACAATTTGTTTAAAATTAGGTGACAATAAAATGCATGGGAAGACATAGTCTTCCTCTTAACTAGGATTATACCAAGATATTTCATAGTCAGACAGCTAAACCCAACTTAATTGTAATAGATTTCAAAAATTTACTTCAGTACACAGCATAAAATTGTTCTCCCAAGAGCAAAACCTTAACTTTCATGAGAAGAATTGGATAGACTTGTGGCACTGGCATATGAGGAAACAGAGTTAAAAGCCTTCCTTTGATAAGATGGGGTGCTGAGGGTTTCATAAAGGACATGTTCTTTTAAAAGACTACTTTTTAAATGAATTAAAGTGGGCATGGTGTTGTATTTTACATAATGTTAGGAAAACAGGTACCACTAAACTTGTAGGTTTGGCATACCTTCCTGGTAATCATAGTTCCTCAGACACTGAGGGTCTCTCAAAAGGGCTGCACATAAAAAGTAGCAAGTGAAAAGCCTTCCAAGGACTTAAGCAATTGTTTAGAAAAATCTGGGACCCAAGATGTGCAGAATCAATCTTCAAGGTAGTATATCAGCCCCTGACCCTACCCCAACAGCCTAACAAAACAAATTGTTGGAAATTTTTGTGCTCCATGTAGCACCATCTTCTTTCTGCAGAAGCCAATTTTAAGAAATATGAGTGGCTAATTATTTTCTGGTGCATTTCCTCATAGTCTCTAAAACTAAGGAGATAAGAGGAAAAGGATTAAGAATCCAAGGATCTCAGCTAGCCTTTTCCCACATATGAACAACCTTCATTGTCTGGATAGCCCTATGTAAGGAAAGTTTATGAGCTCCTCGCTTTCCTGGTAAACCTGTAATAGGATAGAGCTGAGTTGTCATCAGCCCACGTCTTGCTGGGTGCTAAAATGGTCAGCACCAGGGATCTCTGTCTTCCCTGCCCTAAAATGCAAGGGCCCACTTCAGTGGTGATGTTTGGTTTGCCCATGGGATTAGCCTGGACCTGCTGGACCCCTTTGAGAAGAAATAGAGTAGAAATCTTGCTGGGCTTGCAGCTCTGCTTCTCTGTGTTTCAGTGGTTCCAGCAGGAGGGCTGTATCAATAGCCCGGTGCAGAGCCTCACGATTTCAGGCCTGTTCCCTGGATTATTTACCAGTCCTGCTTCATTTTTTTTGGAGATCAGCTGTGACATGAGAGCTCTTCTGTGTGACACCAGCCAGGCCGCTCACTTTGGCCCACTGTGCTGGGTATTGCGTTCCTGTAGTGCAGCATTTACTGTTTGGTAGCTTTGCCCATTCCTGAAGAATATTATTTTTAGCTTCATAAATATTGGGGAAGAAGCAAAACTGGAGAAGCAAAGGGAAAGGAGTTGCTGAAATGTTCACAAATGCACTACTATTGCAAAAGGGAGCTGTTTTCCTGCCAGTCATTTTTTCCTTTTGTTACCCAGAACTGAACGCCTTATGTTCATTTAGCTGAATATTTTAAAAAAAGTCACCTTTTGCCACCAGAATTTATCATCTATATTTTCCTCTTTGCATCATGTTTAAATCTCTCCTCTTAGATTTTATTATTTGGCATATATTTATTTATTTATTTACTTGTTTACTTACAGCCTTATGCCATTAAGCAGCCTGCCACCACACCAATAAAGTGGTAAAGAAATGAATGTGTTGAAAGAAACTGTCTGCCCTGTGATTCATGCAGAAGTAGAGGACTATTTCAGGGCCTTAAGAGGTGCATCATAGCTTTGAAAGTGACAGGCTTGAACAGTGAATTGAGTTTCCTTGATGTAGCTGACCTCCAGGAATTGCTTCTTTTTCAACTACAAGAATAAAAAACTTTACCTAGTTTCAAAGTTTCTCCCTTTCTTTTAGTGTTCTTTTCTTTTCTTAAACTGCTCTTGGAAAATGTTAGAAGGCTGGGACCTCAGAAAAGGTGTTTTTGTACCATTTTGCTGTTTTGCTTTTTCTTATGCTCTGACTTTGATGGATTTGCTAAAGGAACTGAAGCTACCCAAGCTTGCTCGCTCGATGAATCACTTTATGTTTTTGGATCGCAAGCTTTATTCTTCTCTGTCTCCAGCAAATCCTTTCAGAAATGAAGAATATGGCAGTAAAGATGTCTCAGAAACATGATTCCTAAATTTCATGGGCATAGAGTATACATAAAGCTGTGCTGAAGTTCAGCCTGAATAAGCAGTGACCCAAAAATTCTTCAAAAGTCTGAGGTATGCATTTCACAAAACATCCTATAAGGAGAACTGGGAAAAAGACATTGAGGGCTACTTCATTTCCACTTGGTTCTTTCATTCCATTCATAAGGAAAATAGCCCTCTACTTCACACTATCTATACAACTTTTGGGCAATTTGGAGCCAACATAAATAAATGGGAATTGCTGTAAGTAAAGCATCATTCAGCCATTATGTAGTTACAAAATGAGTAGGGGCTAAGAAAGTATTCAAAATGCAGGTGCAAAAAACTCAAGAGCCAAAGTAGCATTTTTATTATCTAGTCTAGCTCCTCAGTTTTCTGTAAGTGCTCTAAGTTTATTCTCAGTGGAATGATTTGACTCAAAACCAGTTAGAAAATTCCTAAATGTGCCACTCTCCTACAGAAAGGGGCAAAATGCTATAAACACCAAGTAACCAGGTATTGCTCTGTCATTAGACTTTCCCAGCCTGTATCTTTTGATTTTATCTGAAAGAGAGTTTTGTGGTTTCACTGTCTTTAGGTGGAAGTTTCTTACAGGGACAGCATTGTGTTATTTAAAGAGCACCATACTAGTAAAAAGCTACTAGGAGGCTGTGAGCCCTTCTCTGTGAGAGATCCTTAATGTGTGATTACTTAAAAAGACTCCTTGTAACTTGTTCTTCTGCAATGGTATGGATGGAGGACAAGTAGATCCAGGTTGGTCTTCAGCAGTTTGAGATATTGCTGTCATTTCTTCTAAAAATCCTCTTATTAATTTTTTCTTTAAGTGCCCTAGTGCAACACCAAGCACACTTGGAAAATGGGATTCAGAGAGGACTTCATGAAAGGATGCTTAAAACCTGAATCAAAAATATCCTAATGTGATTACCCTTAATAGTCACATTAGCCAAGAAAGAGATGAAAGGAAACCCAGCTTTCACTGCCTGTAGAAAAGTCTGTTTTAAACTGTGATACCTCAGATGGCTGGGGAAGGTTACCCAGAGTTTTAAGGAATGCTTTCTTGAATTCTTAAATGCTTCAGTGCACCATGGAGCACCATCAGAGCAAGTACTGCCCTCAGTGGTAACTCTCAGCTGTACTTTTCAATGGTCCATTCAGCCCAGATGCACAGACACATGAGCAATATCTCAAATATTGTCTAAATTAAGTAGCAGATGAAGTCTGGCTGCAACTGACCTGAGATTGCCAACACTCAAGTCGCACCCTGTGCATACCTGAATAAAAATCATATGTTATTTTTTGTTTTTTTTCCCTTTTTATTTTTCTCCTTTGGCTAAACCAGAAGGCAAGAGCAGATGTTTTGTATTCAGTGTGTATTCCACAGCCAATTGCTACAGTCATTGGGTTCCAAACAAGAGAGTGTTTTTAATGGATTTATGGTATCTATTTTTCTTATCTAATATTAGAGATATCTGTCTCAATGTTATTGGTAAGCTTTCAAGGATTATATCAACTTTCATGTCTGCAGTTTGAGATACAAAGGCTATTCAAGCTGGCTGTAAATGTACTCCTTGGAGGTCAGGACAAATCTATTGTGGCACCATAGAGCTCCCTTTAAGTTGATTTACTGAGCTGAGAAGCCAGAGACATGTTCACTGAAAGCTATCTTAGGTTTCTCTGCATTGCACAGAGTTTGTGGGTGCATACCTGAGCATGAGCAATTTCTGCAAAATTTGTTTAGCTTGTCCTTTTTTTTAATAATTCATTCTTTATTTTTAACACCAGTATCATGAAAAGGAGATGACAGAGTAAAATAGCTCACATCTCAAACTGAGTTTGCTATGGACTTTCCATATAATAATTAGTACGTCATCTTTCCATTTACAATTGTTTACAATAGAAGTATATACAAAAAACAGAAAAAAAAAAGAAAAAAAAAAGAAAGAAAAAGGAATATTTCTGTGCCTGAAGGATACATTTTGAATGAGCGTGGCACATTCAGCTCCTGTGTGGCTGAAGTCTGTGAATGTATAAATGACTAATGTATATTCATACTGTCAGCAGCAATTGAAAGTCTCCTACTCTTCTGACCACAAGAAATTGCATTCTGGTTTTTGTTCTCCAGTTGTGGCTTTTCCACTCTACCCATGGGGAAAACAGCCTTAAAACCCAGTGAAACAGAAGGGATTGCTGGAGAGGAGAGTGTTCAGAGAATGTTTCTCTGTCCTTTTTTCTGTTTTGATTTTTCCCCAAATTGACTTAATCTGTCCTCTGCTATAAAGCCTGTGACAGTCCTAAGCTCTGCATGCACAAGGACACTCATGACTCCTTTTCCTTGCCCATAGGTTCCAGCCCTGTTGGAATTACCCCAACCTTTTTTTAATTTTACTCCCACTGCTGCACAGTTCTCAAATCTCATCTTGACTTTTTTTATCAGGTTTGTCATGATGCCAATAAGAATTATATAAAATATGGTAAGCAGAGCAAGGTTTCTCACCTGTTTCTTTCTGCACCTTCAGGAGCCCAAAGGTATAATCTAAAAGCTTGTTGAAACAAATGGTTTGACTTTGAGTGATTCTGGTGAGATTGATCAAATTTCTGTACTGACAGTGGATTTTAGGTGAAAATGTTTCCTTCTTCTTATAGTCCTGCTTCAGAAGATGCTAGCAAACAGTCTGTGGCATCCCGGAAGGCAGCTGCAGTAGAAGAAAAATAGAAAAGATGAGGTGGAATAGTAGTATTTTTGGACAATAAAGACCATGTTATCCTCACTTGAACTAATGTGTTTGGAGTGGCAGTCACAACAAGAGGGATGAGAGTGAAATAACCTCTAATTCAAGCAATTTTGCAGGACTAGAGTCCTTAAGAGTGAAGATGGAGGGTAAGGAATGCTGGGCAGCTCTGGGGTTAGATGGGAACAGTGTAATGGTAATGAAAAGTATCAGCACTGCAACGGGGTTAAAAAATGTTCAATCTCCAAGTGCTGAAGTCTCTGCAAGAGCCCTGAACAGTTTCAGGAATGAAGTGGGCTCAGAGGTTGAGACAAAGAGATATGTTCATCTGAAGGGTCACACCACTTTTGGCTACAAAAGAGAATGGGGGAACACTTTAGAGACTTAACCTAGGAGAAGTATTTGATTGGGATGAAGATGGCAATAAAAACAAAGGTTGGAGCCTGAATTTTCTTTTGTATAGTATCATTGACATCAGTCAGGTTATTGTAAAGTAGAGATAATAAAGCTTTGGCTTAGGTTAGATTAAAACTATGAAGTTCACATGTGAAGATCTTTAGGTTTACATCAGGAGTCAGTTTTTAGACTGAACTGCCTCTTGACATCTGCTTCAGCGATAATAGTCACGTTGGTGGGCTTGCAGGAGATTTCTGTGCTGTTCTTTTTTCTTCTGCAAGTTTTTCTGATCCTGACTTCTAGACATATTTGGGGTGGACAGCTGGTTTGGGTTAGTTTCCCTGCTTCCAAAAGTCTTTGCCCTTCTTTAATCATAACTGCAAATCAGGCTTTGTCTCAGTTTCTTCCAAAGTGACACAGCTCTGGAATAGTGGTGTATTTCTGAGGATGAGGATCTTGGAGAAATATGTGCACAGTGAGGACAGCATTGTCTGGAGATACCACTGGGTAAACTGTCAGGACAAGGACTCGACACCTCCCATCCTGCAGCATCACACTTTTCTTTGTCTCTGAATTCTTTAAAGCTTCTGCAAGAAACATCAAAGGAGGCTTTTCAAGTGCTTTGTACTGATGATATGCTGCAATATTTCTTTTTTTCTTTGACACTTTTAAGCCAGTTCTGACAAAGATTTCTATTGTTATTGTTGTTTTGGTGGGTTTGTTTGTTTGTTTGTTTTTCGGTTTTAGTTTGGTATATCTTTTGTCCTTGGAAATCTTGTGGTTTTCTCTTTTGTCTTTTATTCTGATAGAAGGTTATTTCTCATTACTGTTTTATGTTTGATTCCTAAACAGTTCATGTATGCATTTTACGCATGTGTAAATGGAGTGTTATAATTGACTTCACTGAAAGCAGGGAAGGAAGGGAACAAATAGAGATACCAGAAAGTAAGAATGTGCTTTTCAAGTGCCATCACTTCTGCCTTCAGTTTTAATGTCCTTTGCTGGTTAAAAACTATCTTATCCTTTTACATGGGAGATATTAGACATATTGAGTGTGATCTGATGTTTGGAAATCTGTATTCTTTAACCAGTGGCTTTGATTGCTTGTTTAACAACAAACACCCTCGAGTGAAATCCTGGTGTCTGAAATGCTCTCTTGGTGTGTTTAGCTTTCAGTTATGAGAAGCAAAAGCCTGTGCAGAGCCTAGGTTTGTTGAGAATTAGGTTCTGCACTTTTAGTGTGTTCATTGAATCATCTGCTAAATGAAAAGAAAAAAAATATTGTGATTAATGCAATGAAGGACACATTTATTACTATTGCCATTTTATTTATTCCAAATATACTTTTGATTTTGCTCTGTGGATTGGATTATTTTAATGCAATATTTTTATGTTGCTGCCAGAGGTATGTAGGAAGCTAGATGAACTAGAAAGATTGAGGGGTGATTGAGTATGTAGTGGATATATCCTTTGGCCCAGAGGAAAAATCTCATCCTTGGGTTTATCATCCAATGCACGTATTCCCCTCAAGTCGGGGAGAAGTCTCATGATTTTAGGAGGCATGAGGACCTTAGTGATAAAAATGAAAAATTAGAACATATGTTTGTTTATTGCTTAAAAGAATACATATTGGAGGTTAGGTAGGGACATTGTTTTCTGTAACCTCTTTTCAAAGAGGCAGTAAGAGAGCGTATGCTCTTTGTTGTCTTGGAGGGTCACCTGACAGTTCCATAAACATTTTTTTATGGCTGAATGATAGCAAATTTTTATGAGTGATTACAGTCACTGAAACTGTATCAGTGTTTGACTTTTGCCAGTCTTCTGAAATAAGGCAGAACTCTGAATGTGGTTACGTGTCCTCCTTCACGTTACTCTTGAGTTAATTTTGACCTTTTAAAGATTTTCACATTAAGAATGAGGTAGGTTTTTTTTATCATGAAAAGAAATTTCTGAGCAATGTGGGGATTGTTTTGTGCTGTACATTATCGCTGATTCACCCTAGTGCCCACTGGCTTTCAGCAACACTCTCCTGGCCATTTAAAGAGATTATTGTTTGGAGCAATACTATTATATTCTTTGATATTACAGCTAAGTGGCAAAAAAAGTTAATACAATTATTTTATCATTGGAAAATACTGTTTCATCAAACTGGTCTCAGTGTATTGGATTTGTTTATTTTCTCTCTGCAGATTTTGAAATTTGCAGGTTTCATGCTGCTTTATACAACAGAGCTCAAAAATCCAAACTCCTTTATCAAACAGAATTTCCATTCCCTTTACATCTCATCTTCAATTATGGCCTGATTTCCTGCAGGCTCAAGGCAGGAGGCTAAAGATCATCAGCTGCACTAATGTCCACTGCTGGTTAATCCATAATCAGTAATATTATTTGAATCGCAGCAGTGCTTAAATGCCTTAATCAGGAACGTGATCCATGCGTGCCCATGCACTCGCCTATCAATAATAGGGAATAGCTTTGATCAAATGCCTGACTGAGCAAGCAAGAGAAGGGTGGAAGTTTGAGAGCCAGTGGTGAGGACCACAGTGTGTGACATTGTAAAAGGGACATGGTGAAATCCCTAGTGCCACTCTGAAAGAAATCTCATTGTGAAAAAGTTGGGTTTGTTTTTTTTCTGGTTTGCCATTGACTTTGCAGCACTCCTTTAAAATTTCCTCCCTTTTTACAATGTCCTCTGTTTTTTCTCTTTGTTCACCTGATTCTCATGGTGTCCCCAGTGGCTAATGGAACCAGGACTGACTGAAGGGACTACAAAGCAGAGCTATTGCATTTCTTTTTATTGCTAATGATTTCAGCTCCTGGCAGATGGCCTAATTGCCAGAACCAAAGGAAGCTCATGAGAATCATAGCAATGGAACTGGCCCGGTGACTTTCAGTAAGATACATGGCTTATAAGAGCACACAGGGCTTTGGCATAGCAAACATTATTGGTGCTTAAATGTTCTCAAAAGGGTTTGAATAACGGGTTTATTAAATGTAATTTACAGCCAGCTATAACTTAAAGAAATGAAGCAAAAGATGCTTAGCAATTTCCTTGCATGCTTTCTTCCGGGCAGCCATGAGCATAACCACTATATCTGAACCAGAAACTTACTTCATTGATGCCTTCACTTCTCTCCTCAGGTACATAAATTCTCATTAATGTTATTGAACTACCTGAAGATATGAGACACACAAGCATATATTCCAGCGAAAGAGAGTTGTACATGTTGGCTCCAATTGGCTTGTTTTGGGAATGTTATATTAAGTATTTTCTGTCAGATTTGTTTGATTCGTTAGCTTACCTACTTGCCAAGTTTAATATTAAAGTTGTAGGGTGAAAAGAAGTATATTAAAGAACTTGTTAGATAGTAAATGCAGAATTGGAATTTATTGCTTGTACTGCCTGTAGCCATCCCTCTGCTCCACCTTTTCTGCTATTTACTTAATTCTTGCCATCTTTTGAGTAGGTCTGCTATTCCCTCTATGTTCACTGTAGACAGAGAAGGAAAAAACAGTTATTTCTCTTCTGTTTCCTTAAATTTTATCTGACACTGGCTTTGGTTGTGCTACAGCCCCTTGGGGTGCCTGTCCCTGTGGCCATAACTCAGTAAGTGGCTCCCCGCATCCCTTACTGCACAATGAGATTGTTGATACAACCTGTTAGGGTTGCAGGGTAGAGCTGCTGTGATAGCCACTCCAGCAGGGTTTTAATAAGGCCAGGGACCACAAGGATAAAGTTAACCTGAACATGTTTTTATTTGCTTGCCTAAATGTTATTTGTTGCTGATTTCCAGTATATGTGCAGTTTTTTGTTCTCTTCCTTTTCCCAGAATATAAATGAGGGTCTCATTAAATTTAAAGCTCAGCTATGCTGGAAAATATTACTCAAGTCAGAATCTTCACTAATATCTTTACATATGAGAAAACATCGATACTACCTTTGCCTGCCTGCTTCAGAGCTGCCCCAATTTAATCAAAGCATTTTATGTCTGGGAGACCTGGTTATTGTGCAAAGTGCTGTCCTCTGTGAAGTCTGGGATTTTTTCCAGCCTGGCACTGTTGCTGTTTGCACATAGGCATCTATTTGCTACAGGGTAGACACAAGTCAAAGTGACAAAGTGAAACAAAGAGCTTTGTTTCTCTGAATTCCAGAGAATTGCCATGGCACTGCCATCAGTGTGGTGGGAGGTGACAATTCTGCTCCTAGTTTACAGGCAGAGCAGCTGATTTGCATAGGCAGTTCATAAAGCTGCCCTAGATTTAGATCCTTTACTTGCTTTGAATGACTGGGGAGCAGACACGGGCTGAAGAAGCAAACTGAGGAGACTCCTCATTGCCTCACACTTCCCTCTCACCAGCAAGGGCTACTGCCAAAACAATGAATTCATGGACAAGAATTTGCTCTGTAGAAATTTGTAATAGGGAGTGTTGTGGTGGACATTCCCGGCTGGTGATGACTTTTGGGGGGCGACAGTCCCCCCCGAGCTCTGCAGATCCTAGTTATCGCTGGTTTGACGCAGGAACAAATGACAGCAGCACGCGTCTAAGGGGTGGAACTGGGATATTTATTATGTAACAAGATCCAGAGCCCCAAAGACCTGTGCTGGTGGAGTGCAGAGGATTTTATACTGAGACAAAACTGGGGGTAGATACAGTCCACAAATCAAGAAGGGAATAACAGGGGAGTAGAAAAGGGATGTCAATCACCTAGAGAAGCCAACTGGGGTAGATGGAGGGGAGAGAAGGTCACAGTCCCCAATGAGATATCGAGGTTTGGGTGACACCCCGACATGCCCAGGTTGGACTCTCCTCTGGTTGGGCCAGGGGTGGGCTGACAGGGAAGGTACTGGAAAGAAGGGGCAGGGTAACTATGATGGACAGGAGAGGGACAGTGACAGGCAGGGAAAGCACTGGAACAACGGAAGGAGAAATACTATATAGGGAACATTAGGGGATTGACAAATAACTGCTAACATTGAAGGAATAACACAGTTAAGGGACACACCAATTATAAAACAATGTGGGGGAATACATGGAGAAACTATAATCAATTAAAAACAGGACTAATTATCAAACATGCACCGCAACAGGGAGAGTTCTGAGAGTGCCAGATAAGTGCTCAAAGAGCATGTTTTGAAACCAGAGAGACAAAGGCTGCCTTTGTGGAGGTGAAATTGTGCAGATTCTTCTTCACCCATGCTTGTTTACCTAATTCTTGCTCATCCAAGGTGGGGAAGAGAAGTTTAACCCCCCCTTACTTTCCCATTCTCAAAGCAATGTCACTTCTACAGACATGTCTGGAGCAGTATTTGCTGAGCTTCCTATTAAAAGCTGCATTTCTGCTTGAGAGAGTTGTGAACAATGGCAATGGCACTGAATTCATCTGCTGAGTCAGAAAAACATTTAGTTATAAAAAATAATGGTACTCATTTCTGCTTATTGGAAAGAGGGTTTTATACTCTGCAGAAATTAGTGGTGTGGATTCAGATGCCTATTAGTGCAAGTTTTTCTTTATAGCTAATTCAGTTGGGTTTTTTTCTCAAGCAACACATGCTTTATTGCCTTACAGCAAGTGAACTATGACACTTGCAGCATTACATTATGTGACTCTACAAAAAAAAAAAGTAAACTTGACCCTTTTAAACTCCTCAACTGGCTTGAACTTTAAGCTGTGTTTTTCATAGTTGGAGATGTAGCTAAAAAAGCAAAAAGAAATTGAAGTTTCCACATAGCATGGCTCTGATAGTGAAGTTCTTAAGATAAAAGAACAGCTATTATGAGATCCCCAGTATGGTAACAGAGGTCAGAAACATGACCTATCAAGTTGTTGTTTGGTTTGGAAACTACTGTTGTTACTTTAAAGTATAATTTTTGCATCCTTCCTGTGATATGGTTTAGGGAGCTGCTCCACCGTAGTTACCTGATGAGAAAACGGCCCAGTTTCCCTGACTTTCTCAGTACAATTATGGGATACAATATGATTTCAAAAGCTATATTCCTTTCTCCTTAAGGAGAAAACATCTGCATGGAGAAAAATTTTGTTTGAGTGTTACATTAATACTTTTGACTGGAGAAAGAGGACAATCTCTTTAGACATATCATTCCTAAAATAAGCTGTGACTTAATGAAAAAAAAAACAACAAACAAACCAAACCCTTATCTACTTTAAGATTTATATACTGGCTTGAATTAAAGCTAACTGCCCAGGCACGTTTCAATCCTATATTGATCCCATTGAAGTGGTTTATGCCAGACATGATAAAAATGACTTTACCACTCCTGGCTACTGAATTGAAATGCAGAACTTCTGCCATAAGGGGTGAGCACCAGCTTATCATTCAGAACAAGGGAATTCTTGGGAATTGCCTACCAGGAGATAAAATTCTTGACAGTCAGATGAATAATAAATACAGCTAATAAATACAGTCAAATGTTTTGCATTGCTATGCTCTTTAAGTCCCTAAAAGTTTTTCTTTTTTTTTTTTTTTTTCATTAACCAGGAAAAATTAGGGTTTGTTTATTTTTGGGCGATGATTTTCTGCAAGTGCTGTGAAGGCATGTCACAGCCCCTGACAGGTTTCTGCAATTCTCCATCATCACCTTAGATAACAAAAGAGAAGGTATTTTTCCTTCATTGTTATGTATAGATAAGAAAGGGAGGAATCCACAACAAGTGCAAATAGAGCTCTGTAAATACAGGGTATTCAGTACAAAGGAGGCAACCAGCACTCTGAAGGAGGCTTTTGGTGGGGTGAATGTTTTGGCAATTACAATAATTTTTGCCACTTTTGTGTTGCCCAGCAGAGTCATACATGAATAGTCACTGGCAGTACAGCTTCATCCCCAAGGAATGTGACTGGGAGATGCTCCCACAGGAACACCATCCTTGCTCCCTCTGCTTCACTGGGGCTTCCTCCTTTTTCTGTGCAACACTGCAGGAAAACAGGCATTTCAGCTGTTCCTTTTTTACACACTAATCACAACCGAAACCAAATCAACCTTATGTTATGCTTTTTGCCTCACATGAAAATTGGTCAGCTTCTAATGTTCATTAACCCTTCTGTTAATTAGCTACTAGTTGTGAACAGTAACAATATATTTAGTTGACATTAGAACAAAGCATCCAAGCACTGTCCCTAGTCCTTCAATGTACTGAGGGTGTATTTCTATGCGTTTTTTTGGGGCTTGATTGTCCTGATATGTTACTGTAAATGAGATCAGAATTGAACAGACTGGCCTTATTATGTCTTCATAATAACTGCAATAGCCTGAATTAGCCAGGCCCATGCCCTCTGTTGTCCTCTCCTTTGTCACAGCTGCTGTGTCTATCACTTCTTGCAGTCGACTTCTACACCAGAATTAATCACCTGTACGTATTTCATGTGAATTCCAGGAATTATTCAGAGGCTAATGCCCGTAGTCTGTTATCTCACTTGCCAACAGTCTGAAATCTGCTCGAAACAGTTACTGGGAAGCCATAGTTCATTTTGTTGTCACCTAATTGCATGCACCTGCTGGTGACAGCAGTAAAATGTGATATCTCTGACATGATGGCAGCAGATGGGATGCTCAGAAGAACTGCTTCCATTTTTCTTCCTAATGAGCATAGTAGTTTCTCTCCTTTTGCCTTTTTGCTGTGCAGGGAGGTTACAGAGAAAAGCTGGGGAAAATGATGGCTGTGGCTGTGGAGCTGAATGTGACACTGCTGCTTTTCTCATACTTTTCCTAATAATATGTCAATCAAATATTCATGCCTGAAACTTTCTTTTTAATTGAATTAGTAGAAGAAAAGACTTTTAGAACCAAAAGGCCTCACAGGAACTCTGTAAAGCTACAAAAAGGCAAAATTTACAGGGAGAGCAAATTTCAATTATTTTCATTGCTTTTAGATGCTTATACCTAAACATGGCTTTGTCAATATCAATGTTTGTCCTCTCCCCCCTAGATTTTTGGTTGGTTATTGGTTGGTTATTGGGAAGAGATTTCCTCTCCCTACAAGCTTGGTGTCTCTGCAGCCTGACTGTTATACCAGGAATTTAAAAACTGTACCCATGGTAATGAAAAAAGGATTTACACTTTTAAATGAGATAAAACTAACATTCCCAGCTCAATGCATTCCTACTGGAAATGTGCTTAATCAGAGGAAAAAAACAGAAAGGTTGGTCATAAACTTTCTGGCAGACTGTTTTTGAGGGGGTTCAAATGCTTATACACCAGTGTCCTGGTTTGACTTGATTGGGCAGTTTTGTAATATTGACATGTGAGCAAAGCAATGAGAAAGGCTGATACGCCTTGGTGAATAGACATTTTTATGTGAGATTCTGGAAATCTTTCTTTTGGTTTCCGGTGAGGGAGAGGTAAGAGGCTCGGCCCAGCTTCTTCTCATTGCCCGGCCAGGCCGAGTTTCTTCCCCTTCTGCCCTCCCCTGGCATTCCTGGCCAGACAAAGCAGGGAGGAGAAGGAGAGCGAGCCACAGCAGCTGCCGACATGAGCCCTGCTGAACCCGAGGAGCAGCCACGGCCACAGCTCAGCAGGGAAGGGGTGGCCCAGCTCCAGCTCCCAGGCAGGGAGAAGGGAAGCTGATAAGATCTGAGCTGCCTTCTTCAGCCCAGCAGGCCGTGCAGAGTGACCCACAACTGGAACTGAAACCACAGCCAGCCTCTGGAGATCCTGGCACAGCTCCTGCACAATTAGCAATTCCTACCTGACTGCTCTGGCCAGGCTGCTGCCCTCTGTTAACCCTTTCAGTGCAAAAAAAACTTCCAAGCCTCATTCTCCCGTGGATGAGAGACAAAGAAAGGACAGACATGTAAAGAGAACCGCATGAAAGCATTAAGGTAAGTCAAGAAGGAGTAAAGTTCCTGATGGAAGGAGTATGGGGAGTCGCTTTGAAGCTGAAAATCTCTTGTAAGCTATGGTGATTGGCTATAATATATTGAAATATTTCCTTTAAACCATAGAGAAGTATGAGGAGATGGGAAGTTCAAGTTGTAAACCTGAGCAAAGGAATGCCGTGTTAAAGTGAGCCAGTGTGGAAGTGTCAGTAATTCCATGAGAAGTTTGAACAGAGAGATGAAGTGATAAAGAATTTTTGCCCTGAGAGGAGAAGAAGAGAATCTCTGTTTCATGGAATGAAGATGATCTCAAAGATAAATAAAGAGAACCTTTGCTTTGAACAGTCTGTTTTTAAAAATAAACCTCATACATCAATGTGGCCCAGAAGCACAGCGGTAAAAGAGACTGTGAACATTGGGAGGAGCTTCATGAATGCGGATTTTCCAGGTGGCAGTTGTTCATGAACCACGAGAGAACTGTTTTCTTGTGGGAGAATTTTCCATAGCAAACAAGAGGTGCTTCCTTCCCTAAGTGAACTGAAGAAAGACTATTTTAGTGGTGGGAAACTGACTGAAGTTTCTGGGTGTTGTTTTCTGTACGTTGTCAGTTGGAAAGAAAGAAGGCGTACAGAGAGAGGAAGAGTGTTCTGAAGGTTTCATTCTGATTCTTGGGGGCTTTTTTTTCCCCTTTTAGTATTAGTTAATAAAGTTTTATTACTAGTTTTATTAGTTTTATTTATTTATTATTTTAAGCTTAAGCTTGCTTTGCTCTTGATTGAGAAATTCCAAGTTAGCAAACCTAAACCGCGACAATTAGAAACTATTATGCCTTGGAAATAAAGACCTTTCATGAAAAAAAACAGTTCTGAAAAAAACAATTTTTTTTTTTTTCAGGAAAAGTATTTAACCAAGGTCAGACTTGGCAATTGAAAAACTAAAGATTATTTTGAGTGGTGTGATGATATACTGCTATTTAAATGTATATTACAGAATCTCCAGAATCTTAGTGGTGCTCTGCCTCACATATACCTGTCACAGACTAGAATTTCATAGTCTGTAGCTCTCCTGCAGTGGAACAGGGACCCTGGCGTGGCAGCATGGTTTCAGAGTGGTGTTATATGAGGGTCATCCTAAGACATCACTCCATATTTCTGCTCTTTAGGTTGTTATGGAGTTGTGACCTGACACTGGGCTCTGTGTCATGCAATAATAGAATCATTGGAAAAGACCTCCAAGATCATCAAGCCCAACCTTTGACCAAACACCACCCTGCCAACTAAACCATACCACTAAGTGCCACATCCAGTCATTTCTTGAATGCTTGCAGGGATGATGACTCCCCCTCCTACATGGGAATAAGCAGCTTTTCAGTGTAGAAATTCTTCCTGATGTCCAACCTGAAACTCCCCTTGTGCAGCTAGAGGCCATCTCCTCTTGCCCTATCACTGGTTGCCCAAGAGAAGCGACTGACCCTCACCTGGCTACAACCTCCTTTCAGTTGTAGAGAGCAATAATGTCTTTTTTATATTGTGGCACCCAAAACTGCCCTTAGCACTCAAGGTGAAACTGCCACAGAGCAGAGCGGGACAATCCTCTCCCTTGGCCAACTGATGATGCTGTGCCTGATGCCCCCCAGGACAGAGTTGGCCCTCCTGGCTGCCAGGGCACCACTGACTCATGTTCAACTTGCCATCGACCAAGAGCCTCAGGGCCCTTTCTGTGATTTCCAGCATCTCATTCTCCAGTGTGTCTGTATATCCAGGGTTATCCTGTACCTGACACAGAATTTGGAATTTGTCCTTATTAAACTTTAACTTGGTCTAAACTGGGAGTCATCAAAACCCTCCAGCACACTGCAGCTGTGAAACTGCAATGGTCTTTATGGAGGTGTTTGAGGGTTATGTGAATAGATTCTGCAGACATAACTCTGCTGCATGATGCCTTAATCAGTTGTTTGCTGGTGTAAATGCAGAAACCTTTCATTTCTGCTGAATTTGATTCTATCTTGTTGTTTTTGCAATAAGTATAACAGAAAGGTTCATCTGGTCATTCCCGTTGCTGAGCTGTATTTTGTTTAGGACTTTCAAAACACTTTAAAAGTCTTCTAAGCACAACTTCCATTAATAGCCCTTTAAGCATTTTTGGAAACTTATTATCTTCATTCAGCCCATAATTCTCCTAGAGGAATGACTCAGGTAATGTTTGCTATATAAAGCTCCCTGAGTCTGAGCTGAGGATGGTTTAACTAGTGGGGGTTTATTTAAAGCATTCATTGGGCTTTGCTGCTCCATGCTGATCAACGCTGCTGGTGGTACAGATAAATACATTGTGCAAATGAGCAAATATGAGCCTCATCAAAGCCTACTGAAGGCCATCAAAAATCTCCCACTGTGAGCAACGTTCGCTCAGATTCACAACAAATAAATACGGGAAAAAGCAAAGAGATTGTACTGCCGATTGCCCTTTATTTTTGCAGTTGAATAATTGCATTATTTCAGTGTTAATTATTTTGTTTCCCAGCTCACTAACGGTTGTGTGGACACACAGTTACTCCCCTCACCAATTGTCCCTCCAGTGGAAAGGGTTCTTATTAGCACAGCATATTGCAAGGCTCCTCTTTGAGGAGGAGGAGGTTATTTGGGGTCTTGATGCAGACAGTTTGATGCAATCCATAGAAGTGACTGCTAAAATCATAACCAGATCCCAACTCAAAACTTACCTCAAGCCCCATTCCTTGTGCCTGCAGACCCCTCTTATGGGAACTGTGCCACACAAGCTCAGATTAGCCCTCCGTTCATCATATCCCTCCATGTGTGACCTCAGACACAAACTGTCCTGCCCAGTTCAAGGCGGTTCAAGTTCAAGGGCTCTACTGGTCCCACTTAATCTTTTCCCGATCCCTGGCATGTTGGTCCCTCTTGAAACACAGGTCAATATTCCCTTGCATATGCATTTTTTATAATTTTATATGTGCAGGAATTGCTGGTGGGGTAAAACACTCGGTTTCTTTCAATTCTCCAGCTCAGCTGCGTTTTATTCAAGTGCAGTGCTGCAATTTAGGTATCAGTTGAGAGGCATCTTCAAGATATATTGTTTTTGTTTTCCTTTTAATCAGGGTCTAAATCTAAATAAATAAATATGTAGCAGTAAGTGCTCCATGGAATGTTTGGTAAGATTAACAGTCTTCCAGTATCATAACAGCTCATGATAGTGTTTGCTATTTATGTTCCTGCTGAGAGAAGAGGAAAAGCAGCTAGTTCAGCGAGCAATTATGAACTATGTGGGTTAATGTAGTGCTTGTCATAAAGTTGATTGTTGCTTCTTCACATCCTCTCTCTTTCTGCTAACAAAGCTCTTGATACTACAAAGCTTAGAAGACTGAACTTTTCTGTTTGTTTTTCAATGCACACCCATATTCAGAAGGAAAAAAAAAAAGGAAAAAAAATCTAGTTAAATGTTTATTTTCACCAGTCCAAGTACACATTGTGAATAAGTTAAGGTATGGAAGTAATAAAACTGCTTATTGAGGCATATAAATCCTCAAAATTTTCAATTCCATTCCTACTAACAAGGTATTTTTAAGCTTGGATTACTGCAGATTTTCATGATGCTTTACTTTTATAACCTCTATGTCTTTTTGATAGAGACAATTTTACCTTCCATTCAATATAAACAAGAGGCAAGGGATCAAATACACCTTCCTACATATTTGTATTCACTATTTTATGTATCCCCCCCTAAAGCCATACATTTGTTCAAGAGATTATTGACATGGTTCTTATACAAAAAAATGAGCTTTTGATTCCATTTTCCCCCTTGCCCTATAAGGAGTTTTGTGTTTGGAGTTAGGACTTATGCTTATAGCTGAGGAATAAAACTAAATAAACCCTCAAAAATAATCAAAAGAAACAAAAAACAGTTTGTAGCTTTAACCCAATCATTGATTTGCAGCAAAGACAGGGATAGAGAGCATGAAAGTGAGCACTGAAGGCATTTACTACCCCATGTTTAGGCAGCACCAAGACTGGTAATATCTAATCAGGAAATGTGATTACAGATGCAGTTTCTTCTGTGTATTTTCACTTCCATCTAAATATGCTCCTACCCCAATTCTAAATATAACTTCTCAAAGAGGAGATGGCAGAAACCTTTTCCAGACATAACATGAACGTGATTAATCAATATATATCTGGTTTGCCTTGGCTTAAATTTCCTTTGAAAAAGACTTTGGATTTTGCTGCATAATAGGAAAAAGTGCAAAGGCACGCAAAAGATCCTCTCTTTTTCCAAGGGTCCTGGCTTGCACTTTGCAGACCAAGATGTGTGATTAAAAGATCTTTGTGTTCTTGCCAATCTCTGTGGGTTCTGTTATCGCATGTTTGGGGGCAGCGTCACGTCCTTGCATCTTTTCTGGTGTCGTAGATGTCGTCCCTGCTGTACAGAAGATGAACCGAAGTGGAGACAGTAAAATTCCTCTGGCAGCTGACAGCACTAGAAAATATTAAGTTGGGAGTCTCTGAACCCTGAGACTCTCTTGCTTCTTTGTGTATCCTCTGCAAGAGTGAGACAAGCGTTGGCAAGCGCAGGCGACTACATCACATACATCCTAGCTGTGTTTATTCCACGGGGGTTTGAGGTTCAGTTGGGTTTAATAATAAACACCAGCCATTTGATGCACTGTGGGACCTGTAATGGGATGCTGGCAATCCTATCCTGAGGACTTTGAAAGGTTTTTGTTGTTTGCTTGGGTATTTTTTAAAATGCACAGTATCGTTATGTATTTATTATTGCAATACAAAGCAGCAAAGACATTTTAGGGAACAAGTGATGGCACTTTCCTCTGTCAGCCCCCTTCACTGCTGCTTCACTGCTGGTAACAAACCTGGATAAACTCTCCTGTGAAAGACTCTGGGAGGTGGCAAGAGTCAAATAGTTGTTTCCAAGGATTACAATATTAAATTAAACATATGCCCACCCCTCCCTTAGAAAGTGATGCAAGAAGAAGCTTGAAAACGGAGCAGCTTCTTCAGGCACAGGGAGAGCAGTAAAAAATCTCAGGAAATCGTTGGCTCATCTCTATTATCTTTTATCCAAAGCGGAGGTCCAGAAGGAAATTGTTTTGTCAAACGTTTGAAATGCAGTGAATAGTTTTTATCCTCTTAGCTGCTGTGTGTCTCTACCCAGACTTGATGTATTCTCATGTATCGAATGTCTGAATTATCAGGCACTGGTCAAGTGCACAGGCCTTTTATGTTTTGCTGCATTGCTTTGGAAATGCTGACAATATAATTTCAGCAGGTCATTTTGTTACATATGTAGCAAAAGAAATATTTACCTGTGTCTCCCACCCTACAATTTAAAAAAATTGTTATCAGTTTGCACCCCTGGGACCTCCTCAACTCTTGTTTTCTCAACAGCATATTTAAGTGAGAGACTAAGTGCAAGCCACAGTATATCCAGGCAGAAATGTGAATATATTATGGGTAGATGTAACCAAACCATTCTAGGTCATATGAGTAAAAGCAGTAATAAAACTGGATTGCAGTGTTTTATGCAGCACCAGCTCCTGGCGGCTTTGCATCTGAGTGCCTTAGACACTCTTGGGAGTTTATCATCCCATCATTATAGCTTTTGTTTACGGGAGAAAGTGGCCCAACCTGTTCTTCAGATACACCTCCAGCCTGAAAAAGTTGGTGTTAACCCAAAGGCACCAACTGATATGTTGTCCCACCTGATGGTGACCAGAGGCCTCGGGCTGCAATGGGAATGAGCTCTTTTTTTCCACTGTAAGGAGGAGGGAAAACAAGTGAGATGATGTTTAGAGAAGGGAGGGATGACATATAGTTCAGTCTCATGTCATCCTTTCTCAGGATGGCCTAGCCCTGACTTTTGAAATGCCTTTGCTTGTAGGGAAGCACTGTGTAGGTGAGCAGGCATCCCAGCCCTTTAACCCTGCTTGCTGGTCAGGGGTAGGAAGGAGCCATCACTGGCATATCAACATGCTATAGACAAGCTAACTTCGAAAAATAAAAGATAAATCCACATAGTTCATTTTTAGAAATCTCTTTCCCAGCAATAAAAAGAAATATCCAGCCTGTTTCTTCTTCCTGTAATTTTGTTCCCAGCAGAATCTGAAACCCTCAGTTCTGATTATTTCTATTGGGAATCATATGTGCTGTGTTTTATTTGATCCAAGATTGGATGCAGCAGGCTGAGGCTGACCACAATAAACTTCTGAGTAGCTTAACCAGAGAAGCTGCAATCGTAGCTTTTCCCACAATGGCTATACTGGTGAACGCCACATTTTTGTCACACATGAATAGGAGTTTACAGCTGAAAAAGCCTTTAAAAAAATAAAATCAGTAGCTATTCGTGACTGCCTGAAGCTTTATGATTTGGCTCACTGGGTTGGTTAGAACTGTTTACTGAAACTCTTCTAGTGGCAGCAATAAGGTATGAAATATTTTTTTCTTCAGACAATATCTGCATTCATTTTTTTTCTAAGTCTACATAATATGATTTTTTGCAGCCTCTGCAATTATTCAGTATGTATTTCTGCATTATTTTCATTGTTTGTATTTGGGTTTTTGCACTTAGTTGCTCTTTAAAGCAAAGCAAATTATTACCAGTAATAATATCCCTAAAGGGATTGCCCAAGGGCACAGAAAGGCATTCCTTGGAAAATATGTTTGGGTTTTTTTGTGGGGCAGGAGGACATTATGTGGGTTGCAAGGTATATCTATTATAAGGAAGATGGAGGGCAAGGAGAGGGCAAGCTTTAATTTCATAATGTGATGCCACTGATTCATAGGAAACCTCTTTAGGACTGTGTTTTGGAAGATCTTATAACATTATAATGTGTTGATATTGCAATCATTAGTGTGTTTTCAAAGATCCCTGAAGGCCCTGTCAGCTTCTGCTAACCTGACCCTAGACATTACAATTCCCTTTCACAGGAGCAGGGCAGGTGTGGAGGGGGATCACTCCTTTTTCAGGCCAGGCCCCAGAAAGGGGAGCCAAGGAAAACTTCAGCTTGTCCAGGAAATCTTGGGTGGGAGGGAGGAGGGAAAGCTGGAAACTGTATGGAAACATTCATTAAACAGATATATTTCTGCTTTTGTAATGGTTGTGGAGGATGATGGTGGGAATTGCCTGATGAGAAGGCCTGGACTTCCAGAGAAGAAAGCATCCCAGTATTCCACTCGGTGGAGTGGAAAGTATCCCAGCCCTCAATGACACCATTTGGAATAAGAGTAGAGTAAATCCCTCTGAGTTAAGAACTGCCCAACAACTGCTTTTCTGTTTGTTTTTATGGCTTTAAATATGATGCAAAAAGGTTTCACGAGTAATTGGAATCTAGTTCATACTGTGGATTTATAATCAACAGATTATAAATTGTCAGGGAAGAAGTGCTGAGGTTATAAATCATAAACTGAATCTACAAGGCTAAAGGCTGCTTCACTGTGCTGCTCCCCACACTTTTGATTTGCTTCTGTATTGAAACAAACCTTACACCCATTGTTCAACAGATATAGGAATTACAAATGAGTTCGATGCTGGGTATGGAAGGTTTACCTCCATGTCTTATGTTCCTTTATTAAAAAACTATGACAGCATTAAGTACTTTATAGTTGGTTATGTATTTTTTCCCTCTTTTATTTTTGTGTCTAAAGCTTTTAAAACAAGTCTCTCTAGTGGATCATAGGCCATGTGAGCCACATCGTGATGCTTCATATTGAGTTTTATTACTTTCTAAGACTAATTTCTAAGAAATATTGTTCACATCTATTTTTTCCTATTTTTATCTATCTCACTTACTAAGAGTCAAGTTAAAACCTTTCCTTACTCGATAACAATGCTAATAAGCACATAAAGGGACCTACAGTAAGCAGGGGCAGTTTTATAGTCTGAAACTGACTCTGTGATAGCTTTCCAAATACAACTACTTTAGCCATATTCCAGAGGGGGCTTTTTTTATTTTTAATAGGAAAATTATCCTTTAAAATAATCGTTGTGAGGATTATGAGAAGGAACAGAAACCAGCAACCCTCCTTTGGAGTACACATAGGTATAAACAAGTACTTGTGACAACACAAGATTTCCTGTATGTCTGAGTACTTCTCTGTCTAGGAATGCATCCTGCTCTTTCACTGGGATCAGCACCTCAGCCAGGAGTTTAAGGGGCTGAGAACTTCCCCAGTCCCACTAGCAGTGCAATCTCTGCAAGAATTGCTTCAGCAGGATAACAGGAGAAAAGAGCAGGAAACATTAATTTTAATTTCTTATGACACTTGGGTCTTCCTCAGAACAGATAACACTGGTTTCAAAAGGTAATATTTTAATTTCTTTTTCCTTTAAAAAATAAAAAAATAATTGACAGTGTGAATTGAGCTGCAAATCAATTGTTCTGTAGAAAGAAATGTGTTCACACGCAGAAATTGAAGAATGAATTCAGCTCTCTGCCACAGATTTTAGCCCTAATTAAGGTGATTCTCCTTGATAAGTAATTAATCAGGAATCCCTGTTCTTACCCTTCTGCATGCAGAGTGGGCAGGAGGAGGGGCTATTTCACCTCATCACTCCCCTATATACATCTCCATGTATCAAGTATAGAGATATACAAGCATTCATGGAGATATCTGCAGGCATCTGCAGGTCATGATGGGTTTATATCAGTGAGGGCAGGTGGAAAAGGGGTGATTGTCTGCACCTACTTTTCTGCTTCAAGGTGAGTGTTTGAGTGTGGGATGCAACATAGAAAATAATCATAATTAGAATTATCCAGGCATTAAAGTCCCCCTGTCATATAAGAAGAGGAACTTAGTGGCAGAGCAGCTCCAATGGATTCCTTGCTTGTGGTGTGTTCTGTAAGCTGGAGTGCACAGAGTTTCCTCACAGCAGGGTGGGCACAGCACTTGCACAGTGCTCTGCCTGAACTGTGAGAGGAAATGGGTGAATGTTTACCAGGAAGATCTGTCAATCCCAAATGCTCTTTGCACTGGCAGAGCCAAGAAACCTGTTAGCAATTGCACCAGCAGAGCAGAAATAACTGAAAGCTAGAACTTCACTACAGGTGAAAAAATGTGTGCCTGATGTCCTCTAAGGGTGTTACTGCTTAATGAGACTATTGGTGGGCAAAGAACAATTTGGAAAAAATAAGAGAAGGAGGAGAAATAGGGTTTTCTTTTTATAGCCTTTAAGTTATCTCATTTAGCACAGAAGAATGTCAGAAAGGCAGTGTGTGTGCACAGCCATGCACACACACCTGCCTTGCCTGGTGCTGTACTAAAGCCAATTTGAATCTAATGTTTTTGAATAAATTGCTCGAGTGATTTGCTCACCCATGTGGAAACCTCACCTCTGTGACACCGGCAAAGTCAGCAAGACATTGGGATATCTGGTACAGATCATGAAATATTTCAAATATAAGCTTCCCATGAGGCTTTTTAAGATGCAGACATTTTCCCCTTCTATATTTTTAGGAAGTCACATTTCCAGTGGGTCTCTGAAGGTTTTCTGATTTTTTTTTTCCCTTTCAGAAATCCCCATTCTTTTCTCTGCCACCCTAATGTAGTTGCAAAAGCTAATCTGACCAAATAGCAGTGAAATTATTCATAATTTCTTTTTTCTTTTTCAAATAGTCCCTCACTATCATTAAAGCTGTAGAAATGTGAAAAGGAAAATAGTTGTATGTCTGGTTTCTACGAAGCTCTTTCTAGCAAAACCTTGATCTTAGTAAAGGCAGAATTTAAAAAGAAACAAAAAATAGAAAGCATATAATTTGAATCAGCTGCCTTTCAAATATTTTGCCATCACATCTCTTCCACAGTGAAATGTGTGAGAATAGCATTATGAGGCAGAGGCTCTGAAAAAGTGACAAGTAACTCTAATGAGAGATGCTCTGTTTTTAGTATGTTACTGTTTCTAAAGCAGCCATGACTTCTGTGGAGTTCCTTCTGACTTTTAACTTTCTGAGGTACATATTTGCAAAGTATAATAAAAAACAAGAAATGAAGAATGTAGCTGCAGTAAGGGCAGGAATCAGGAGTACATTAGCACTGAGGTTAGAATGCTGCCCTAAACCATTGATTGCTGGTTGCCCAACATGCCCCATTTCCAAAACGATGCTTTCCAGCAGTAAAATAAGCCTGTTGTAAGTGAAAAGTTTGTAACTAAAAGGATGATGCTGTTCCTTTCCCGTGTGCAGTTTGAAGATAATGATGCATTTTGAAATTTTGGCTGTTCATGGCTATTGTTTTGCATGTTGCAAGCAAATATTTAGATATTGTTAGGGATTTTTTAAAATAACATTGTGCTCATGAGCACAAATACATTTGGACGTTGTTCAAGCCTGATACTGACCATTCCAGTAAGGACATCAGCATTCATGAATGTTCCTTGCTTCAGAGAGGCACTCAGAGCCTGACAGTACAGAGTGGTGTTATACGCAAAGCTCCCTTGGTATGGGTGAAATTCGGTTTTGATCTTTTTCTGATTTTCTTGAGGTCAGCCTTTCCAGTTTTCTGGAAAATTTCTTCTTAAATGCAATTAAGGAACTTCTTGAATATTGAAGAGCATACTGTCAAAGGTGCTCGTGCTATTTTGCTGTGCTTCCCTCCAGAGATTTCTTCCTTGCAGAGGCTATTCACAAGCACTAATGATTTCCTGTATAGAACCCTTTCATTTGTAGCGCTTCTCTTCCACAGGGTGATGTTTTGTTTTGGTTTGTTTTTTTTTAAGATGCCAAAACAATGTATTTCAAACCTTGGGGGTTGTTAGCAGCTGGAGCAGAGCACATAGAGGAAACTATCAGATTTTGCTTTCCCCTTCCAGCTACCTGAGGGATTTCACAGTCCAGTCAACGAACACTGTTTGATCACTTCATGTGCTACATGTATTCGGTGTAAAGATTTTTACATGCTCTGTAGCATTAAGTGATCAAAAGAAATGAGATCCTCTCTTGTAGCATTGATAATAGGCTACTCTGCACTGTGTAGCACAGCACACCAATAAATTGTCAAGTTGGTTTTGATTCTGAAAGATCTTCAAGATGAAGAAAGGTGAGATAAAGGAAACTACTACCATGGAGGAAAGTATACATGGCACAGAAGCTTGCCATAGAATGGCTCTACACTTGAGGAAAAAGGCAAGAAAGGTGGCAACAGAAATGATAGGACTGTCCAAAAGTTAGGACAACAGCCAGGACTTGCCTTTCTTCCAGAGAGTCCCAGTCCTACCTGTGTCATATTGTAGCTCTGCTGGCTGGGAACAGCACAGGTTACATATCCTTGTGTGAGGGTTTCTCATTTCAGTTCTACATTTGTCTCATAGACCAGTAGTCGATTTGTGTGTGTGTGTGTTTTCTTTTGTTTGTTCTGCTTTTGCTGATCTACTTTTCAGTTATAAATTGCTTCAGATAGAAATTTTCTGAAGTGAGAATATCGTACTTTCTTCATTTTACAGGGAGGAGGCAAAATCCGCTATTCAGATGCCCAGCTTTTAAATCACCTTGTGGACTGATTTTTTTTTCCTTTTTCTTTTAGTTTTCTTTAATGTAAACCATGTCACTAATGAGTAGTTATCAGCCAAGATGAATTAGGAAAACCTAATTTCCATCTGGTGACCCCAAAAAAGAGAACAATATTTAAGAAACAATTCTGGAAATGCATTTACATGCAGGCAATCAGAACAATAAAGGAATACAAAGCATGCATTTAAAAAGTCTTTAAAATGGGCTTTTTCCCAGTTTGTGGTAGGTATCTGGAAATTTTCAAGACTCTGGTTAATATTAAAGGGGAGCTTATCAAAGGTATGAATGGCAGGTAGGTGTTCATTTTTCACTAAAGCTCAATAGGAGTTGGCTGTCCAATGCCATTTTTGGTTTTTAATAATTCCCTACAAGCTTTTAATATGAAAAGTCCTTTGATCCAGATTCTCAAAAAATAATTACTGGTGTTTTTATGAACATGTGTGTTGATCATATGGCCATTAATAATTTTTCATGAAAGCCTGCTTGAGAATTTGCTGATTCTTCACTTCTGGTCCCAGTTATACGTCCTACTCACTCTGACTTCGGACTTGCTCCAGACACACAAATTATCAGCAGAGTTTTCTGAAACCTTTCTAAACACAGAAATCAATGCCCTTAAACCAGGACAACTTCCAGTGTGGATTAGTTTGTACTGATACCAAGGTGCTACTCGTTCATTTTACACCTTTTTATGACTGTATCGAGTTCCAGGAACACTGCTTTAATAACCTCTGTATAAAACCACTATGAAAAACTGGAAAGCAAGCCTGATTTTCAAATCTCACTGTGCCCATTCAGGAATGTGTGTTGATATATATGTGCAGGGAGGAGCAATGTTTGCAATTTGTGAGTAGCTGGAGCTTCCAATGAGTATGGAATTCCTCAGGTTGGACATCCTGAGGTACTCAGTGTGTCTGTCCACATGGAAAATAAGTGTACAGAGCAAAGCCAAGCCCTGTGAGCTACCTTGGCCAGTAGTTAAGACTTTTTTTCCTTCAAATTATGCTCTGTTCAGTAAACAGCATCTCTTCAAACCATCCATAGCATCTCACCATGACTGAAACCCCTGAGTGAGACTCTGGAAAGGTCAAGATATTTCTGCGAAATATCCTATTTTGAAAGAAATACCACATTAAGGGCTGGCTACTTAAATTGTTCTTTACTGCATGTTTTCTCAGAAAAACTTAATTTTGTGTACTGCAGTAATGATGCTGAGTGGATAATAAGATGCAGTATGCTGCTGCTGTGGGCTCTACACCATATGTCTTTCATAACTACTGCATTTTAAGGGTTGGTTGTTCAGGTAATTGTATTGTCTCAGGAATTCATCATCAGGGTAACCTGAAATAATACACCTATAATACATAGCAGTGGGAATTACAGTGTTTAAAACTAAATAGGAAGTCTCCAGACTGAGTTGAAGTGTCAAAAACTGTAGATTTATAAATACTTCTATATTTTCTGCTTGCTGAGCTTTATGTATAAATCGAATTGCTCTAACACTTTAAAGCAGACTGTGAGGACAATTATTTTGAAGCAGAAAAGGGATGCAAGTCATTTTTTCGTAGTAGTAAAGGGTAATTGCTTCCTGCCCTGAAATGCTGGGTCAGTGATTGATTACTCTCATGATATCTTCTTTCCAGAAATTTTGTTCTATGGGTCACACAGATGGCACTTTGGGACATAAAAAATTGTTATGCCACATGTTGCTGCTTCCACTTAGTGAGCCACTTAGGTGGCTTTTTTTTCTAGGTACACTTCAGTTGTAAATTAGTGGGATGCTGAGCTCATGCTTCATTTACATCTTTTAAGGGTCATGGGTTTAAGGCCAAAAGATGCTTAATTTTTATTGACCAATACTTAAGAGTGCAGTAGCTCTGGTAGCATCTGTATATATTTGCATATATAATGTTGTTACAGTGACAGTGCTATTTTTTATATGTCAGCCAGGGACATCTGGTGAACAGTGCATTTTTATTATTTCTGTATTGATTTAGAAAACCTAGATAACTTAATGGCATGAAATTGCGGTCATGTAAAGGTCTAATGAAGGGAGGGTCTTACAGAAATTCTGAGTAAAACAGGAGAGTGAAATATGATACAAATTTTCCCTCCATGTCTCTTTTACAAAATTCATAAGGCAACTAATTAAGGATCCCAAAACTAGAGGAGGAAAAAAAAATTTGTTGCTGCATATTTGTGATTATTAATCTATTTTTTTAAGTGCTTTGTACTGTCTCAGGAAGGATCTTGGTATAAGTGAAAAAGGTGTGTTAGGTGAGCATGCATGGGTGCTGTAGGAAATACTGGTAACATTTCTGGCTCTGCAGACATTTTTCCTCTGTGAATAATCTGAACAGTGGCATAGCACAGTGTTAGGCAGCATTTTGTTGCCAGGATTGCATTTCCAACGGGTGTGTGTAAATGGGTAGCGTAGATCTGGCTGCTCTTCTCACAGGAATCCAAGGGCCACGCTTGGATTCCAGCCAGCACTCAAGCCCAGTGGTGATTTAATGTGATTTCCAGTTCTTTCTCTTGGTCTGCCAACAGTATCTTGCAAGGCTTTGGGTTTTAAGTTTTCCTGTACAATTATCAGAACTCATGTCTTGGATTAAAATGAAAAGGATTGGGTTGTTTTGTTTTTTGTTTTTGTTGGGGTTTTTTATTTGTTTTTGTGCTTCATTGTTGTTTTATTTGTTGGTTTTTTTCTCATAACCTAAGGTCTACAAAGATGTGAATTTGAGAAATAAACAAATACTGGGAAAATAAATGGTGCAAATAAATGGTGAGAACTTGCAAGAAAGAACACTGGGAGTAGCTTAGTGTCCTCACCAGGAAACCAGAAAAAGGGGAAAGGTCTGTTTTGTTTTCTTTGCTTTTCCACACTGGCTACACATTACCAGTTTTTGGGAAAAGAAAGAAAAACCAAATAGTTTCCCACTTGTCAGATGCCAAAAGACTGAGTACCAGGTGGATGCATCCTTTCAGACATCAGCAGAAATCTTTGCTTCTTGATTGAAGTGTCAACCTCTGAGTAGTAACTTTGCTAACCAACACTCTGACAGAGGTTTCATACCCTTTCTGTATTTTCTGCAGTATGTCAAGCACTGATATGCTGAAAGCCTTTCTGAAATATCTTTCTTAATGTATGAAAGGACACAAAACCTGACTGTAAATACTCAAGATGAGGTATGGCACGAGAATGCCTGTTTCTGTGGTGTCTTGACTTGCAGCTGACTAAAAAGGGAAAAAAAAAAAGGTTAATGTTGGAATAAATAGGTTGCATATCTTGTTACTTCTCATAGAGAAATACAATAAAAAAATATATATAGTGTTAGGGCAATGATGTAAAACCCAAGAGAATGAATTTAATATTTAATATTCAATATTCAGAAAACTCTCATATTCAATATAAGAGATGTATTCATTCAAAGAACTCTTCCTAGATGGTTTATATTTTCTGTGTCTTTTCCAGGAAACATTTCCTCTGGAAGGCACCAGATGGTAATAAGAAATAATGATGGATTATTGGACTAAATATAGAGAGTAGCTCCATTAATCTTGGAGTTCCAGTGTATCTTCTGTCTGTTGCATAGCCCTCACCTTCTGAAGCAAGCAGTACTATTTTAAAATATGCATCTCCTTAGGATTGAGAAACCCAGAAATTATTTTAATTATTTTGCACACATTTCTATCATATAGAATATTAACCTCTGATTACATATGAGTGAAAATGATCTCATTCTTAATAAAACTTAAGAAACTTACGCTTCACTAAAATCAAAGTTAGTTCTAAGACATTGTTACTGCATTCACCAGGAAGTGGTGTCTCAGGAGCTGATGATATAAAATGCAAGCTGGCATGCTTGACTTTTTTCTTCTCAATTTGTCCACCGGTGGGAGTCCCAGTGTTACTGCTTTTCCTTGGAAGTGGTTAAAGGTTGTAAGTATTACGAGCTTAGGTTTTCTGCAGTCTGTTCTAAAACTACTGTTGTGTCAAATTTGCATGCACTCATGTTTGACTAATTCCAGAGTTATTGCTACAGAGAGCAATGAAGCATTGTTGATGTTACAGGATATATCAATTATATGTATATATTTATATATGTGTGTGTATGAGAGTATATATATATATATATAAATATATATAAAATACTAGCATTGGTTTTACTGCTTTTTGGCAGATTGGTAGCACTGAACTGGAGTCCAACAGGGAACAAATTGCAGTGTCTGCTGCTGGCTTGATTTGCATTCCACCTTTCCAGCTTGGTTCTCGGGTTCATCAGTATTCGTGGTGCCTCATCACAAGTCTGTTAAGTATTTAGAGTACACAATTCATAAAATAGGCTTGAAAGTACTCCGCTGGAGTTGCTAGATTACAGCAGTTGCTGCCAGAGCTTTTGAAGACAAAACATTTTGAAGTGATTGGTATGTACACGTGCACACACACATCCTATACTATTGGGCAGTCAAAGCTCCCAACATTTCAGAGCACATTAGGAGCAGAGAATTGGAGCTATCTCATGGTTTTATCCGACTGCTTTGACGCCATTAACATATTTATCCTTAGCCTGTGAGCTTGAACAGCAGAATTTAAGCTATACACAAAGCCTACATTGCATGTTGCAGTAATGTACTGGCCAACAACAAATTCACTTATCTGCCTGTGTAGATACTGTAGAAATAAAAGCTACCCTGGCCTCAGCAACAGGACAACTACCTGGACAAAGCACCTCCAAACCTAAAGTTTGGTGTTTCTGGAAGTTGCTGGCTGGGGCATGGTGTGTCTGTAGATGCATCCAAGGTCCCTGTGCTACATTGCCCCAGGGAGCAGTGGTGGTGATGTGAGGGATTTAGCATTATTCTTCTACCTTCAGATCTGAGGTTCAAAATAATTTCCATGGACGCTATGTTTAAGCCACTTCTTGAAAGGCATCCCTCCTCTCTTTTGGCCTTTCTTGGAAACTCTTCCACCTCCTGCATGACTCTGCTCTGTTATTGTGGCCTCAGCAGTTTGGAATAGATAAAGGCACAGTAGGAAAAGGAATTGATTCTGTTACTATGTTCTCTCACAACTGGGTAAGACAGAGAAAAAGAAAACACAGGCTGAGAACTATAAACAATGCAGTGGACTTCTATAGGCTCTGTGTACAGAGCTGATTTTTACCAGGGGAGCTCAGAAATGATCATCTTTGCTTGTGGGTAAAATTATCTTTGTTTGTGGGAATGTGAGCACGTACTGCTTTGGGTCATTGGCAGGGGTAGCACCACTCAGCAGTAGTGCGGACTTATTGCAGTATTTAGTGATGCACAGACATTTCTAGAGTGCCCAGCAGCAGGGTGCTGAAGAGAGAACCTCTCACTCAGCATTTGTCTGAGGCTGTTTCTGACAGGAAGGATGGCTTCTAAGATTATTTTGAATGAACAAGTGATAAAGGAAAATTTCTACCACTTTACCATGCAACTGAGGCTGGCAAAGGGAAAATAGTCATCTAGTAGCCTTCAGTTTTATCAGTATCTTTCCTTTCTGCACTACCATATTGCTCTATAAAAAAAGGAAATATAAGAACTAGCTCTTTCTAAAATGTTACAGACCCACTAGATTAATCATAATAATGCTGAGGGCTGAGATCAAGCCATCTCAACAGGTTACTGTATGTCAGCTGAGCCACACAGAGTGTGCACATGGTCTTAACCTAAGACAGATGAAAAATAACGTGACAAAGACAAATGAAAAATAATGTTATCTTGCAGTGGGGAAGGCATGCAATGAGTCAAATTCCTGCATGGTAATGCAAGGGCTTAGAAAATCCCCTGTCTACCTAGAAAGGTGCTTATTGCAGCATCATGTTTTGTTTTGTGGTTCTAAAGGGCTATGCACAATGGAGTTGTAGTTTACATAATGTTTGATGTGGTATCCAGAAGTGAGACTTAAATATGGTTATAATAATCAGGAAGTCTTCACTTTGAAGCACAGATTTTCTTCGTTATTTTATGGAGGGGTTATAGAGATGCCCAGAGGTGTTGAAGAAGTGTGGAAAAAATAAGGTGTATCCTTTAAAATTGAGTTTTTTGTGATTTCAGATACACAAATATGTTACAAATAAAGAGAAAATATGTCTGTAATATGTTACTAGCTTTTAGGGTAACATTTGCTCTTGCAACTGCATGCTTGGCATCTATGCACAGTATTTCTGTACAAATGTAGGAAACTCAGGAAAACTTGTTTGTTTTTTTTTTTCACTGGAAGGTACATATCTATAAAAGAAGGCTGAAGGTCTGATTTCAAGTCTGCTAAGCATTCATTTCACTTGCCAGTACCTGGCCGTTTGCAAATGGTAACTTGGTTGTAATCCCACATTCTCTAACTTTGGAAAAACTGCTGATATATGTGCCGTGTATGCCACTTCTTTTTGCCCCTACCATTCCTATTCACTTAAATACTGTTTTGTTACCTCTGTCATTTAAAAAAAAATATCTAAAATAATATATGTATATGCATATATATAGCAAATAAGAAAATTTTTATATAAAGTGTAAGTTATGAATAGTATAATTATGAATTATGGTAAAATGAGTCAGCTTTATTTAATCCTCTGGGCCTTTGATTTCTTGAAAGTGCTCTGAAAAGTTTCATACTCCATTATTGTTACATGCTGGTTTTCTGCATTTCAAAAATTTGTAAAAGAGGAGATTGCTTTAAAGCCGGACAGTGTTACATTTCTTTGCATATATTTCTGTGTTAAGAGATTAAGCATATGAATGAAACAGGTGAAACAAATAAGCTACTGCATCTGTGGGGAAAAAATGGGTGAAATTTTTTCTAAGTCTAGTTGAAGCAGCTGAAATTAAGAAGAGCTACAGTTACCTTTCCAAGATAACTGGGAAATTGCTGTGCAACTCACATCAGAGGCAAAAGAATATGAGCATGAATTGGATAAGGTGGAACCCTTATTGACACTCTATAGACATGGAAAACTAGGACCAGTGAATGGAGAAATATTAGAGCAATCCACAAGGGAAAAAAAGATGAATGTTTAGAACATTGTTCAATCAACTGAGCCGACAAAAATTATTTTTCAGGCTCATTCTGCACATCTCATCAGGGAATGAGTTGTTTCAAAAAAGGTCACGTTGAGGAACTGAAGTGTTCAGCAGTTGCTGAGCTGTGTAACTGCAATATGCAAGCCCTGTTGGAAAACAAAGTCAGACGTTTAAAAAGGGAATAAAATAAAGTGGATGTACTCTTGAGTTCTTTGCTTGGGGCACTTCCAGAGACAAGGAGCTGCAGAACACACTTACTGCAGGAAACAGTGCTAGGGCAGTAAGACAGAGAGCAGATACAAGAGCTCTGGTAGAGAGGTGAAACTGGCTCTGGAAGATTTGATGTGAATGACCAAGACATACAAAGTAAAATATTTCATTGTGTTTCATCTGGCAGTGTAAAACCTTCATAAAGTTTTTTAACTTTAAAGAAGGATGTACTGGTTCCAGGAACATGAAATTTCATGTAGAATTACCAATTATTATAAGTCCCTCATCTCATACTGTGCAGTGCTTTGCTTTTTTTTCTCCTCAGTGTAACAAATACCTTTATTGAAGAGTAGAACTGATTTTATAGGAGGGAAAAAAATTACAAAGCCCTTAAGTTAACTTTAATAGGCATTTAAAGACTTTATTAAAATGCAAATGCTCCATTAGAGTGAACATTTTAATAATTAAAAGTCAAAAAAAATGAAGACATGCCAATATGACAATAATTTGGAAAACCTACTGCCTTGGTCCCAGTTTTTGGTGTGCATGGGAAGTCCCCTTAGTCCAAAGAGCATTCAAACATAGGAGTTTATAGGCAAATCCTAGCAAAAAAATGCGTCTCTGGCCTTAGTTAGAATACCACATCCTTGTGTCAGCAAATGCCTTTACCTGCTCTCTGGCTCTGAACAGGGAAGTCCTTGTTTATCAGCCAGTGTGATCTTGGCTTGATGATTCAGAATCACTGTAATGTGATGCCAAAAATCTCTCTAAGAGAAAAAAAAAATCTCGTCATTTGTCATCATTTGTGAAGACTCTATGAATAAGGTTTGACAAAAGGAAAAGCAGGGCTGACACTTGGCTTTTATGGTCAGAAAATTCTTGTATCTCTTCCAAGTGACACTGCAAGGCTTTCTGTTTTGATAGTCTAAAAGGAAAATTTCTGTTTAATCCTCATGGAAGTGAGATGATGCATTGAGAGGCTACCTAGAACAGAGGTTAGATGGTGTTAAAGCAATAAAGTAGGTATCTATTAAAAATGCCTTCAAAGGATACACGTTGGGCAGAACAAGAGCCCAGCCATGGCTCCCCCCAGAATGGATGAGAGGTCACAAGTTTTTCACACTTTCATAAGTTTGATCCATTTACATATTAGGGTTAATTGTCCAATTACAGCTTCAGGTTATGAAGTCCCATTCTCCCAGATTGCTCTCCTCAAATTGCTGTTGTTTGTACTTTTTGGACCTGAGGCTTCAGCAGTGTCCTTGATTCTCAGGCTGGAAAAGGATTGTTTTGTCTCACTAAACTGTGAAGAGAACTTGCTAGCATTTTATATGAAGTCCAGAGTTATATACTGATGCAGTACAGAATCTAGAAAATATGAGCTGAAACTTAAGGCATCAGAGGGAGAGGACGAAGACAGAAACCTTGAGCTTTCCTCTATCTTCCCTTGTCCTCATCTTGATCTGAATCTCTTGGAAAAGGAGACTGCTCAATTTGGTAGAATAATTCATTTGGAATATCAATTATCCTTCAAAAACATGTCCCAGACTTCCTAAGCTGTCAGAAGGTTCATCATTGCCACGCACAAATCATCAGAAGTTACAACTGAGGAGGGAAGATGTTAGAAATCTTCCCCTGTATGACACACTGTCTCAATTTCTCCTAAAACATCTCTTAATTAGTTCTTTTTTCTTCTTCCTCTTTTTTGTTTTTTTTTTTTTTTCCTTTCCTTTTTTTTTTCAACTATGCAGCACCAGGGAAAAATTGGAGTTAAGTTTAACGTTGGGACGGATGACATTGCCATCGAAGAGATGAACGCCATCATTAACGATGGGAAGTACCACGTGGTTCGCTTCACGAGGAGCGGTGGCAATGCCACCCTGCAGGTTGACAACTGGCCCGTCATCGAGCGCTACCCAGCAGGTAAGGCCTCTCACAAACACCTGGCACTAAGAGGGTGGGGGAGATGCCGGGAGTTTGCCTGGTTTTGCTCCTCTCCTGATGCAATATCAGCTCCTTTGAAGTGCTTTAGTATTTACAGAAGTAGTTAAAAGAATCCTGAGTGATACAGTTTATGATGATGGCATTTCCTGAGTGAGTTTAAAAGCCCAAATTCAAGTTATTACTGGAAGTGGAAAAATGCAGTTATCGAGGCATGAAGTAGTAGTTTTGTTTCTTGCTATCATTTGTTTTTATTGCATTTTTGGTTTAGGAGAGGGAAAAAAGGCTTTGACAAAAGCTATGCAGTTTAATGTGACTCACAAGTATATCCTCAAGTGATGGGGTGGAACTGAGGAAAAGGTTGTCTGTGTTCTTTTGATTACAAGATTAAAGCAATCTGAAGCTCATGAATTTAGCAGAAGTCTTCCAGCAGACACAAACGAAACAGTGTCAGAGTTATCAGTTGTACAACCAGCCACCCTAACTGATGTGACTAAACTTCAACACAAACTACAGGACATTATTTATGCAGGTGATGCTGGTTACTTGAAGAGGACTACTAGTATAACAGCAGAGCTGCCTTGAGCAGGCCCATATTTAATTATGTGCAAATTCCATGTGCTGAGGATTACTATGCCACTAATTTTATTCATTTTTTAAAGACAACAGGTTTTTCAGATACGCAATCCCTTTCTTACTGAGTAGGACTACTGACCCATTAATGGTAACTTATCCATCTGCATGTTATCTCCTAACAGTTGCTCTGTGTGTTTATATTAAGCAAAAGGCAGCAAATCTAGAGGTGTAAATGAAGGCAAATATGCAAAACAGAATGCCTATTGCATCAATGACAATTCTGGTTTATCAGTTAAAAAGTAGAAAATTCTTCATTTTTGAACGTGGAGTGCAGCAGGAGGGTGTGTTTCACTAGTAAGGAATGCATAAGACATTCCCTGGACTAATTATTAGTATTTAGGATGGTTTTGTGGTTTTTTTATTGTTGTTTCCATTTCAGTTGTAGTCCAGCTATTTACTTGACTTTTTGAAAAATAAAAATAATTTTTTAAAAATCCACAGGTGAAAAATAACTCTTCAGATAATTTCTTGGAAATAATTCTGAATATATGAAATAATGGAAGTATGTATTGGGAAAGAAACTATGTATAGAAGTTGTTAAAAAACTCACCTGTGTGCTAATTTACTATGAATGAATGAATAACAGCTCTGGCAATTGGACCCATTAATGGTTTCTAAGTTCGACGCATCTGTGAGAGGGGATAAACTCTTGAGGGAAAGGGCGATACTGAATGAAATATGCTCAGTGATCTTTCTGATATTCCTGTTCCTCCTGTGGCCCCCTGGCTTTCTAATTTTGCAGGATTTGGTAATGATCATAAATGGTAATTGTAGTGTAATGGTAATGGTAAAATGTAAATGGTTGCTGAAATAATAAGGTGTAAGCTGGGGAGGACTTGTCATCATTTATTTTCAAGACCTATTCAGCACAAAGGGAAATATAGGCTTGAGGTGGTTTTTTTTGGTTTCTTTTGGTTTTTACCTAAATGACGGGCCTGATTTCACCACCTCCAAGCTCAGGAGTGATGCATCTCAACAAAGAAAAATCAGGCAAACATGCCAGGAGGTCTGTGTGGATGAACAGGGAGCTCTTGGTTGGGCTCAAACACAAAAAGAAGCCTTGATTTCTGAAGCTAGTGGCACATAGAACTTGCTTGTACTGAACAAAGATCAGTTTAGGAAATAGAGTGATATCCTTGGGATGGGATCAGTGGAGTGGAAGAAGGTTGGATGTTTTCTTTGAAAAAAAGAAAACAAATAATTAGATCTTCTTGAGCTTCCACAGGCAATCTATGTGCAGGCTGCATTTCAAGGCATTCTCAGTTGCTTCATTAGCTGCAGTACAGAATCCCTTGGCTTGTTTTATTGCTGAATCTTTTAAGACTGCTGCTGGCCTGTAATTTTCTTTGAATTTCCCATAGTAATATTTTATGCCTCCTGTATGCCATAGCATTGCTTTTGGCTGCTATCCTCCCCCTTTTCACCTTCCATCTCTTCTCCCTTCAAAGAAAGAAACCATCTAGCCACACCTTTCTCTTCTCCTCCTATGCTGCTTCATCAGGTTTGCTAGTCTTGTTATTTTGGGTTTTTTTAATTAATAATAAAACCAAGATTCAGCATCTTAATTAGTGAAGTTATACTTACATATGCTGGATTCTTTTTTTTTTTTTTTTCCAAAGATAAAATTAAATAATCAGTTGGTTGTTTAAAGCATACTGACTGAACAGGTCTTTCTTCATGAGGAAAGATTTTTCTCAGAATTACACTTCAGGTTGGGATGCCTGATTACAAGACATTTCTTGTTTGTGTTTGGTGTCTTAAAAAGAAGATTTTCTGAGAGAAGTTTCTGGTCAGAGACTTGGGATTTTCCAGTTTCATTGTCTGTATATCCTTCATCCAGCCCCATGTAACTGCTGTGGATAAGGATACCCAAGACCCAATACCAGTTAGTACCTTGCAAAAAAAAATCACACAGCAATGCTTCACAGAGCTTCCATGGTAGCTTTGTGTGTTTTACCCAAGAGCTGCATAAAATGTAGAAGAGTGACCCTGGCAGATGAATAGACTGTAGTGTGTCTCTCCTGTGACATCATTCTTGATCCCACTAGATTTGAGTTTGCTCTGGGCCAATGCAGCTCCAGTTTATATCTGAGTGGGTGTGAAATGAGAGAGTTGTAAAAGGAAAAGTGGCAGGGGTCAGTGGGAGAGGATGATTATCCTAGTTAAGATGGATGGTTGTTTTTTGAAACCTTGTTGGGAAAAATATGTTTTAGTCCTAGACAAATGTGAAGATTTCAGTACCCTAAAATGGCTGGATGATTTTCAGAAACAGGCATTTAGATTTACATATGTATGTTCTTCCAGACTACCATCAAAGTATTTTTTTTACTCTGAAGTTTCTTTCTTGTCACTTTTCTGAATAAAATGCTAGAGCTATGAGGATGTACGCTTCAATTTCTGCCCTTTATTAAATGTTGATCCTGTTTACCCCATTTCTTGTGTTTTTGGCTGGTGTGTAGCCCTGTGATTGCAAGTGGCACACTGTAGGTTTTTTGATTGTTAATTAAGATGCTCATATCTTCACTTGTTTTATTTTTTCCATATGTCTTAACTAAATTCGGTGTTATGTCTCTTTGCTGAATTGTCACCATCCCTCTGCACATTCCCAAAGAACTTTAGTATTTCACCTTGAGCTCTTTTTCAGGTAGCAATTCAGATTAACTTATCTGGATGCAGCCTAATTTATGATCATATTAAACTCGAATGAGAAAACTCCTGACTGTGCAGAGCTCCTAATCAATAGACTATCCCCATTCCCATGCAGATCCTTTCTACTCCTTGTGGCTTATCTTGTCTCCTTCACTGTCTAGTTTTAATTGCCCTTCCCCATAGTCTGGCTGCTGTTGTGGTGATGGGACAGCTCCACAATAGCAACTCCAGCTGCTTCTGTGAAGAGGCTGCTCTTGTAACTTCAGCTAGGTAGTAATTCTACACTGAAGTGTAGGTCGCCTAAGGATGCATAAAACAAAGAACTTGTTAATTTGTGTCAAACTGAACTAAGAATTATAGTCAAATTTAAAAAAAGAAAAAGAAAAAAGGAAAAAGAAAGGGAAAAAAAGGAAATTTGTTTTAGTAATATCAAAATAATAATATCAGTATTTAAAAAAAAAGTTCTGATTTTTCATGTCAAGATTGCCCAGTGTTTATAGGAGAATTAGATAATCTGAAAACAAAGCATTTTATTCAATTTGAAACAACATTTTCTTCCTTACCTGAAAGAAAATGTGTTTCAAATAAGATCAAACAGGGAGGAGAAAAAAGCCCCAAATCTTTATTATAATAGTGCTCATAACCATATCTATTCATCATGAAAAACAGCTTTCTTAATTATCTGATTTTTGTTCCTTAGTAGTGAATTGTGTACATTTTACTAGTCAGAGAAAGTATATCAAAACAAAGTAGAGGACATTTTAAAGCCGCAATAACCATCATTTATTGTGAAAGAATTTCAGAGTCACTATTCTGGCACAAACTATGCTTTCTGTGGTCAAAGGCAGTTTGCCCAATGATGATTCTTTTAAAACACACAGCACAACTAATCATTTCACCAGTGAGGATTTTCTCTTCATGACTTCCATCATAAATCAGACTGATGTAGATTTTTCTGTCTAGAAAATGACCTATTAGATATTGGGCAATGGGTCTATGGTTTCAAAGCTGTTCAGTTTGCTGAGAATGCTCAGCATTCCTGGAACCCTGCAGCAGTTTAGAAGATACTCTCTGATGTAGGCAGATATCTAAAATTATGCCCTCCCAGACATCCCTGGATCTCTGCTTAGCCTTAGAAAAGCAGAGCTTTGTTGCAGCTGTCCTCACATACCCCATGGGTCAGGACATGTCAGAGATGTGCCTGACAGACGAAGATCTGACAGCACGAGCATGTCACTCACACTGCTTGCTGAAAAGAGCTTGTCCAAAGCATTGCCAGACTACTGGAACAGATGCATCTCTGTGACTGGGAGGATAAATCATGATGGAGCAAAGACACCAAAGAAGAATCTGTGTGAGCGACCATGGATGCTGGCAGGAGAGCAAACTGATGTTGTGCTAAGTGCCAGCACCTCTGCAATATGGCAATCACCATAAGGGCTTTGGTACAATATAGAATAATTCTGCGCTGGGTTTTGGCTTGGGGTTTGTTTGGGTTGTTTATTAGTTGGTTTTCTTAGATGGTTTGGGGGTTTTTTGGTGGTTTAGTTTTGATTGAAGAACTGAGATCACATGTGCTGTCTTTAGAGACTCTCTGGATCTGTGGGATAAAGGTTGTTCCTGCAGAACATCTAAGGGTTAAGGGAAGGGAACATACCATTTAAATGCTTCTCTTGGTCCCTGTATTCTAGAAAATAGAAAAAGTATCTGTCATCTTTTCATGGGATACATGTGACTTTAAGATAAATGCTAGGAGTCAGCTATTACCATGTATCCTATTTAGGGTAAATAGCATCCATTTGTCTTGTTTTTTTTTGTGTTGAGATTGACTATAAAATTAACAGGAGACATTTGTGTCAGTACATTTGTTTCTCCAGGAATGGATTAGCATTTCCCAAACAATCAATATACTTGCCTAACTTGCTTAGTATTGGCTTAGAAATAGCTTCCAAATTCAAGCCCCTACAGCCACTTCTGGAGAAGATCAAAGATGTTTTTCAGGTGAAAGTGTGGTGATAGGGAGACATCTAAAGCACTTTCTCAAATGTTTCTTTGAATATTCTAATAAAAGTCAGTCTGTTATCATCACATCCATGCAAAATGATAATGGTCAAGGTGATGTAGGAGTCTAACAAGTAAATAAGTGATTGCTCTGTGTTTGCATTGCCTTGTGTCATAAATCAAATTTTCAAACCTCTTCAGCTTCTGTTGTTTGGACACAGGAGTTTAAGGGGGTTTCACCGGAAAATAACAGAAGCTTCTGGTTGCTATTTATTTGTCCAGCAACACGTTGCCTGTATCTCTTTTCTCACTGGGTTCCTCCTTTGGATAAAAGAATCTATCTTGATTCTCTCTCATGTGTGTTCCTTTGGTATGGCCAGAATTTTGACTCCTACATTTAGATCTGTCATGCCTCAATCCTGATAGTAAGACATAGAGGATATGAGGAACACCATCATCTGATAAAGCTGCAAAGCTTACAGAGCTACAGGAATCTCTCATTACTTGCTCCCAAAGACAAAATAAAATCTGCCTTTATGCCCAGGAAGAAAAGACTTAAGTTCTGTTCACAGCAATTAAGCTTCTGTGAAACACAGACTGTCTCCTGGTTTGGATGTCACTTTCCTGCTGTGGGAAACCGGCAGTGCCAGTGAAATAAGGATATCTCATAAGATTTTCCTTCCCTTGGAGATAACAGTGTTTGGAAAAATTATGAGGTTTTCTCAGGAGCTCTCCATCTGGGAAAATGTAGAGGATGAATGTGCCAGTAAACACTTTATGCATAAATTTATGCCATATCTATAAAACCAGGCTTTAAAAGTGGAAGATGTGGGTCTAAAAGGTTTAGTCTATGGAATTAGTAAGAAGAGAATGGGAAAAATACCAGCTAAGTAAGTAGTTGTTTTGTGACCAAGTCTCACCCTCCCTGGTTTGGGAAGCAAAACTCATCAGTGTTATTTATGGTCTTTCTTGTGTCCATGGAGTCACAACTCCCTGGGGTTCTGTTTATGCTGAGGTCTCCATCTCGGAAGATCTGCTGGTACCTGTTATAGCTAAACCTACTCTGGTTTTGTAGGAGATAATGGGTTATAAATATGAATGAGCTAACATACTTGGGGGTTTTGATTTGCAAAAATTCTTTGACGAAGTTCCATGTAAAAATATTCAGGAAGAATTTACCCAGCCCTGGTGGTAAAGGTCGAGTCCTTTGATGGATCAGACTCTATCTTAGGGAGAACAGGGTCATAGTTTCCCACCTAATGTAAATCAAAGGAGTAAATAAATTGATTTTCAATGGAAGTATGATCATTTAAATCTTGTTATATATAGAATAACATCGATTTTTTTATATATAAAAAAAACTTTTATAACTTTTTATATAAAAGTAAGAAAACATGCATACAGGCTGTAAAAGAGACAAATTCAAGATCACTACAGAAGAAAAAGATTAGTGAATAAAGATTTTTTAAAGAGTGCTTCCTTTGACAGGCAATAAAAAACAAGATGGAGAAATGAAAGGTATAAAAATCTAAAAAGGTATTTTGACATAAAAGCATTTAATAATCCCAAATTTTTACATTTTAGAATTTCAGAAATTACTGGGTTTGTGCCATTTATTTGCATTTTTTCTAGAATGAGAGAATTTGCAAAATCTTCATTGGCTTAAAAAGCATTTTAATAAAACAAATCATTTTTCATTCTTATCCCAGTGTTAAAAAAAAACAAAACCAAAACTGACTCTGATGGATATGCATTAAAAGTAAAACAGTAAAAGTAAAGTTGCTCTGTGAAATATAATGCACATGGGTGAGGTAATCTGAATTTTCATAGAAAATATTTCTAATTTATTGCACTGGCTCAAGAAAAAGGTTTAATGCTGTAAGCAGCTCATGGATTATTTTCATTTTCAGTCAAAAAACAAGTTCTGAAAATGTTTAGAATGCTAAAGAAAATATTAATGGAATTATATTTAAATCGATGGCCCACTTTCCCTGTAAAGGGTTAGTGGTTTGAACGGCTTTTTTCCCCATTCCCATTTCTTTTTTTTTTTTTTTCCCATGGGTATTTAAAGGTAAGGTTAGTGATAGAAGAGCTTAAGAAATTAGAAATTAAAATGTACTGAGTCAAGTCTGTTTCTTTGCATAAATTGTTTCTCTGAGAGGGTAACTTAGAAGAAACATCCCACTCTTAAAAAAAATTTCTTTTGCTTTCAGTCTAAGCACTTTCCAGTTCATCCCACTTTGTTCTTGCATGTCTTTTTCAGAATAGTTTACTCATTTCTCTGAATTTGGTATTCAGCTGCACATGTATTTGAGAATGGACAGTAGTGAGAACAGGAAGGCCTCAAGGAAGACAGTAATCCAGATATTAATTCTGCATTTTAAGACCTTAATTTTCTTTTCCATACTTCAGAACCGGAAAGCCCAATATCATTCTGCAGCAGACTACCTGTTGAATGTCTTTCCTCACAAATTCTCTACCAGAGTATCCCAATTTAGGGCAAGAAGTGGTGTGACTCGTCCTATATCTTAAGTGTGTGATCTGCACTTTGTAGTAAAAGCTTTGAAGTCACTTCTGTTAATTCAGATGGGCTCTGTTTCTCTTGACTGATATCTACAGCCTCTTCAGCATTTCCACCATCCTTACTTTTGTGTCATCTACAGATTTCATTATGTGGATGGCACTTTATAGTGAGATCAGTGAAGAAAATGCAAAAGATGATTTATTGCAGAACTCAACTTGTGTACTTTCTTCGGAGTTCCCCTGAGGTAGTTTCTCTGGGGTAAAACCACTATTTTTCCTTGCACTCATATCTGCAGTGGTTTCTGTGGTAGCTCCTGTGGCACAGTCTAATGCAGTTTGGGAATTCATCGTGATATTCCTCTTGCTAACTGCATGTAGAACTCAGCACTGAGTTTTTCACATTTCTGTGGCTAAAACACACATAGGTCTTCCATTCATTCAACTAGATGGCATCAGTTCCCCAAAATACGTGGAGAGCTTTGGTACATCTGACCCACCTGCTGTTTCTTGAAAGCTTTATATTTTTCAAATATAGTTAATATCGAGAGGAACATAAGGGCCAGAATGTGATACAGTTGACACATTGGTGGGTCTGAATGTGCTTGTCATCTGTGTGAATGATTCACCAAGAAGCTGAAGGAGACACTGAATGAAGTGGGAGTTGCAGAGAGGAAACAGCTCCAGCACTGGTTCCTGGAAGGAGATGCATCCTGGGAAGATGGAAGCCTTGGGTGTGATGCAAGATAAGCAGCCCTTGAATTCTGAACCTGTCAATAGCTACAGCAGCAGGATATCAGTCTCTACATGAGAGAGAGGAAGGAGGAGAGAAAATCCCCTTGTTCAATGCTATCCTTTGGTTTTTGGTTTGTTTTTTTAATTCAGCTGTTTACCATACAATTTTTGCATTCCTGTGTTTTTTACACAGTTAATCCATGATTTGCTACCTGACATAATTTCAAATGCTTTACTGAAATCCAGATAAATTAGATATACTTCATTTCCTTCATCTAGAAAATCAGGTAGCTTGTCGAATACAGCTGTTAAACTAGCCTGACATGATTTGGTAAAGTTTTGCATTTTATCTCATTTTCCAATTGCTTTCGTGTTTTTAATTATTTCTTTTAAAATTTGTTCTAAAGCAGCACATATGGCTAAGGTCAGACTAAATACTTCAGCTGGGTAGTTTTTAAAAATTCTTCTCATGTAAAGCTATTACATTATCTGTTCTCTACTACAAGAAATAAAATGCCGCATTGGATAGCTGGATTTAAAATCTCCTGGCTTCTTATTTTTAAGTTCTGGGATAGAGATCATCTTTCTCACTTTCTGGCCATGCAAGTTCACTAAGAATACATAAATTGCTTTTTTTCTGAGCTTTGGAGATCTACATTAGACACATTCCTGTTAGTCAATTCAATCTGCTCCATTGAATCACCATCAGCCTTCCTATAAAGTAATTTTCTTTGGTTCTATGATCTTTTTTTGTTCATAGCACTTTAGAATCTCTGGTTTTTGAATTTAGTTTACTTTATTTGGGAGGTTCTTTGGGCTTAAGTTCTGGCAACTTTTCTTGAGTATTTATTTATTTTTCTAATTCTGAAAAGCACTGCTTTCTTTACTGAACAAGTCTGAGGTTTTAGCCTCCTGTAACATAGCCTGTGCTAGTGTAATTTTTCAGTCTAGCAGGTCTCCCCTGTTATATTTTTACCTTGCAGGTGCTAACTCGAATATATATATATATAATTATTTTAATACTTTATAGAATTTACAAGTGTCATTCCTGGCTGAATCCAGCCCCCTATACTGATTGCATAATCTGACTTTCTTCACCTTATCAAATTTTGTTCTTTAGAAATCAAGAATCTGATTTACAGGCTTATTTTTAGTCGTCCTCATATTAATTTAAGTCAACTACTGATCACTCAATCAAAAAATGTTTCCTACAATTAACTTTTCTATGATGTCTCCAATACTTAGCCACAGCAAAGATTAAATTGTGTGATTTTTTTGTTGATTTTTGTCTGGAAAAAGTCTTCAATGTGGATTTCCTATTGTAGGAAGCTGATATCTACCTATCTTCATATTATGTCCAGTTATAATATGAATAAAAGAAGGCATTATATCAGAGCGTAAAGTAATGGCATGGAGAACTTAAAATAAGACAAGGAGTTATTTAAAACTCAGTTCAGTAACTTGTCCAGAGTAAAGATGGATGAAACTATTCCTGCTTCTTCCAGAAGCAGGAATCAAAATACATGAAAAATTCATCTAAGTTACTGAGACAAAAACCAGCAGTTAAGTGATGGACGTAACTAGGCCAGTGTGCAACCTTGCCTTTGTAACTGCACAACTGATTTCTTGCATGTTTTTTTCATGTCATACAGCTCTGACTGCTCTTTGGTTATGATTAAATGTATTTGTCAGCATGCACCCAGGTGCATCACTTTCTGTATAATTTTATTGTCGATGTGAAAGATTGAGGTTAACAAAAATGGAATTTTTTTTCCCCATTCTCTTTGGGAGACTCTCTGTTGCAGTTTACCCAAAGTCAAGGAATTATTTTTTTTTTTTTTAAAAGTACTACTGCCCTTTGAGAGATTATGAAATTGTTCTATCCTGCTGCTGTCTTTAAATAAAGAACCTAGGTGATACCCAAACAAAGCACTAGAGTAAGTCTCTTTTCAAAAAGTGGTTTCAGTAAAATTTCCCAAATCAGCTTTTTAATTTGACAGCTTATCAGGTCTTTCTGTCAGATAATACAATATAATAATGCTTCTCTGAATCTGCAGGCAGATTTTTTTTCCCCTTTATTTTTCATCTTGGATATCCCAGTGAAATACAAAGGCTCATCCCTTCTTAGACTTGTTAGATCCTGTAATTAAATTCATATCTTGATAAAATGTGTGGCACGGTTGTCATTACTTGATCACAGAAGGTATAACACCTTTCAGTTAAATACAGCAAGGTGGCACAATGGAAGGAGAAAGAAAATGTCAAATGAGCAGTGATTCAGAAAAACATTTTTAAAATACTGAAAGAAACAGAGATATGTGCTCTTTTCATGTCTTTTGGCAGAGGATGGGCCGATACCTGCTTACAGGGTGATATGGAAATGGAATTTCCATTAGAAAAATTAGGCACAGGGTGATATTGAAATGGAATTTCCATTAGGAAAATTAGGCACAGGGTGATATGGAAATGGAATTTCTGAAGACAACAAGCTCCAGGGATTTAAATTAGAGGAATAAAATGGGAATGAAAACAGACCTAAGAATAAGACATCTGTCACAAAGGTGGTCTCTTTCACCCCTTCAGGAAAGCCCTTATCTATTAAAAATTCCCAAAAGTCAGATCACAAAAGATGAAATATTGCCAATACTTAAAGGTTCTTTTACAAACTTGTGTTTGTCTTGACATAGGTTTTCTGTGTAACCTGCAGCATCATACTTGCCCAATATAAGGTAAGTTAGAAATGGAGGATTAACATCTTGTCAGTTAAGAAGAGAACAATTTACTCAAACTCTTCCCCAAGGAATTTTAGCTGCATAGTTTCCTCAACAATATAAAGCTGGTATCTCTGATGGCATCAATGATTTAAAAGAAATACGTCATTCTTCTTTTCTTTCCCAGGGGCAGGACCATGCTGTCAGTGCAGAGATTTGAACAGATTCCTTTGTGTCTCTTTCCTTTCAGCCCCCATTAGGTTTGTAACTCTCTCCTAACTAAGGACTTTATGTAACATGTCACTCGCTGACCCAAACCAGTAATTCTCTCACCCCAGTGCAATGATTTCTGTGTAACACTTATGTCGGTGTGTTTGTGACAGTGCCCCTTTCCTGAGGTGCCTCACTGGATGAGCACACACATGGCTCTGCTCTAAGGCTCCCACTGAAGCTCCCAGGGGCTGGTTGAGCATGCAAGAGCAGAATACAATGCCGTGTGCTTCTTCTGCAATGCACTCTATTTTCATTATCTTCTGGGGCAAGCCTGGAGTCAATGTGCAGTGGGAGCCTTTCTCAGGACAGAACAAATCAATGTGGTGTTGAGCCTTCCAAGCAGACAATCTATCATATGGAAAACAAAATTAATTTCTCTGCAGTGCTATTGTGTTTTAGGTGCTCTCAGAAGATGAGGTATTTTTTTATTTGGGGCACATTCGTGCATGTGTCCCCAATATATTTTGCTGGTGGCATGAGGTGTGACAGCAGTATAGTACTTTATGTCTGCAGGATAAGAACTTCCATTAAACTAACTAATTCAGAAATAGTCACTATAATTCATACTGCAGCAGGGAAAACAGCAACTTGCTTTGTCCTAAATATATTTTCCAGAGAGCGAACTGCATTAAGCAGGTATCCAGAAGGACACAAATCATTGCTGTCTGGAGCATATAAGCATGTACATTCTTTAGACTCTCTTTCTCCCCTTTGTGCCCCAAGAACATGGGAGAGAAGTTGTACGCCCATCTCTTCATCCTGTGGTGTGATTAGATTTCTTCCGTCTTAAGTCCTGTTGTTTGTTAAAAACAAACAAACAAACAAAAAACATCTTGCAACTGCAGCATCCACCCTGTCAAAATATTATTTTTTCTTTAGTACTTTGGATTTGAGATTAACGGCACCATAGTTGCAACAAATGTTTCTGTTGTATTATATCATGCGTATACAATTAAGTTCAGAGTGTTCCAGGAGTGTTCAAAGAGCTACCTTGACCCTAGCAAGGCATAGCTAAGCCAGAGGATAGTTATATTTTTTTTTTCAGTCTATCCTACCTGTCAAAAAAGAAAACCTTGTGTGATTTATGTAGCCTAGAATTCTTATGAGCTTCACAAGGGGCAGATTGTGTATTATACAGCCCTTCAAATAAATTTGAAGCAGAAATTGAATATCCCTCAGTGTATCAGAAACATGAAATGTAAAGGACATCCTAATTTTAGCCCCTTATATGCAGAAGTTAACTGAATTAAAGACAGTAAAATTATGCTTTTACAAATTGGTTCAATTGAGATGTGAATGGTTTATTTTCCTCAGTGAACTATTTCTAGGGAGTTAAATGGCTTTTCTGGTGCAGCATTTGGTTTAATGGATATTAAAAAATGAATGAAACACACTATCATCAAGGTTAAGTACATATAAAGACAATTTTGATTTTCCTGTTTTACAGACCTGATGGGCATTAATAGAGGAGAGGTTTAAAATTTTTACATTACATTTTACACAATAGGGAGAGAATAATAAATATGCCCTTTGCAAAAGAAAAAATGGTGCTAAAAATATAACTGTAGCTGGGTTATATGTATATGTTATAAATATATGTAGCTGGGTACAGGGCTAAATCTTGAGAGCATACTCTCATTTTCAGAGCATGGCGATGGCCTCATAGCAACTTTCAACCGAAGGATTCTTTAGCATCTCACTTCCAGTCCTAGAGCTTCTCTCATGTAAATTCAAGTGAGTTTTTGTCAGAACTAAACTACAAACTCAGTTATGGCTGCACTATAAGTTACAGAAAGCTGTGGTAGGATATGGTACATATGAAAGATTTGGGCTGGGAGGTTTCAGACTCAGTTTCAGCATTCCTCCTTGCCTTTTATTAAGTGTTCTGGTGCTTATGGGTATTCTGTGTGTAAAAGTCATTTTTAAGAGCCAAGTTACACTCAGAGAGGAGCAACACTGCAGAGGGTGGTGTGGCAGCCACTTTGGGAAGCCTGCACATCACTGCCACATATCTCATTTTCAATCCCAAAGTTAGTGGCTATTCCTCATCCAAGTGGTGAGCAGTGAATATAGTTAATTTTTCACTAGTCAGCCTGAGGTAATAAGCTCAGTATTGCATGCAGCTGATGGTTCTGAGTGAGGGGCACTCACTGACTGAAACACCCCCAACCACTGGGGTTCTCTACTGGCTCTAAAAAGCTTATGGCAATGTAGACAATGTCCTGGAGAAATAGAATTCCAAGAAGACACTTGTGGGGGTCTCATCTTCCAGGTTGCTCTGTACGAAGCATCACATGAGGCTGTGAAAAAGGACTTTATGGAAATGTTTCTGTGGGCACAAAAGGCTAAAGCCTTTTAAATTGGGGAGAATTTTACCGCCTTTTGCAGCACTTTGAAACAAGCTCTGGAATACATATCAAAGTCTGTACCTGGGGTCTGTGGTTCTATGGAAGAAAACCAACTGGTGTGTGTGTAATGAGATCCCCAGAGGCACAATCTTAAGTGATTTATACTGTCAAAAATAAAACTATGCAGTGACTTGATTACAGTCTAAGTGCTTTCAGGAGGAAAAAACAGTAGATGCTTGCAGTGCTCTTTAGCTGTTCCTAGAAAGCTGTAACCAGAGCTAAGAAATTAATGGAAGAAATGAGCCCTGGATTTCAACAGTGAGCCTTGGAATTCAGTTCTGAGAGATTTACCTCATGGTGTGTCATCACATCAGGAGAAGGTGGTTTCCTGGAAGTCCTGATTGAGTTGGTTATAGGTTATAAATTAACCAAAGAATAGTTTCATGGCTGAATACCTGGTTTAGTGGGTCAATAGTCATATACTTTGATGTGCAGTTGACATTAGTCCTATGTCTTAGGAGTGTGTTATACAATATAAGAATAATGCTACAGTACCACTGTGTTAATAATGCACATATAGCAATAACTTTCCAGTAATTAAAGACAGAGTAGGAAAAAAATGTTTCCAGGTATCATTTCTAGATCTAGAAACATCACGGTGCTAATCAACAGCTATGCGATGCCTTAGATATGTCAGTCTTATGGCATCAAACTGAGAATGTGCTTGCAAAAGAGCAGAAAGAAAATACTGGAAATATAACTTAAATCCTAATACATAATTACATCCTAATATCTTTCTCAGCTTTGTATGTTTATATGTCCATAAATCCTGATAAATTCCTGTGAGGAATGATTCTTAGTTAACTGCTTGCTTATCCATTCTATCTGATAGCTCACAGTTTGTTGCAGTAGCTGACTTTAGTTAAAGAGCATTCCATGGAGTAAGCCTGCATGCAGCTTTTCCAGCTGAGCTGGAGAGATGAGCCATGCTGCAGGAGTGTGTCAAAAATAATCTGCTGCCTGTACACTTCCCTTATCTGTCATAGCTCTGTGGATGCCAGCACCATGGGTGTTCTGTGCAGAAAACAAAATGGAATGTTACTTCAATCCGTGTCAGAATCCTGTTTTAGCCTTGTACTTTTTTGGTGGTAACAATCCACCCTGGCAGTTAGACATATTTTAGTGTTAATTGAATATACTTCAGCCTCAGAGGTGAAACTTTGTTTTTAAGTTTTGGTGTTCTGCTTTAGAAGCAGTGGCAAATCTGTGAACATGGGAATAAAGGCAAGGACAGGAGACAGCTTCCTTTTCCCATCTAATCTACTGAGTCCATGCCAGTACTTTCATGGGTGATGATGGGCAGTAGATTGATGGACTGATGTAGTCCTTTCTGCTCAGAAGCCTGAATTTAGTCTTGAAATATGCTTATTAAACTGGAATGTATCAATATTTTATTAGTAAGTCATCTGCCCATTTTAGCTGTTAATGTATTATCTGCTTTGAATTAGATGCTTATTTAATACTTCACCTTGCTCACTACCATCATTTAGAAATAGAATAATTTAAATAGCATATTGCATTATATTTATATTTAATAATGCATTAGTGCTTTGTGTTAGAGAAGCTACTAGAGTTCATAAAGCTGGAAAGATGATAATTGCTGTATTTAATTTCAACATGGTGGGTTTCAGTATGTTTTTAAAAGGTCAAGTGGTTCCCTGAGAAAAAGTAGATGTGTAAATTGTGCTAGCAGAGCTATTTTCTTTCTAAAGTTGATCTTTTTCCCAGTTAACATTTCATAAGTGTTTCAAAGTAGAATTCAGGTCTACACTGTGGGTACTGCATCAGCAAATGGATTTTTGTTAAACAAAATGAAAAAATAAACATATTGACAGTTGAATAGTGATTATCTATTTCCTTGCAAATTCAAATACGCTTAAATAGTTCAATATTGATTGTTTCTTCATTCTGGTGTTGCAGCTCAGATTTGCTCTGAAAATCAAGCCAATAAATTTAGACCTGTGTGAAAGTTAGCTGCCAGCTTTGCACTGCTCACCCAAAATGTGGCCTCACTAGCTTTTAAAACAGAGCAGCTCCTCATATGAAAGTGTGTCCTGGCCGAGAGCGTAAAGCATAGGGGTGTCTTGGTTTAGCTGATGCAGGATCCACATGTGTTAGGACTGGCTTTGGAGTCACTGGCTTTCTCTTCTGGAGGCCCAAGGCTACCTTGACACCATCTGTCATTTCAAAACATCCCAGGAGAGATCAGTTCATATATGATTTAGGGAGACACCAGAGAGTTGCTTCCATGCTTGATGCTCAGTGTGTCTTTATGGACTTCTGAAGAATAGAGTGCACTGAAATGGACTTTCCACAGATGTTTGTGCCAACACTGGCAGCCCTTGGACTATTCATGGATGTGGTTTGTGCCAACACTGACAGCCCTTCTTCTGCCTATTCCCCACACAGGGTCTTAGCAGCAGGTCTTTGTCCCATTTTTAAACAGAGAATATGAGAAGTCACGACGCAGAAATATAAGGAGAGTGATAAATGTGTTAGGGTAACCAGACTTTTACTTCCTTGAGAACTTCCTAAACCATAAAAACAGGAAAATATAGAAGAGTTTTGAATATAGAAACTCAGAGGATCTGAGCACTGAACTTTTCAATTCTCTTCAAACTTGCCATTTCAAAACAAAATCAAATGTTTCACAATTCTTAGTATTCTAGGCTGTATTATACTAAAAAAAAAAAAAAAAAACAAAAAAAAAAAACAAAAAAAAAAAAACCATAACCAATCACAAGAGGGAAAACCTTAGCTTACTGGAAATGTCTTGCAGATTATTAGAAAATGAGCTGTATTTTATAAAAAGTTAAAATATTATCAACATAGGTTACAGGGGAATTCTTAGTGATTTTTAAAAGAAAATATATTATAAATAGGAAATCAGATTATTTCAATTTTTAAGAGATAAAATTAAACCTCTGCTGGGAGTCTACTCACAGCCATTATGCTTTTCCATGGTGGTCTTCTCCTTATAGCTTTGCAGTCCTAAAGCATCCCTCTGCTTTTATCTCAGTGAGCATCTGTTTCTATTATTTACAGTTTCTGTTGCTGTGTCTTGCCAAAAGCATTAAAACCCCCCTATATGTGCAAGTTTAAACCTTTCCATTTGAAATAGATTATTCTTTTATAGTAAAATGTCTGCAAGGCTTAAATACATAAATTGAAATGCCACTTTTAGACAGAACTGAAAGTCTTGAGCTTGCTTTGGCCAAGGGCTAGGTTTTTAATTTTTTTTTTTTTTTTTTGCCTGCACTGCTGACACAGAGCAGATTTTATCTCTTAAATGCCATTTTCTGTCTATATGGGCACACTTGTGTTTTTCTGCTTGGAAAATCTGGTCCATATAATGACCTCTGTTTTGTTCCTGTTGGCATGTGTAATTATGCTTGTTCCTAGGAGAACAAGATGATACAGCCTGGACAAGTGTAGCAAGTGTGACAAAGCACCTGCATGTCCCAGGACTTTGGGACAGAGAAGTTAACCTTCATGTTTTGTGAAAGAACATGAAATCAACATTTTTAAAATTTACAGCTGCAGTGCAGTTAGTTTGTGTGCTGTTGATGAAGGTTGATGCTGAGTGCTTTGGATATCTTACAGTTTTAATGAATCTGGTCATTAAATAAGCATGACTTTATCTGTACCCTGCACTGCCCCTGAACAGTCCAATTGCAGCAGATTTGGAGATCACAACTGAAGGACAATACTCTATTTTCTCTTATCAACCACATAACCAAGAGCAGGATTTAACTCCAGAAGATTTTTCCAATTTTTTTCAGATAACTTTCCGTGTTGCAAATTGTCCACAGATAACGTATGGGAAAAACAGATTTTTCCAAAGCCTTTCTCTGATTACAATAAAATGCAAGGATGTGAGCAATGACCTTTTGACAGTTTGTCCTTATTCTGATCTCGGAACTTATGTGGTGATTAAACTTAATTAGGAGACTTACCACACAGTTAATAAGTCATTTCTTATCGATGGCTTCTACCTGAATACTGGATATTCATGGATTTACAGCCCAGTGGGAATTTAAAATGAGAGCTGAGCACAGTGTTTCCCATTTGCCATTGTTCATTTATATAATATATTGTTTCTGTCAAGAGACATTCTATATAGCACCTCTTTTCTAGCATGAAATGAAGATCATCCAGATTACTACCTGGGCAAAAGTCAGTAGAACACCCTCAGTAGCTGTTGTCTCAGATCTAGCTAATTTTCAATGCAATAGGCTTGAAACAGTCTCCATTTTCCCGTTGCTGAAAATCTGTTGATTAAGAAACTGCTTACAGTCAACTTTTGATTAAATTTATATAGAAAAGGTAACCTTATATGCTGTGGCATTGTGATTTAGAAACAGTTCAGAGTCCTTTTACCATGGAGAACTGCAAAATGTCACTCTTGGGGTAATGTGGGGCATAGTACCATGCTTAGAAAAATTCATTCCTCTTCAATGATTTCTATCAACTGTCCTGCCTATTTTAGCAGCAGCCCTATAATATTAGCTCCTTTAATACTACACAGGCAGTACAAAAGATCTTTGTAAAATTCCAGATAACAAAATATGACCTTTAATTTATCAGACAAGTCTTATGTTTTCTTATCTGCTTCTTGTTTCTTTTCATCTTCTCTTGTTGTTTTTGATATAACACACCAATATCTCAAAATAAGCCATCCAGCACTGCACAAACTGAGACAGATACTGCATTATAGTGAGGAAGTGAGAGTCAGGAAGAGCACATTCTTCATTTAATTACTAATTAATCCAGTGAAAAATAATCAAAAACAAAACAGGGCAGAAGGTAGTTGATTTGAAGTAGAGGTTCAGCTCCCCCTGAGAGGTTAATGAGAGTTGGTAGTTTAATCCTGTACAAAGTTGTAAAAACATTATTTACTTTTTTTAATACCCAAGCATGAAATAAGGAGCTTACAGGTGAATATGAGATGTTTTGGTACAGTCTGTAGGATGAATGGACATCTTTCAAAAGATCCGATAATTGTATTCTTAAAGGCAAACCTAAGTTTTCCTTTTTTTTTTGCAGTGTTATAATCCCCTAGTGAGAGATTTTACTTTGCTATGAAGACTGCAATCAGTCATTCTGTGGGCAAATAGTCTCTTTGGGTGCTTAATATTCATCCTAAGGAATCTGGGAGTTCCTGTGGGGTGTAAAGGGTCATATTATATCATGGTCATTTAGTATGAGCTTGCTAGGCTTGTCACTTCAAAGTTTGGAGGAGTTGTACTTCATGGGGGTTTCTCTTTATAGGTTAAATTTTCTCAAGAAAGTAAGGCATTGAAGAGCTGCCCTCTTATTTGCTACAGGTTCTTTCTCTAACTTAAGAATTTCTTTGCACTTTTATCTTCTCACTGAGCTGACGGTAAGGTTTGTTCAAAATGTTCACATTCTGCAACTCTGTGAGTACCTTCCCTCCAAGCACAGGAGGAATCAGCTTTCTGGGTATGTAACTCCTCACACAAAATCTCCAAGACTGATCACTGCATCCACCTGTGCCTCTCCCCACACACTCTAAAAGTAGAGCTGATATGTTTCAGCAAAAGAAACAGACATACACCTTCATCTGATCAGTCCAGAGCTCACTCCTGGATCAAACACTGGCCAGACAAGTCTGTAAGCGCTCAGCAAAAACATAGGTCAGGGCAGTGTTCCCCACTAACACAGTGACTTCCTGAGGTGAACCTGGACCTCTTCTCTACCCAATGCAACCCAGTCTCAAGAATGTGTGCACAATAATGGAAATAGATTATAAGAAACAACTTTAATATGGGCCATTACTGAGATTGTGATTTCATCTCCCGGCCACGTGAGACTGTTTGTGGACTGTTTGCCCCCGTATTCCACCCAGAGCTGCTGTGGCTTCCGCTTATGCCATACAACTGACATTGCAGTCAGATTTCATCCCTAACTGCATCTGGAGGAATGATGTGGGTCTCTCTCTTCCTCTTGCAGATGTCAGGGGAGTCATGATTCAAAAAGAGACGTGTCAAGATCATGATGAGCAAAACTAGGGAGAGAGGGTTGTTTATACATGGAGAGAGACCTTGGTTTCATCACTTTGTTATTTATTTCCCTAAAAGATCACTGGGACTAATAATGTGAATTTTTATTCTGTTAAAGGGTTTGTTTCAAAGAAAATATTCTCTAGCCTAGGTTACTCTTCACAGACTCACAATTTTCAACCTTCTTACTTATTCCCTTTCAAGGATGCTGCTATTTCACATCAATAACTGACACCTTTATTTCAGAGCACAAAATAGAATTACACTCCAGCCCTGACAATACAATAAATCAGAAGGGATAAAATACATATTAGTGATGTTCACATAGTTGGTTTGTCCCAGCTGACCTGTAGATATAAAGGTATGATTAAAGTTTTTTTGGACTGCTTCTTCTCAGTTGTGACACAAGATTTAACTCTGACTCAAAGATTTGACCTTTGCTGCTCTTCTCTGCTTACTTTGATTCTTTGGAATTATTGTTATTCCCTTGAAACTTTTCTGCCAGTATGGAATTAACACTCTGTTGTGACAAAATATTGTGCATTTGGCAGAAGAATGAAGCCATCTAGAATTCAATCAGGTTAGACAATGTCATGGAGCACATCCTGAGTGAATCATTTCCACCCAGCTTTTTTAATCAAAGAAATCTTGGCCATATAACCTGGAAGAGTAATGCTGGATAGTCACATTGCTGTCTACAATTAAAGTTTAGGCACATCAGGTGTTTTTTTTAAGAATTACGATTCACAGGATGCCTGCCAGAGCACTTAATCTTTCAGATGGGTAACAGAATAAAATCTCAAAGCTGCAGGTTTATTTAGGGTATGAAAAAATTTATTCACCTTCTTGGAAGTGTATTTACTGAAAAAGTTCCTTGTGGTTCACCATATTGGTGAAAACAAGCATAAATAAAGGAAGGTAGGAAAACATGAACTGAATACTCCTGAGGAAAACAATCTGTGTTATATATGATTTCTCTACTGGGGATGAGATTATAAAATGAGGGAAATGCATAGAGTTTTGCTGGGTCTATCCAGATTCATTGTAGCTGAGTGTATGACCCAAACCAGCTGTTTGGGAAGAAGCAGTTATTGAAACTAGGTGTGTTTTTTGTTATGTAGTAAATAGGACTTTTTTGCTTTTAATGGAGTTTCTGTTATTTTAAATTCTACATCTAAGGTTTTTTTTAACGTTTAGTTGTTATGTGTCTACTGGTTTCATCATTACGAAATCCATGTGTTCTCCTTGAAACTAAATTCAGATGAGTTCCACACCATTTCTCTCTAGCCTTTCCATTTATATTATACACTAGAAGAATTTAAGCTAATGTAGTAGTGTCAAATTGAGATGTATTTCACAGCGCACTTTTCCTCTGATGAGGAATGGCCTAATGTAATCAGAAATTATTTTTTGTGTGACCTTTACAAATAAAATTGTTATTTCCTTGCTTTTCATTTGAATTTTGCTCCCAGTGATGCAGGACTGCTGCAGCTAGCATGAAATGTAATTTATTGATAGAATCATATTATAATAGTCTCAATAAACATACCTATTGTAATGTTTTAATGAAATAATTCAAAGAAATGTATGAACTGACCAAGATTAAATTCATACTTTTAGTTCACAGAGGAGTTTCCAGGATCACCACACAGATGCTGTGGAGCAGCTGCAGAGTAGTGAGTGGACCTTGTCTAGGATAGATCCTGTGTTAGTCATGGAATTACAACAGAGAGTTGCAATAGCACTAAGGATCCAGTCTGGTGACTGCAGGGAGTCCTCTGACCACATGTTCCTGATTTTCACCTACTGGGTGAATAAACAACATGGTGTAATGCCTTCCCAATACAGGCAGTTGTGAACACTTTGCCATAACTTCCTGGTTCTTTTGGGATCTAGAGAGCATTTGTTCAAGCAAGGCATCCAGTGAGTAACCGTGCGTGAAGTTGATGAGTGAATGATGATCTCTATCCATGATTTATTTCCATTATGTTAATGCATTCCTTATGCCCACAGACCTCTTCTGAACAACTTATCTTTTCTTACAAATGACATAGAAGGATTTAACCCATTCTCCCATTTAAAAAAAAATACAGATAACAAAAAAAAGAAAAAAAAGTACACAACACTAACTAAAACTCATGATTCATTTACTTTAAAAAACCTTTTAGAAATAGGATGTTCTCTCACTTATTCAGTGACTCAACTGATAAAGCCTCAATAAAAACTGTCAAAACATCCTATTGAAAAGCTAAATGTGTTAAAAGTAACTGACTGTCAGTAAATATAAATTATTAGCTCAATGGTTTAGGAATAGATATATACACATATATTTTGATGGAAGATACAAATCCAGAACAGAAACATGTAAGATCATACCATTTTTTTTTTGTTCCTGTGTTGGTCACGTGACATTTCTTATGGGTTTCTGTCTGGTACTTCTCAAATTTCCATTTAGTCACAGGAAGTTTGCTGTAAGAAAAGGAGGCCAGGATGAAGAGAAGCAATTTTAAAAATCATAACAGGAAAAAAAAATTAAAACTCTCTGTATTCTCACATCATCACAGTAGTTGTGTTGTGATGTGTTTAATTCTAAATTTTCACTACCTTGGAGAAGTAAAAAAGGGAAAGTTTCATTAAAATTTTTGATGTTCAGTTTCAGATCTGTTTTACAGAAAATATATCTAAACGCTGAGAACAGAGAGAAATATACATACAAACAAAATGTATCTATTTTATATATATACATATATGTCCGTGTACTTTTTAATATGACATACACTTAGATGTTCACGTAGTATATTTTCTCAGAGAAGCTGTGGAACCGCCTTCTGTGGTCCAAAGAAGTTGTGGATGCCTCATCATTGGAAGGGCTCAAGGACAAGTCAAATGTGCTTTGAGCAACCTGACTTGGTGAAAGGTGTCTTTACTCATAGCAGGGGGTTGGGAAGAGATGATCTTCAAATGTCCCTTCCAACCCAAACCATTTTATGGTTCAATACTGGAAAGGGAACAAACAGGAAAAGGCCCTCTCCACAAAAGCAAATTGGTCAGCTTCTGGCTTGGTGAGTGATGTCCATGGTAAACCAAGTGATGGATGCACAAAACGTGGAAAATAGCAGTTCTCAGCACCGCAGAATAAATATCTGCATAAAACCACTGTGGTTTCATTTGCAATTTTGGGGGCTATTGTACTGATTCTCCCCTGCAATGCTGTTATGGCTTGTAATTTTGTGACAAACTGGAACATTGATCTCCTGAATTTGAGTAATATTTCTCTTTGACAGTTAGCAGTAGGGTCCTTCTAGCTCAAGAACATATCTTTCTGAGCACTATGTGAGCTTACTGCAGCGTGTGCTCACATTTCCACTGCAGCTGCAGGTCTTGGTTTCTTGGTTTGGTGGGTTTTGAAATCAAAGACAACATGCACATTTGAGCCAATAAGATTGACTTTGTATTTGCACATGATTTGTGAATGACTGTTTTCTACTCATCTTGCTCTTCTTATCTCTCACATTCTTTACTAATATGAACCAATACAATGAAAGAAAAAGGTATTGTTGGTCTAAAACTCTGCTGCCACAAAAGCCTATACATTGAAGGAAATACTTAGATTTTCCATTCTTCTAAGTAGCTTTCTAAGTGCTATTCTGAGTGACCACAACTATATCACTCAAACACAAAAAAACTATAATTACAAATAAATATTTAGTGTGTTTCACTAATTATTCCTCATCTGTTTTTTTTCTGACTGTACCAGTCTTATCTCACTGTTTTAGTTAGAGTCAGAGATCTCCTCACTGACTGAGAATAGATACAGTTGGCAAATATGACGAGTTTGTCATTTTCATTGCTGAGCTTTGGTTAGTTCTTAATTTATGGAACCCCACCACAGATGGCCTCTTGTTAAATTTTAAAGCACTTTCATGTTTCAGAACCAGGCTACCTTTCAGCAAGTCACTTTTGTCAAAGCCTTGGTGTTCCTTCAAGACATTGTCAAGGAGTCCTAAAAGAATGTACAAACTGTCAATGCCCTGATCTGTTCTGTACCATATATTTGAATATCTGGATTTTATTTAAATGAAGCAAAGAAATGTGTATTTTTTCTGCTTAGGAATAAGTTACAGCAGGACTGTTATTAGACAGAAGAAGTAAGTGTGCCTTAGATGGTGATTAAGAGTTGTGTTCTTCTTCTTTAAATGACTAACCTGGAGTGAGAGTTTGGATGTCTTTGGAAAACTTAAACCTGTTTCACCTGAACATGTTTAACTAGTTAATAAGAAACATCAAAAAAGACAAAACCCTGAGGTCAACTATCATTTTTTTGTAAAGCCATTCGATGATGTTTAAATTTGTTTTTTGGGTCTGTCTATAACATAAGTTTAATAACCTAGCTCAAATGCAGATTTCTAATTTTCAATTAACATAGGAATAATTTTGTTTGCTAAAATAAAATAAATGAATGAATGAAAAGTCTGAACCATGAAATGTTCTAGGTAGCACTTTTTAAAATTCCAAATTTCAAAAAATCATGTGGCAACTGTATAGCTCAAGCTTTAAGTATTAACTTTTAACCTTTGACCTTACAGATTTTAACCAATGAAATGTCTCTTTAAACTTTAAAGGAAACAATGATAACGAGCGCCTGGCGATTGCTAGACAGCGAATTCCATATCGACTTGGTCGAGTAGTTGATGAATGGCTACTCGACAAAGGTAAAAAACATTGATTAAAACTTCAAATAAAAAAATAATTTGAACATAACCAAGTAGTGCTTTATTGTAACACTAATAAACATAAAAAAATAAATTTCAGTAAAACTAAATTAAAACAAATTTTAAAAAGTAAAATATAGAGTAATATTTGCATACCTTGTATAATAATTTCTATACATTTCTAGAAGTACCAGCTGTTTAATAATCTTACCCTGTTAACTTAAGGTTAAAGGGACTGTTAAATATAATCCACTAACTCAATCTATGAAGGTACTCATAGCAAACATTAACCAAAAATTATAAATCATTCATAGATTATATTCCATGTTCCAGCATCTAAATTATTAACTAAAAATATCTGTAGTTATGATATCTTCATTATGGTCCTGAAAAAAAATTTGTTTAAACTGTAGGTATCTTAAATAGAGGGCAATATGAATTGCCAATCAAAATGAAGTCCCTTTAACGTTTGCAACCTTCTAAGGGGATTTTGGAACAAACACTAATTAAACAGAACTTAAAGTTGTGTGCATGCTTTTTGTGAGCAGAAACCAAATAGTCACTAAAGTGACTATTCTATTTACTAAGAGTGGTACTGTTGCTGAGGATTTCTCTGTTTAATGGAATTGTGCCATGATTTCTCCATCGGTATGTGTATCATTTCTGAAGCCGCTTTTACATCTAAAATCTTTTATTTTAATTGATAGCCTTGCTGAAAGCCAATCAGACATCTATTTTTGAATCTGCCTCTGAGATATTCGGTGTGAACCATGTGTTTCTTTTCAGTGTGTATGTTGAAGGGAAATAAAACATTTAAATATGAAAAGAAAATATTTAATTAATAATGTAAATATTTACTTATATAGAGATGCAATGGAATACTGCATAAATTCTTTAAAATTCACTTGACCTAGTGACTTGATGACATATATCTAAACTTTGTCTGTGTGTATATACATATTTTTATATGTCTATACATACATAAACTCACTTGTACATAAAGCTATAGGCTCTATGCTGCATTGTGTGGAAAAAACCCCAAACTTTTAAATGTTGGCAGACTTGAAGAAAAAGTTACCTTAAGGAATTAGAAAACCTGGCATTCTTGAGACACACCAAAAGGTTAACACTGCTTTCAGGTAAAAGGGAAAGGGGTATATCTTGCAGTGCCAAACACATTTGCAAATATATTTGATTGGCCTTTAAGCAAAAAACATATAAATCCCAAAACGTCGTAAATTAAGAAAAATACAAACGCTCTCAAAATTTATACATTTCATGGACACCTCATTTAAAAGCAATGAATTATGAGTCAAATACTTTTCTTATAGTTTATTGCTCTCATTTTTCACCCCATGACAATGTGTTATCACTTGTGTAGAGTACAGCGTTCACAGTCAACATTTTTGCATGTATATAATATTTTCTTCACAGGGCGTCAGCTCACAATCTTCAATAGCCAAGCAACCATAAAAATTGGAGGCAAGGAACGTGGCCACCCTTTCCAAGGCCAGCTCTCTGGTCTTTACTACAATGGCTTGAAAGTTCTGAATATGGCAGCAGAAAATGATGCCAACATCGTGATAGAAGGAAATGTGAGACTTGTTGGTGAAGTGCCTTCCTCTATGACAACTGAGTCCACAGCCACCGCGATGCAGTCGGAGATGTCCACGTCAGTCATGGAAACGACCACCACCTTGGCCACAAGCACTGCCAGAAGAGGGAAGGCTCCGACCAAAGAACCCATCGGTCAGGTTAGTCATCTTCCTCACCTTTTGCAAATGTCTTAGTGCCTCTGAGCGTGGCTTCCTTTGTCGCACTATCTCTGCAGATGAAATTGTTCCTGTTAAAGAAATGTGTGAGTTACAGTTGAAAGTTCTTTACCATACACAGCTCCCAGATGTGATGTTCATCAGCATTTTGACGGAGAGTAAGGGCTTTGCTTTCCTCCTAAATTAGGCAAGCTTACCAGTTCAGATTGTTCTAGTGCTGAGTTATATCGCTCTGTCATCCATCTTCAAAGTGGTGCATATTTTTAAATACCTTTTCTTTCTTTGATGGCTTACTTCGATTATTTTCAGTGTAAGAATGCAGAATGTCTGGAATTAGAGATAATGAAGTGGTGACTTTATCCATGAGATAGAGAAAAGAGACCCAGTTTTAAGAGAGAACAGGAAGGAGGTGTGAAGACAAAAAGTTGTAAGAGGCTGGAAAAGAGGGAATTAGCACTTTCTCTAGTCCCACTATTGATCATTTTTTCTGGCAGTACTCCTCATAAGAGGCAGTGGCAGCAGAGGGAATTAAGAGCACTCTGCACCATAGGAGACTTAGGCTCCAAGTCATGGGCTCTTGTTTACTGTTTGTTGATGTTATTTGCATGTCATGAATTTGGTGATATATTTAGTTGCTTCCAGGTTTTGTCAGGATCTCTGTATAATATATGGGGAAATTTAATTATTGGGAAAGGAGGGGAGAAAAACAGGTGAGTGAATAAAGTACCTTCATCTTGTGGGTATCCTTGAGCAACAGCAGACAGACATTGTGCTTTAAAAAACCTAACACTAATCGAGATGTTCCTGTGGTGTGGGGAAGATTCTTTTACTATTTTTCTTTCTTTTTAAAAACCCAAAAAACCCAACTAAACAAAAAAACCCAAAAAACCCATACAAAACAAACAAACAAAAAAACCCTCAGCCAAACCAAGGGAAAAAAGGTACATTGTGAAAAGCTTTTCTTGTGTTCTTTTGGTTCACGTGCTTGTTTGTGTGCCCACTGTGCCACCAAGCCATTACAGACAGCTACACTCCTGAGATCCAGAAGTAGGACAAGGAATACAGAAAGCGTCATGAGATAGGGACAGGATGTGCTGAATAAGGTTTATTTTCTCAAGAATGAAGCACATGCAGATTAGACAGAGGCTGAGGTCAGGTTGCTTGTTTTCTGTGTAAAAACTCAAGTCACAGAGTGAATTGGGGCATCAAACTTGACACTTCAGCTTTTCTGTCTGTAGTATTTTGTGTGCTTGATACTATGAATCAAAAACAACAGTAAAGTAAAAGTAAAAATTGTTATTTAACAAACTTGAAGCAGTACATTTAAGGTAAAAATTATCCTTAAAAATAGAAAGCATTTTGACTTGCAGGTTGCAGGGGGTTTTAATAATTATTGCAGTAAGTTCCAAAGTTTTAAGAAATAGCCGTAAATTTTCTTTGTTTTTAATTCTGTTTTAAATAGTATCTTGCACTCTATTATCCAACTAGTCTGACCTCAGTATTTTGCAGCAACAAAATCTAAGGCTTCATCAAATTTACCGAAGGGAAGATCTGTCTCTAAAAGTGTAGAACACCCTCATGGTGTGGAATAATTTGAGCTTAATTAATGTTACTAAATTAAAATTAAACAAAGTTAAGCTGTTCTGTCAGTTCCTGGCATATTGTTGGCCTCTGCCACTGTCTCATGTAACTCCCAGGCACAATTTTGGAGGAAAAATGTCACAGGGACCATTCTCTGTTGGCACCTTGCATGATCTTTAGGCAGTGGGAATTTACTGGTATAATTGCTTTGCCAGTTTGTCTCACTTTCTGGGAGTATTTCCCAGTTTAATTTGCACACCATTTGCATGTTTAGCCACTAAGACTTTTCTTTCTGAGGTGATCCAATGGGATATTTTTGGAAGAAAATTTTCTTAAGCTAACAACTGTGGTGAGGAGTAAATTTTTCTGAAGAGGGGAATCAAAACAATTAGGGCAAAATGATCTTCCAAAGATGATCTGTTTCTAGGCTGTGGTGCCTGAAATAAGATATGGCCCTTATTTACTCTATCAGAACATCTACTCGATTTTTTAGAGAAGCTCGCTGCCACTGGGGCTGAGTGGCCTCAAGGCAGTTGTGCCATTTCCTCATCCCTTTTTGGCTGAGGTGGCTATGCCAAAACACCATGAGCTCTTTGAAACCCCACCATGAGGAGCTTCCAGCAGGCTCCAGGAGCACCCAGAAGTGCAGAGTGTCGCTCCAAACTAGGTTCTGAGAGTGATGGTTTTGGTCAGCCTCTCTGAGCTGTTAGCCTGGCTGGAGCAAGGACTTCATGCATCTGATGGGAAACTCCTGATTTAGGAGCCTGAGAGCAACATTTGTGAGGCAAGCATTCCATGGTAACATCTCTGCAGTATTTAGGGTATCCTGAGTGTATAAATGAGCCCTTCTTGACTCCATCTATGTCTGAATGTCCTGCCTGGTAAAATCTCTGTGTGTCATTTCATACACTTAATTAGTCAGGGACTGCACTGGAACACAGTTTGCCATAAGGCCTATAATTTGATTTAAAGAGATTGATAACATCCCAAAGTCAGAGCTGAAATTTGTCTGCAGGATGCCATGCTATTCATGCAACAAAGACCTAGGAAGCTACTGAAGCACCTTGGGGACATAATTTCTTCTCTTCATTCACACATGGTTCTTATTCTATCTCCACGTAATGATTTCTGAGCTTGTGACCCATAGGGCTCCCATGGATCTGTCCTGCAGGGTGCTGAGTAATCACTTTCTACCTTGATGTCACTGAAGATAGAGGCACTCACCACCTCATGAACAAAAAAACTACCTTTGATTTCTTCATTCTCTTTAATTTTTGTCCTTTACATTTGTTTTTTCTGATTTTTGCTTATATGTAACCTCTGCAGTGGTGTCAACTACACTGACATACAGTAATGCACAAGAAGTTACCTCTCCAGCATTAATTAGGTTACTGAGGAAAATATGCAGCTGAACAGCAATTGCTAATGAAAAAACCTTACATTACTGCAAACCAGTGCATGGCAGAAATAGAATAGAAGCAAATTATCTAATCAGTCAGAGATTGTTTGCTCCATTTGCAGAGGTATTGAATTCAATTAAAGATTGCAATACTTAAAGAAGATCATTTAAATCTCTATTTATAGGAAAGGTTCTTTTAAAAAACCTACAATATTTAATTGACAGAGTCTCTGCTCCCTTACAGATATTAACAAAAGCAATATATGATGCAAGATACACATGGGATTTCCAGAAATTATGTTGAATATTGTTGTGCATGATTTTAGATGAAGGAGGTCTTAGTGCTTCTGAGAAAGAAATGGTTTTTGCTGAAGACTCTAAATGAAGGTTTTCCCAGCTTGGAAATATTTTAACAACGGATGTTTTGGTGATGGTAGATATCTTAATTATTGCACTGGGAAACGTAAATTTTTCAAAGGGGAGAAAGGTACTCAGAGCTTATTAAATGCCAATAGTAGGTGAATGGTTGATTTTTCTTAGTGCCTTAAATCCTCCCCCTGCTCCCCCTTTTGATTATAATGGCATTGAAGCTGTCAGCCTCCATGCAAGGCACTGTGTAAACACAGAGGAAGTGAAAGCCCTTGTCTCTAGTGTCTCATAGAACAAACAAAAGGTATCGGGGAAGGAGGAGGGGAAAAAAGAGGAAATCGGGAGGTGGGAGGAAGAGGGAAATAAAGCAAGCATTTTGTTTTTTCAGTGTTGACTAGTGGGCAGATTTGCAGCCATTGTGGGAGGGACACTTTACTGCCCTGTGTTTTTCTATCCAGGCTTTTCAGACAGCTGTAGGGTCACCACAGAGGTATAGCAGATTCTGGATCAGGCAATTTAAGGACTGGGCTGCAGTTGGTGAAAAACTGGCACCAGCTGGGTGGTCAGTGAGATGTTTCCTCTGCTTCTCACACTGCCATTAACACCTGGGAGAAGCCCTGGCCACTGGCACAGGAGTTGAGTCCTGCAGGAGAGGTCCTTTGCTCCTCCCACACTGCATGGGGGGAGGCTCAACATTTTACATACCTTTATAAGCATGGAAAGAAATCCTCCAACTTGATTTTTGCAAGAATAAGACTTGTGTTAAATGAAAATATGTGTTGCTAACTTCTAGGGAGCCTTAAGTATGCCCTCAGATTCAGAAATAATGAATTTGGTCTAAGAATATCATAATTTTATTAAGATATTCAGCAAAATGTTACTGTTAAGTTCTTCCTACTTTTTGTCTTTTATTTTTAACACTTTTAAAAAGTCTAATTTTCAAGTTTTTATTAAGTCATGAAGGTGATAAACATCTTTTAAAACTGAAAATAAAGATTCTCATGTTGTAGAACTCCGGGAGTTGAAATGTTAGGCTAAACACTGAGTACTGCAAGGCTTGCAATAAAAATTGCAAGAGTTGGCAGAAGCCTGAAAGGCTTCAAAAGGACTTAGAGAATAGGTTTTGCTTGAATTTGGAAAGCCCAATCAGGCCTTTAGTATCTCTTTGGCATGGCTTTGTGAATCTGTATTAACTGGAAATCATAAATGAAGTGATAGTAAATCAAGAATAATATGCTCATTTCTCATCCCTTTCTAAGGATTTGATTATGACAGCCTATACACAGAGAAATCTCAACTCTCATGCACTGGAAACCATTTCTGAAAATTGTGTGCAAAATAGCTTTTTTTAAAATTTTCCATAACGTATTCTGGCAGTCCTCTTTGTTCTCATCAGAGTGGGTTCTTATCAATAACACTAAGCCACTTAGCCAGCAATTGCTATATGCTGTGAGATGATTACATGTTTGGGAACAATAGGAACTGATTTTTGGTCAGGCAGAACTAAACAATGAACTGAAATTTGGTCAGTTGCCCTGGAGGGCATACATCAGGTGAAGGCTATGCTTCCTTACATATATTGAAGCAGCAGATTTAAATGGCATTCATTGTAGTAGGGACAATGACAGGCTTGGCTCAGAGACTTCACCTGCCAAATAAAAACAAGCACTGGAGAAAACAAGGGGTATTGTCCGTGGAAAGAGTTCAATTTTAAGAATTGTAGTTGAACACATGACCTCTACACAGGACAGCAAATGTGAGCCTGTTTTATGGACATGCACTGATCATTAAATGAATGCAGATAAAATTAATAGGAGGATGAGTTTTTTCCACTCATTTTGGTTTTAAATTATGTCCTGTATGGTTTGCAATGTTCTGTTTCTATGCACAAGCGTTGTGTTCTTTCGTGTATCTGCTTCCACTTCTTTCTCTGGATGGTCACACCAACTTGTCCAAAGTTCCTCAGTCCCAGTATGTCGCAGTGCGCGTTCCCGGCTGGCGATCACTTTTGAGGGGCGACAGTCCCCCCCGAGCTCTGCAGATCCTAGTTATCGCTGGTTTGACGCAGGAACAAATGACAGCAGCACGCGTCTAAGGGGTGGAACTGGGATATTTATTATGTAACAAGATCCAGAGCCCCAAAGACCTGTGCTGGTGGAGTGCAGAGGATTTTATACTGAGACAAAACTGGGGGTGGATACAGTCTACAAACCAAGAAGGGAATAACAGGGGAGTAAAAAAGGGATGTCAATCACCTAGAGAAGCCAACTGGGGTAGATGGAGGGGAGAGAAGGTCACAGGCCCCAATGAGATATCGAGGTTTGGGTGACACCCCGACATGCCCAGGGGTTGGACTCTCCTCTGGTTGGGCCAGTGGTGGGCTGACAGGGAAGGTACTGGAAAGAAGGGGCAGGGTAACTATGATGGACAGGAGAGGGACAGTGACAGGCAGGGAAAGCACTGGAACAAGGGGAGGGCAAATAGTATATAGGGAACATTAGGGGTTGGCTACCTGGTGATTGACAAATAACTGCTAACATTGAAGGAATAACACAGTTAAGGGACACACCAATTATAAAACAATGTGGGGGAATACATGGAGAAACTATAAACAATTAAAAACAGGACTAATTATCAAACACGCACCACAACACCAGTAGGCAAAGCTCCTCCCCAGGGCTCTGATAAACCACGAGGATATGACTCAACAGCTGCTCACTAGTGCAGGGTGAATCCCACAACTTCCAGTATCCCAGTGCTCAGCATCCATACGTGTCCCTTAGATGACAGATCCTGGGAAATGTGAGCGCTCAGGACAAATCTCATTTGCAGAAGGATCTCTGTGCAATATGGTAGTTGTGAAGAGCACACATTTCAATTGCAGGTAGACAGAAATTTAACTAGGTGCATGAAACCCGTGCACTTTTCCTTGGGTTTTTTTGTTTAAAATATAATATTAAGATTTTCAAGATTCTTCTAGTGAGTTTTGATCATTTGATTAATTATTTTAAAACATAATTGTTAACATCACTGACACCCAAGATGTCTAAAAAATTGAAAAGAGAATAAAGTGAACATTAAACTTCTCTATCTTTAATATTTGCTACCTGATCACATTTGGTTTTCCCATTCTACTGCAAAATATCTGCATACTGAATATTGGCTTTTCAGCTGGAGTACTGAAGTTGTGTAAATAGGGTGGCTTTAGAAAACCAGTATTCAATACCATTGCCTCTTTAATTGGATCATTGGTTTGTTGTTTTCAAGTATGACTTATACGATCTCATGGTTATCTGTCTGTCCCTCCTAATAAATATTGCATTCCTTGGCCAATTCACTCAAATCTTGTTCAGCAGAATTTCAAGGATATTAAGCTCCCAAAGAAACTAAATTGTGTCAGTTCTAGTGCCCATTCTGGTCTGCTGTTGCATATTGCACAGCCAGGTCTTCCCCTGCTTTGTGTTTAAAAAGCAAAGATGAAAAAGAAAAACAAAGTGTATGTGTGGGCTTAGAAGGAGTTTCTCAAAAGTTCCTCAGACTCTTTAATGTTTCTGTTTCATTCATTCCATCAATGTTTTTGAAAATCTTTCCTATGACACTTTTATATATAAGTATTCTAACAGTATCCTTAATTGTGCCAAGCTCAGAGGATAAGATTTGCTGTTAGTTGTTGTTAGCATTTGTTGGAGAGGAATGGTTCATAGAGGCTCTTTGGAGCACAGTGGAGCATCAAAGGCAAATCCTAACCAGTTACGCAGAAAACTACAGGCACAGAAACAACTGAACATGACCACCAATGCTACTTCATTTCTGCTGCACTGCACAATCCAGAAAAGACTTCTGGTTTGTCTTAGGCTCTGTTGTGGATTAACTTGAAGAGGCACCATCAAGGTGGGAGGGGTTTCCAGCCCCTCCTAAAGGAAGCCAAACCATGGAATATCTGTTCAGCCAGTGGGATATGTCTGAAACCTCGAGCACTGCTTTGAAACCACCCCCTATGGTGTGTACACACAGGGGAAAAAAAATCTGCTTGTAAATGAAATTACAGCAGTGTTAGTAATCCAAAGAATGGCAAGATGCTTGCAGAAATTGCTGATTAATTAATTGCAAATAGAATTTCTCTTTAAGTTCAATTTGAGAGAAAAGTATCTCAAGCCACTTGTTGCTTTAATTTTGTTGGTTTTTTCATGTTTAAATGACCAAGTTAATTTCTTAGAATTTGTTTATTATGTCATCTTTAAACCCAGATTGGTTTTATCCAGTCTCAAATTCTGACACATTACCTTTTTTAAATACAGTGAAATTTAGTAGAGCAAAAATCATCTTGGTACCAACGTGTTTTTATAGCATGCTGCTTTTCTTTATTCCTAGTAAGTGGCTCATGTCATGTTAGGACAGTAATATTTCTAAACCATCCCTTTGCATAGCATGGAACAGCATCAAACTGTTGCTGAGCAAACTCACACCCAAATTTAGGCAGTGATTTGTAGTTGGAGAAGTATTTCCCTCACAGTTACATCTCTTTGTGTCAACCTCTTCTCTTAGGAAAGGTCCTCACGTGAAGCAATGCTTGGTTCTCATATTCTGTGCCTCCCACTGTTCCTTCTCAGTGCCTGCCAGCACACTAAATGAACATAAAGATTACATGGAAATGGGATTGTTTCACCCAGATGGAACACGAGGCTGTTGCTGAGCTGGTGACTGCACCATCACATGGATGTAATACATTTTTCTGCGTTTGGGGTGGCTGAAAAAGGCTGGGTGTGTTATAGTCACTGATTCTCAGTAGCCTTGAAGGATGGAAATCCTTGTATTGTGTCTCAGAGCTTCTGTTCTCCCGTGAAAAGAAAGCGAGAGTCATTCAGTCTCCTTATCACTTTCTGGAGCTGTGCTAAGCCTAAAGATCTCGTTAACCACTTCCTTTGGTGCATTTTTATGATTGTGTGTTTTACAAGCTTGGCTCACATGATTTCTTTCAGAAAGCATGAAATAATGCATCTCTTTCTTTTGTGTGTGATTCCTGAGAGCTGAGGGAAAGAAAAGCAAATTGACTCAGGCTGTGACCTTCCTCTTTCAGTGGTGAGCGCCCAGAGCAGGCACCCTGCCCTGACAAAGCTTCAAAGTGCTGCCACACTTGCAGCCACCCCAGTGCACTGTAGCAGTGTTAGTCCTGCTGCTGCAGCCAGCCAATGGATTCCAAGTGTTTCCATGGCACATGGAACCGCTGGGAGATTAATTTTCTTTCTGTATCTAATTAAACAGGATAATTACTGCAAGTTTCAGTTTTCAACCTGCTTTTATGTGTGGCTGGCAAGGACCTGACTACAACAGTCTGGTGTGTGATGTTTTGATGAATATCAAGCATGTATCAAAGCTCTTCAAAATTTAGGTGATACAACTGTATTATGTACTGAAAATTTCCTTTAAACACAATGGTGACAGCAATGTGAGAAACCTTTCTGCTCACTTACAGTTATTAAGACCAAATCTTAATTCACAGGCATGCCTGCTTCATAGACTACAGATAATTTTCTTTAATCAAATAGTTCTTGGGACTTTCGGTTAATAAATTAGTACAGAAGGTTTCTTCAAAACCTTTATTTCCCCCCTGTGGGTAGTATCAACATCCTATCTCTGTCTTTAATAACTCAATAAGTACTTTGTGATTTATTGATTTATTTAATTTAATCTGTTAGCTAAACTTGTCTTTAAATATTTGTTTTCATTTAGCAATCAACAGTTGATTCAAACAGCTGAAACTTATGTTTTGTAATATGCTGGCATTACTTCAGAGTTAGATACTTCCTAATAGTTATGTCTTGATGCTCTTTGCCTAGAACATCTGCAATTCTGTTACGAATAATTTTGCATGCAGTGTTTATTTCTTTGCATAGTTTTCCTTTCACTAAAAGAATCTCTGTTGAAATGTCTCTTTTGCAGTGTGGTTTTGCAAGCATACACATACATTTATACAGGCATACACATATATTTATACAGACACACACATTTTTAAAAGCCAGATGAACTTATTCGATTGGAAATTTTTTAATGTGAAGTGGAACAGTAAAGTCTTCACAGGGACTTAGAAGAAAGCTATGAGACTGCCAGTTTCTCCAAAGAGGGAACATAAGTGATGGGCAGGGCATCTGCATTAAGGAAGAGAAGAACTGAAATTTTTCCTTGGATCCAACTGTACCACTCTCTCCTAGAAGTGCACAGGGTGTGAGTGCATGGGGTGAGAAATGGGAACCATTTTCTTAAGGTCCACTCCAGAAGATCTGATAATATGTTCACCAGTTGAACAGAAATCAAATAGGTTTGTATTCTGACCTAGGGGAAATGGTACCACCTTCCTTCAGTTCCTCTCCATCAACGAATAACCAAGCACCTCCCTGCTGTGAGATGATGATGGGCTGAGGACCAAATCCATTCCTGGCTTTGATGTGCTCAGAGGGATTGTGTCTGTATCTAAAATAGAGTGGTGCAAATACCAGAGTCTGGGAGAATATGTAGCAGGTAATCCTGGAAAGAGCAGAAACCGTGGGGGAGGAAGCCCTAGTGAAGAGATTCCAAGTTGCTGACATTCCCTCAGGTCCTGGAGGAAAGAGGCTCACACAGGGAGCAAAACACTTGAATGTGCAATGTTCTGTGTTATCTTGCTTGGTCTTTAAATCCAGCCACATACTATATGTTTAGATCCTGTCTGGAAGAAAGACTGAAGAGGTCGACAGGGCTTTTGAAATGGCCGTCAGCTTGCAGGGTTTTCTCAATTCCCAGCATAACATCATAAATATAGAGACATTGTCATGAATTAAAAAAAAGGATGAGATCAGAACAAATGGCCTTAGACATATCTCAAATGACACTTGCATATTACGCTCAGGTTTCTAAAGCAGGACATCATTATCTGTGCTGAGTGATGCTGTGGGGATGCTGGGAACAGCACGAGTGAGGTTCTGATGTCCATGTAGCCACAGCTGATTCTGCTGACTAAGAGATTATTTACTTTTCTCTTCCTATCCAGATTCTCTTGTGATTTTCACAAATGTGCTGGCATTAATAAATTCCAGTGAGAAATATTCCCCTTTCTTTATGACTATTTCAAGTCATACTTTGGAAAAATGAGTGTAGATCCTATCTCCATGTTTCACAAGGCCACAAATTCACTAAAATTAAGTGTCTGGGAATTTTACTGAATGCTTTAGGGACATCCATCTAGACTTAATGCATTCAGGAAAGCTGATAATTCCTTACATTAATATGAAGACTTAGTTGCTTAATTCCAGGCTCACAGAAGTATTGAATATGACAGTCTGAATACATTTTCTGTAGGTGTGATGGACTTGGTAATTAACTGATCTAATCCATACTAAAGCATTATCAATACCTTCATATCCCACAGAGTAGGATGGCAGTGGTAGCTAGATATGTGTTGTCTTCTAAAAATTAAGTATTTGCACATGTATTTGAGCATATAACATAATTTTTTCCGCTACTTTTTTATGGTAAGGTGATGTCCGATTGCAACTAGGATAGCATGAATGCTTAAAATATTTTCCTGATAATGACATTAACGTTTCTTCTCCCTGGGGTGGGTGGTGGTAGCTTGTGTCACCATAAACAGGAATAGTAATGGAAATAATATTTTCTAAAGTGATCAAGATGGCCAAATATTATAGTTAAATGAGGCATAAAGGCAGTTGTAGTATTTTCCTTATGAAATTACAGTCATGGTTAAAACCATATGCAGGAGAAAAGAGGTCAGGGTGTGGTTATTGCCTTCCTCAATGATTCATGGAAGAATCATTTTTGATGACCCAGAATAGTTTTTCATTTTTCAGCAGCAGCATACCAAGAATGAAAGAAAAGAAAAACTTCTGTTCAAACTTATTTCTGTGTGATCTTTTTTAGTTGTTATTCCTTATTGTTAAGTACAAGCAAATTAAAAAAAAATATTCAGAATGAAAATCCAAATAAGACCAGTGTTTGAAAAGTGTTTTCTGTTTATTACATTCATCTAATTTGACATAAATCTCTAAATGACTGAGATCAACCCAATGTTTTCAGTCAACTGTTTGAAAAGCTTTGCAAATCTGTTGAGGCAGTGCCTCCTCTCTAAACTTAACTCACTTTCATGTTCAAACTTATGCAATAGTTTTTGTATTGCTGAGTCCACACAGATATAGAGACCATTATCTATGTTTTTAGGGTTATACAGGTGAGCCCCTGAAGAAAATCCTACTATTAATTTTATCCTACACTTAATTTAACATTTTTCTATAATAAATATATATTAATGATAGCTATCAGCTGGCTTAGTCTGTGAATAGATAGAAGTGTTTTTTTTGCCATAAGAGGGAGGTAACACGTCTGACATGATAATTCCACCATACGGCAATTCCATCTTTCCTGTACAATAATAAAATTATAATGTCGGATACTGAGCAACATGGTTAATCTTAGTAGATGGACATTTCAGCATTGTTGAAAAAGCAACAAGGTTTGATTTTAACTTAGTGTTGAACATCAGACAAGGTGTATTGTTGTTTTCCCTTTATAGTCCTGGGTTTGTGGTAAAACTGAATAACTCAACAAGAATGGTTTTGTAACACAGTGTGCCTTCTTTTTGGTTTTTTTCCTGCTGTTCTGAATATATAGCTGTTCATATTTCAGCTCATACTTGGGGTTTAAGCATATGTTTTCCACAGAATTACTCTTAATTTTGTTCATGCAATTCGGGTGACTAGCAAACCAAACCAAATTGCAAGCTTTCTTTTCGGCAAGGCAAGGTCATCAGTAAAAAACTGTACTCGCATGACCTAGGTAAATGGAGCCAAAGGGGGAAAAAAAGAAAGAAAAATAGATAAATATTAAAGGAAGTGTATTCAGATGTTTCAGTCAGGTAACAAAAAGAGTCCATATGCCCATTGGAGAAAATAGGAATTTAGAGGAAAACTCCTCACTGGCATTCCTTGGTCAAAGAAGAGAAAAATGTAGTGACAGGGGTGAAAGTCACAGTGTAAGCACAATTTTATTTGCAAATACTAACAGTAAGATAGAACTGTTACGGTGCATTTCCTGAGTATTGGTTGTAATCATTGAAATTGCTTTATTTTTTTCGGTATTGTAAAAGGAAATGTTATAAAATCTATATGAGGCACATGAGGCACATGAGATTTTTCCAGATGATACATGTGAGGCTTCAGTATGCAGAGGAATTCCGATTCATGGTATGATTTAAATATATGTGTTTTCTTTAAATATGTTCCTAAGTAAACACTGGAATTGGAAGGGATTTAAACATGTGCTTTTCAAGTCCTTTCTTGAATCAAGTTGTTTCTTGAAATTAGAAATAATAATATCTGTTCTGGTGCTATCCTAACCTAGGTCTAAGCTAAAAATAAAATCTCAATCAGTTCTCATTCATTCCCTATAGAAGAAGGAGTTCTGTTTTCTTTCATCTCTCTAATTAGATTTACCATGAGGTATGATTCTGATATCTGAGCCACTGTTCTGTAACAGTGAAAATTTTAAATGAATGGAATGTTTTATTTCTGTCCAAGTAGAGCACCTGTGAATTACGTTCCACAAAATCTCACCCACAGATGATAGGGCAGGTAAAGTGTACACTGATTTGCTCATTTTAAATAGCTCATTAATTATCAATGTCAGCATTCACTTAATTGTGGTTCTTTGTAGCCAGCAGAGCATTAACTGATGATCTTTAGGGAAAATGGCTCATTACTCTGTCAGGTCTCCTCTTTTTTTTTTTTTTTCCACTCGCTGTACCACACTCCTGACAGTTAAAAATACATAAATAATTGACAGATTGTTTTCCTACATACTCTGCTGTCATATTTGCCTCAAGAGCCTGTATTTAACTTCCTGTGGGAGAGAAGTGATCTGTGGAATTTTGAATAGAAGGTATTAAGGGCTGCAAAGCCCTTCTTTGTAAAGATGAAGTTTAGGCAATAAAGACACTGAGATGTAAGATAGGTGTAATTAATCTTAGAATATCCCATAGTTATAACAGTTTTGGTGAAGCTTAAGAAGATACAGGGTGCTAGCAAATTAAACATGAATACACATTACCGTAAACAAAAGCAGACCTCAGCTATGTCAATATTATGGTATAACATAAATTTTAATATAACTTTCTCCAGTACAAACTTTGATGGCTCTCTCCAAATTTCCATCCCTGACTTTGACAAAGAATAGCTGGGATAAATGTGGCTGATGTTACTAATGATGTCAGTCCTTTTCTGCCCAGGCTGGCAGCAAAGTTCTCATTTAATGCTGGTTTTCACTTGTGCTCTGGGAACTGGAGAGCAAACATCCATTGAAAGCACAGAGGGTTGCAGCAGATGTTGCATGGAACAACCTGCAATCACTCTTGACCAAGAGGAAACTGCAGATAGTGTACTAGAGAGGAAATTCCCTGGGCTGTGCTGACAAGTTTCTTAGTATTGTCAAAGCAATACGTACACAACATGTACAAAAACACACATTTTTGTTTCTCTGAGACGATTTCAAAGAAGGACAAAAATATATTAGTACCATATTAGCCAAATAGCTAATTCTTCATTTTATATTTTTTTTAACTTACAAATGAATATGCTCTGAGAGTTGGATCAGAAATGTGTATTATCCTGGCACCAGACATGGGCAAAAAGTAAATGGTAACAGATTCTTGACTTTGGCAAACAAACAAAATTGTTTGATAACTGTATCATATATCAAGCCAAATTCTCAGTCACTGTGGTGCACTCTATTTACTTCAGTAACAGGCATCAGTGTAGCTGAGAGGCAAATGTGAATTACAGAATTATAATTTTTGTGTTGTTCATTAAAAAAAACAATGCAGGAGCTCTTGGGGTGAGAGTTTCAAATGAAAAATAGGCAAAGAGACAATGAAGCACTTTTGCATTCTTAACCACTATCTATGCAGGTAGACCCCAATATTGTGTGCTGTGGCATCTGCAAACGATCAAAGATTTAGGCCCAAAGTCAGTGTTCATTTATACAGGACAAATTAAGAGCAACAGATCTGTATTGGGATAAGACTCTATTTTCCTGAATACTATCCTGCCATCTCAGGCAGCGTGTTTAATTTGCTGAACAAATTTTCTGACTCAGATATTGCCGGTACTTGAACATTGCTTGAAGTCATGGGGGACTCGACACAGCTGCCTACACAGAGGCATCTAATGCCAGTTTGGCTGCTTTTGTGGCAATAAGGGGATCCTCTCTCCAAATTTTCTGTTCTTTTGCTCAAAAGAGGATCATACTCCTAACAACCTAATGGCAATAACACTGATATTTAACTTCTAACACCACCTTTACGATCAGTGTGTCTCTGGCTTTTGCTAGGGAGAAGGGATTGCTCTGCTCATTTTGCCAAAGTGACCAGTTCAAATTCAGCAATCAGCAGAGACAGGGCAGGGTAGAGCTTGGGTCCCAGGTGAGTTTTACCATATATATAGATAATAAGTCAGCAAATGGTTACAGATTTACAATGCACACAGACCTGAACTGCATTAATCAGGCTTTTCAATTTTTTTTTAAAGTCATATAGCTGAACAGAAGAAAATATTTCAGGTTAAGCTGCAGTCCTAGCTTTTCAAACAAACAGGGTTTTTTCTTCTCTCATATGAGGAGGGTAGAAAAGGTAATTGTATTTTGTATGGTGATAGAGAATTTGTGCTGGTTTCAACTAGCTGCTGAAATCAGTGATAAGAGGAACTGGCCTCCTCCACAACTGCTGGATAAAGAGCTGCTGCTGAGTCTATTTCTCAAGCTTAAGCCAAATTGCTTTGAAAGCTTGTGAAATTCAATTTGCAAGAGAATGGAGGATCCTCTCCATGTAATTTCAAAATGTGAAAAATAGTAATTGCTTTTACTTCATTCAGATGATCCTTGTAGGTAAAATGGCCGCAATCCTTTGGGTCCCAGCCTTCTCTGCCACTGGGGTCGGGAAGAGGTTGAACCCACACAAAAGGGTGGGAGATGCTGGCCTCCAAATCTTTTTGTCATGTCCTTTCCCTTAGGCGGGCAGGCACATCTGCTGAATGGCTGTGCCTTCGTCTCTGCTCAAGGCACTGCTTTGTATCTGGACAAATCACACACAAAAAAGAGTTTATTGCGATAACTCTCTCTTTAATTGAGCGTGTTTGTTTCTTCAGCATGGAGGATAATCCTGTATGTGAATAGTCTGGCTTGATCTCAGATTTATAAGGTGTTTAGATTTCTTTCATTCAGTAGAGAACATACATATTAGAGGATTTTTTACAAGCCTCCTGTTAGGAGCCATTCTTGATCCTATGGCTGGCTTGCCTGCTGGTAATCTTTCTCCGTGCTTGAAAAGCTGACAAAAGCATCTGGGTGTCCCTGGCAGTAATTAGGGCAAGCTAACTGCCTGCTGTGTTGGAAAGTAGCTCTGAGTTTTGATGAAATGCAAATGCAAACTGCAAGCTGGCTGGTTACCCATGCATTGTTTCCTTTATGCAGGTCTATACCTTTACACAGAAGAACCACTGCAGTCTCTTGTGTTTAACTGAGACTATTGTCTCATGGGAATTTTTTTAACTCAGAAATTCCACTGAACTCTGCTGTTATCTTGAGAACACCAAGCTCAGAGTGAGGTGTTGTTTTTTTTCTTTTTCCTTCTCTTGCGCAGCTGTAAATGTAGACTTGCCTTTACAAATTAATCAAAAGCTTCAGTTTTCAAACACTGAACTTCAAAAAGCTAATGGAACATTCCTCTACCCCAAAAAAGCTTCTTAAGACATAGAACAGCAGTTCTCTTGATGTCAAGTCATTGGATATTAAGTATTGATGAAGTTTCCCCCAAAGTAAAACAAACAAGCGTAAGCCTGTAGGTAGAAAAAAGATACCCTCAGGTGGCAATCTGATTGTTGTATGTCCAGGAAGCCTACCTCCCCTAAAAGTCATTGAGCAGGAACAGGAGAAGGGATGCTTAACATATATTTTACTAACACTCACAGCATCCACTGTGCATTTGTGCTCGCGGGGTTGAGCAGCTTGGTTTGCCATGGAGATGATTTGTAAACTATTGGTGTAAGTGGTGTCTTGTGAATGACCACATGTCCAGGAAAATGATGTGGGAAGGAGCAGCTAGTTATGAAAATTTATCTATTTAGGTTTGGAGGGGTTTGTTTGTTGTCTGTTGGGGGTTTTTTTCTGTTTATTTGGTTTTTTTTGTTTCATTTGCTTGTTTTTGGGTTTTTCCATTGAAGAGAGTAATGGTTTAATTTGTGAGCAAAATCCTGCCTGGCTCCTCTTAACCTAGGGCCTGCAGATGCCCTGAGATCTTGCTTTGTCTACAGTTCTGTCTCTGTGACAGATGTTTATTGGTCTTGACACTCCTTTCTTTGCTATTCATTACAGCGTCATTACCAGGGTTCTGGTCTTCTCCTAAAAGATAAAGCAGTGTCTTTTGATTTAAATTATAAGAAATAGAAATGTGGCATTATAAAATAAGAGATTTTGTTCTCTGTAAATCACCTGAAGGCTTTTTTTAATTTTAAATCTTTGTCTTATTTTATGACTTCCTGATTAACAGATCATCTTCTTTAATTTCTTCTTATGTTGAATTGTATCATCATTAATTTCTTCTTATGTATATTGTATCAAAATTTCTTTGATCTCTGCAGGAAGCAAAGCATCCCCTTCCTCATCATAAACATTAGTGCTCCACCATAGACTGACTGAGAGCAGGTGCTATTAAGTCCTGCTGTTATTTTTCTTTCTCTATTCAGAGTAATTATCAACGAATGCTGATTTATTTCTTTTTAAGATCATAAATGCATTTGCCATATCACTGCACCTTTGCTGTCACTCACGCTCAGTTCCACCATGGTGTGCCCTGAATCTGTTTTGTGATACATGACACAATTATATCTCAGGGAGATTTGCTCTTCCCTTCCCTGTGTAGCATGATTAATTTATATGCAGTCAATCCATGCTTGGAATGAAATAAGTTTTTCATCTTTATGCCTTTCTTCGTGTTTTTGTGTTCAGTGGGTTTTTTGGGGTTTTTGTTGTTTTTTTTTTCTGAGAGGAAGGTTTCTGCAAAGCTGTTTTGGCATTTATTTTCACTGAGAAGCTTAGTTAAATAATTGAAACAGCAAAAAAAGGCTTAGAAAAGGGAAAAAATGTATTTTCTTGTTTTGCTTTATGAACAGCTGAGTTTGAATACCGATGCAGACACTAAAGTAAATTAGATTATCTCAGTTCAGTATTCTGCACCATAGTTCCAATCCCCATCATTGTCCCAATCCCCATATCTATGAGATCAAAAGATTAAGTAATAATGAAGACATGTTACTGCACCTGCTTTCACAGTATCAGCCTACATGTAGTAAATTCACCCATAGTTTGTTTGTCCCCCTCTGGTGTTATCTGTTATCCTAGATGAGAGCTCGATCTAGCTCCCCACAGACTCTAAGAACACATTTCTAATTATTGGCTGTTCACATTTGCCTACAGATTTTGAAAACAAGCTGCTTTTAAAGGTCTCTCTGCATAAAGTAAACTGTAAGCATCTGAGTTGATATGTAGCTTCATTTGCTAGCACACCACTAAACTGTAACACTGGTTAAATGTTGAACATCTGGCACATAAAGGCAGTTTAGTGGCTACGACGTTGTGGCTGGCATGAGTGTTTTTTCAAGGGGTGTTTTGGAAAGGGTGAGAGCTCACCATAACAAGGTTTTCAGCCATGTATGTAGCCTCTGAGTCCTCCAGAGCCACCCTACAGCAGCTTGTGTCCTATCCCATCCAGCATCTGGGCTTGCCTGTCACATCCTTTGCCCATCCAGCTCAGCACAGCTGTTAGCTCCTGCTGGCACAGCTTTGACTTCCCTAATAACTTTGAAGGATAGGTGAGATAAATATATGATGGGTGATGTGGCAACATAGGAAATAAACCCAGTAAAAGGCTGCAAGTCCAGAAAAAAGCATCAGACTCTGACCCCTTACATTGCTCTGCCCTCTGAATAAATTACAGCCATGTCAAAGCTGTGTTGTGCTTTGGCACTGGCATGGCCTTTGGCTTTCAGTCTCTTTCCTTATTCCAGTTCATTTTTTTTCTCTTCTCTAAATTCTTTCTCCTGTGTCAGTCAGCATTGTTGATGTAAGTGTTATATTTTTTACATGTTTTTTTCTAATTCACTGTTATGCACTGTGATGATGCTCCCCTTTCCGGCTGTTTTGATTTTGACTGGTTTTGTTGTTTTGGATTTTTTATATTTTTAATATCAAATATCAATATCAAATAAAAAATATCCTTGTTGTTAAGGTCATGTACCATCAACCTCCCTAAGAGAGTCTGAGTTCCACAGCAGCCATGTAATTGACTGGATATCATCTCACTGAAAGGTCACAGTGTGCTTTAGAGGGTGCTTTTCCCTTGTCTTAGCAGCATTTTGGATTGTTTTGCTTCATGCAATTCCAGACTCTTGGCTTGAACTTACAGTTTTTCTTAATCTGTAAATGGAGACTATATTTCATATTAAGTATAATTTATTGTACTCAACAGCTGCTGTTATGATGCATCAGAAATGGCCTATCATGATTGATATGTTTACACTGAACCACAGCATCTGGAATGATTTCCCCATGTATTTCTGTCCTCATCTGTGCAGGTCTGAAGCTTTGGGAAACCAAGACATGTGAGATGAGGAGATAGGGTGTGGGAAGGAAGAATCCTACAGACCCTGTAGCTCTTCCTGACTTCTGCTAATACTTTTACTAATACAAGGAGAGCTCTGCAGATGAAAAGCAGGGCAGGATGTGCCTGGAGATTAAAATTCTGTTTGAGTGTTGAAAACAACTCATCTCCCCTGTTGTTCTGCAGTGGCCTAGACACAAAGTTATCCTTCAGTTTGGTGCTGATTTGTGCAGTGGCAGCAGTGAGGATGTTTCCTGCTGTTTCCAAATATTAGCCCTTGTCTATATATCAGTAGTCCAGGTATTACATTTGTTGCTGGTTCTGCAGCAAGTCCCTGTCTTTTTAAGCGATGTAACAAAAACTTGAATAATAGAGGTACTTCAAGATAAGTGCTATTAAAAACTAGGCACAACCCTTGTAGTGTTGCCATAACTATAACTTCCTCATTTTGCAACCCAGAGTTCATACTCTCAGGTTCTACTCTGCAGGCCAGAGAGCTGGAAATTCATCTTTTTAAGGGTTCAAGTGAAATTATGATATATGCATTTGCAAAGGCTGGAGTGTGGAGAACTGTGAGAGCCACCATTAAGACCTGAAGGTCTTAGAGTGAAAACTGGACACATGTCTATGTGCCAGAAAAGAATAAACCAAGAGTTTCATAGGAGTGTCACCTTAACATTTTATTAATACACTAATTTATTAGCAGTATGCACTAGTGTATTCATAAATTTCAGAAATGTCTGGTACTTTTAATCTAGAATAATTATTGTAATAGAAGGCTTCCCAGGTCATTTTTATTGCTCTCCTGTGGGGCTGAAGATGTTCTGGTACAACGGAGTTTGCATATTCAAGACACTTTCAGACCTATGAGAAGGTCATTTGTTAAAGACAAATGGTGAGTCTGAACAGCTCTGCTACCCTCTGTTTTATAGCATTTCTTTGGACATAAATGGATGCTTCAAAAGAATAATAATGCCCAAACTGGTAAATAATATATGCCATCCTTGCTAATCGAGAAAAATGGTGCATGCCACTTCAGTCTGTAGGTATTAACTTCCTTCATTGTCTGAACAGAGACCTTTGTAAATCATTTGCCTCATTTCATAGATTATGAATCAATTGCTGTGAATTGGGGAATTTTGGTGACTTCTGTTTTATTGGACGTAATCTCTCTCCTGTCATGGGTGTTCCAGGGGATCAGGTTGTTATGACCCACTGTTGATGGCAGAGATGTCATTTCCTTGCAGGAAAACTTCTACAAGCTGTAAATTGAAGTTGAGAACTACATTAATTCTGCCTAATACCTCATGCCGAATGGCTGAACTTCAAACCAGTCCCAAAGCATCAACTTTGGTGCAATTTGACAACTATGCATTTCCAGTATTTATCTGAGTTGTATAATTTAGTATAAAATATTGCAACTTTTTTTTTCTGCATGTACTGTGCTTTAAATAATTCAAGCATTTTATTAGCTATCAAGTAGTTTGTATGTCAATTGATGCTTTGAGGTTTGCCCAACATATTTTATGGTTGTATTGTACTCTGAGTGTTTTTACATTTTTGATGCTCAATCTCTTTCATGTCATTCATGATATTTGATATTATTTTTTTTTTTTCTGGCATATGGTTTTCAGACAATACCAAGAGGTGCCTTGACTTTATCAAACAAGAAGAGTGCATTTGAATAATAATCAGATTGAAGAAATGAGAAAAACCTGAATTTAGCAACCCCAGGCATTTAAATATCTTCACCTTTAAATAATGCCTTACAATTTTTGCAGATCGCAGAGAAGTCCAGTGAGTTTAAATATCAAGAAAACTGCAGTAACTTTGAATTTTTTTTAATATGTTTGGGGTTGTCATTTGTCTTTTCCAGATAAGCAGATGCCCTTATATTTACAGCACAAAATGCAGATGGAAAATCAACATCTTTTTTAATGTGGCTGGCTCAGTTCAATTTATATTCATGTATATTGATAATAATGGTTGTTTGTATGAAAGCACTGAAACTGCTTTCATATGAGAGGTTGCAAAGAGCCGTTGGGACTCAAGCCTGATTTCCAGTGCTTCCTAAGTCTGTTTCCTGGAAAGCAGACACTCTTAGGATCACATGAGACCAGATTCTGACCCTGTTGAATCACAGTGCTGTAAATTTGAGTAGCCATGTGTGTACGCATCCAGAATAAAACTGCATGGGAAAAATGCAAGTAGAAACTTTGGTCGGTCTCCTTAGTTATGTGGAGAGATAAATTAGCCATTGAAAGTCCTTTTAGCCACTTCACAACATACTTGTAAAGGCTTCTTTTTAAACTTCCCTTCTTTGACTTCTACATGTATTTCTCCTTTCAGGATCAAGCATTTTTTCTGTCTCTGGCCTTTTTTTGACAAGTCTATTCTTCTAACCAGCTGTGTCAGGCTTCAGAGAGGCTTTTAGAAACACCTGTCCTGTGGTACAGAAGCTTGACAGTCATTCAATTTATATCTTTTGCTAGTAATTCAGGAAATTCCAGTGTAGGGTCAAAGCCAATGTGTTTCTTCATTTTTTTTTCTAGTGTTGCTGCCAATCAATGTTAAAATAGAAACATTCTCCAAGAGGATCAAAATTAGTGCCCAGAGAGGCGTGTTAATTGTGCAGAAAGCTGAAACATGAACCTTTCAACTTGCCCTGCCATCCTTCTCCTGTACCCAGCAGCTAAACCCTTCTATTTCTTGACATATTTTGCTCTTCATGTTTTGTTTCCATTGAACTCATAACAGTGCAGTTTATTTTTCCCAGTAGTTCCTACCCCAAGGCCAGCTAATGAATGATCTTGTCTCTGTCCTGTGCTCTACCTCTCAGATAGACTCTTTTTATCCCAAATGGATGAGAAGAGTTGCCTTCACACAGGACTTTTTTTTTTTTTTTTTTTTGGTTCAGTTCCAGTAATGAGATTTTAAATTCTGAAGGATAGCAAAGAGGAGGCCCCGAGGGGCAAAGCCATCAATGTGCTGATGCCATGACTGGGCCAGCAGGTGATCAGAGCTGCCCTGCAGTCCATCCACATGAACTACTAGCCACAAGATCTGTAGTCCCTCAAGTGTGCAGGAGGGAAGATGTTCTCCATTGCCAATTATCCACAAAGCATAGACCTCATTTTAGAGTGTCCTGTCCCTCAGCTGGAAAATAGATGAAATTTTTATGCCTCTGTGTCAGTGATGCTTAAAAGGTTTTGTGAACATGTAAAATAAATCCATTTGGGATTCTGAGGTCTGATTTGGTGGGTTTTTTCTCTTCAAATATCCTGGAGCTAGTATTTTCTTTGATGCCCTAAATTATAACCATATAGGTTCAGTTTTAGCCTCCACATGAAGTAAATAGGATGGAAGTAGGATTAGTTGAGCAGGAAGTCCTTTTTTAAGTAAGCTTAAAGAAAACAGTACTTTCCACTTTTTTGTCTGAGAGGAAAGGTTGGTAGAAGTTTTGGAAAATTGTCCTGAAATGCTTCACTCATTTTCTCTGTCTGGATAAGAAGGAGCACTATATCACATATCATCAAGATATCTTGTGATTGTCTTCCCATTATAAAATAATGTAATAAAATAACACTGAAAATGAAACAGAAAATGAAAAATTTGAGACTGTACAGGAAAAAGGGTTCTTAATGTTTAATAGCTACCACTAAGGACCCTAATTCAGGCTACCAGTTCTGATGCTTCTGTAAGTAAGATGAGGTGTAAAACATTGTTTAAATCATATGTGCTGTGAGGCTGGGCTGTGCTTTGTGTTTCATGATTGAGAAGGTATTGTCCCTAAATAAATCCTGCAATTCTAGTTGTAGTGATACAAATAATAGAACATGAAGTTATGAAAGAAAATGGCCAATTTGAGTGATAGGAAGATAAGCTATGCTTCATTTGGTCTTCAAAAATAAGGCACAGTGAAGATATGATTGCCTTTCTTGAAAGGTTTTATAGGATTTCTACCATATCATCCTCTCCCTGCTTGCGGGTTTTTTTTTGAGTGACTCAATGATTTGTGTGCATTGTGCAGTGTATTTTTGAGATGTGTGTTAACTAATAGTTCTGCAAAATTTTAAATGGTGTCATCAGATTCTGATTTGTTTGCAAATTATGTATTGATGCGTAAGGGTGGCAAAACCAGGCAGAACACTGATCCTAAGAAAAACTTCAGCTCACAGAAGATGTTGTCATTTTGGTTTTGTAATGGTCCATTTTTAACAGGCAAACATCCAGCCCCAGGCACTTAGAAGAAATTAATTCTTTTATGTTTGAAAAATAATACAAGCCTAAATTACACTTACTGGACCTCTCCTACCCTTTAGCATGCTTTAGCTGTCTGATGCTATTTATACTCCAAAATTATTTTTAACCTTTAGTCTAATGAAAGAAAAGTATGCTTATTTCTTTATAGCAAATATGTAAGTAGCAAACAGAATAAAAACACATTTACAGACAAAATATATCTGGACTACACAAGAAAGTCAGATTGACAAATACCATTGGCTTCTTGTGTTCATGTCAAGTGGGGTTTAGCTAATGTCTGTGTGGCTGTAATCTCTGTGAGGTTACTTTATTAATCAGAACACATGTTTTGAAGTGGCAGTCAAAAAGATGAGGTCTTGGGGTTAAAAGACTTTGAGGTATAATAATTCTTAATCAAAATCTCATTTGGAAAAAAATGGCACCTGGATTAAGTACAGCACCATGAGTCTTCCAGGGAGTGTACAGCAGCCTGTCTTGACAGTGATTTATGTTCTTTTCTGCCTGCCATGCCCAAATATATTATCTAGGTTGACATGCATATGTACATATATCAAGCAAGGTCTCAGCACCTGCTACAATGCCCGCACTGGATTTATCTTTGTTGATACCTCAAAATATTGGTCGAGAACGAAGGATGCGGTCCCTTGACACATCTCAGCAAGATTTGGTGTGACACGATTTCAGCACAGGCTGGGCATATATTTAGACTCAGCAGCAGAAGTAATTAAGAGTGGAGTTTGATTGTCATCTGGCCTTGCAGTTGTTCTTGCCATGTGAGCCTGGCAACCTGTAACCTCACAAGTCAGCAAGAAACCAACCCCCCTCCCGTATTCTTTGACATTTCAGGGACTATTTCTGTGTAGACACGAAACAAGCACTATGTGGGAAAAATATTACTATAATAGATGTGACTCCTGAAATCATGACAAGTGCAGAATAATTTAGATTGTTCTGAAAATCTCGTGCATACATTTTCCTAAATTAAAAGTGTGCTGCACTATTTGAAAAATACATAGCCTGAGTATTGCTTCCTTAAGCACTATGAAAAGGTCACTATATAATTTACTCAAAAATTATAATCTTCCAATAGGTTTTGAACCATCCTGTAAATTTAACTAGAAATACAACATTCTGGCTTAGTGTTTTCTGAGGCACCACTGAATCAAAACAAAAAATATTTGCAAATTAAATTTAATAGAATAATTGTCAGGTATGTACTGCATACTGCAACTATATTAGATGGGATTTATTCATAGAAATTATTTATGCACTAGTTTGTCTTGTCTTAATCTCCTCTCTCCCCTCTATCTTCAATGCAGAGGCAATTTTTCTCCACCTTGTCCTTTCACTATGTGCCCTTGTAAAAAGTCCCGCTTCACCTTTCTTGCAGGCCCCATTTAGGTACTGAAAGGTCACGATAAGATGTCCCTGGAGCTTTCTCTTCTCCAGGCTGAATAACCCAAATGATCTCAGCCTTTTCTCATAGGAGAGGTGCTCCAGCTCTCTAGTCATCCTTGGGGCCCTCCTCTAGTTGGTGTCCTTCTAACGTTGTGGGCCCTAGAGCTGGATACAGGAGGGCTCTCACCAGACAGAGAATTACCAGCAGAGGGGCAGAATCCCTTCCCTCACCCTGCTGGCCATGCTGCTTTGGATGCAGCCCAGGATCTGGTTTTCTGGGCTGCAAGTGCGCTTTGCTGGGTGACACCGAGCTCCTCATCAACCAATATCCCAAGTTCTCCTCAGGGCTGCTCTGAATCCATTCTCCATGCAGCCTTTACTGGTTCTTAGGATTGCCCTAGTCTATGGGCAGGACCTTGCCTTTGGCCTTGTAGAACTTCATGAGGTTTGCCTGGGCCCAGTTTTCAAGTCCATCCAGGTCCCTCTGGATGGCATCCTTTCCCTCCAGCCTGTTGACTTCACCACACAGCTTGGTGTCGTCAGCAAACCTGCTGATCACACTGTCCATGTCACTGACAAAGATGTTAAACAGACTGTGGGCAATAATTTTATATTTTTTTAAAAGTAATGTAAAGCTCCTCTACTTGACAGAAACTTATATGCACCTAAATTAATTTTTCTTTGAAATCTCCGTGACAGAGTTCTCGAGCTTGCAGTTTTCCCAGTCAAACCAGACACGAAGTTAAGCTGTGTCTGAGTAGTTTCAACAATTCTCCGCAAAGGAGGCTGTTTTTTCTGGATTGCATCTGAACCTCCTGTCACTGAAGAGTTTATTCAGAATTTGCTTCTGATGGTATACTGTAGGCTTTGTAACTTTGTTCACTTTTCTGAATTTATATGTGAGTAATCAGGTTCCAACCCTCCAACAGTGCACCAGAAAGAGGAGATTTTTCACAGGTCCTATTCTCTGCCTTGTTCAAGGGAATTGTCAAGTTATTATCATCTAATTATTGTATGGAACATTTAATGTAATATGTATTATAATTATGAATTTGATTGGGACACATTAAGGAAAAATCTTAGTATTTCATCAAGCAAGCAGATCATACTTCAGAAGATAAGTGAGATTATTTTCAGGAGTAACTTGTAGAAGTGAAGAGTTCAGCCTTGATTTATGAAATGCACAAGGCACACTACAAAGCAAATTTGAAGGGTGGTATCTTAAAGTGATGAGGACATCTGGGAGAGGAAATCACAAATGGGCTGATATTTGGTCAAAGATGTGTATTAATAGGAAGGTTATGAAATTAACATCTGATTCTGGTTCAGGTTAAGTATCTCTGTGGCAAACCCTCAAATCACAGGCACATATCTGTGGTCATTTTTTGCACTATACTCTGCCATATAGTGAATACTCCCAAAATAGGTTTTTTGTGAGGGAAAGGTAGAGGTTTGAATACATCTGGGCTTACAGTGTTGAAGGTTCCGATTATTTTAACACAGTGAAGAGGCCTGACTCCATTAAAACATCCTTTGGATCTTAGAAAGTAAACTGTAACAGTTTAAAAGGGGAACTTTTTTGTCAGTATAACTGAATTATTTGGCAAAACATAAAAGTTGCAAAGAATATATGTCAGTAAATAAGCCAATTTACTCAGGATTTCAGTGAATTTTTTAAACCAAAACAGTCTGAAGCTTCTTCAAAAAGAATAGTAGGTTAGGGGCTACAGAGATGACAGAATACTTTCAGAGAAGACATTTTGTGTTTTTGCATTATCCACTGATTAAACAATATGAAATATGTCCATTTTCCTCTGATTACTTAGAACCCTTTATAGAAACACAGAGTGTGTGCGTGTGTCTGGGACTGATTGTGAAACAGACGTTTCTCAATGTTTCATCTCCCTGAACTTCTGCTGTGAAGAGGTGGGTGAACAGAACACATTCAAAATGCATTTAGAAAATACAAACAAATGCACTTGAAGACAAAGTCAGCTGTTCATGACATTGCCTCTCTGATGGTGCTCTGGCTAGAGAAGAGGGTTATTGTCTGCAGTGGAAAAGACAATGATGAGAAATGTGAGTTTGCACACAAGGGAAAAAGAAAATCCAAACCAAACAGATGAGGTAATGTTTTGCAAGAGTTTGAAAAGCCAAGGGACATGAGAAAATAAAAAGCTTTAGTGGCATAATATATTTGACGTTGTTGTCTTTCTCTGTGTTCTCCCTCACCCACACAACAGACCATTTCTTAATTTTTCCGTATGTGTTTCCTTTGTATTTTTCATTAATTTTCTTATTTTTCATTATTAGTTGTATACTTCCTATACTGAAAAATTTTGCTTGATTGCTCTCTGTACCCTTCCTCTCCTTTGCTTAGCTTATTTAATCATTACTATTTTCCCCCCTCCAAACCTATTGCCCTTTTTTTTTTTTCCTGAAGCAACCAACATTTCTCAAGCTGCCATTTCTCATTGAACTTTAGCAGCATCCTTGCAACTGCTATATCCCCATGGGTCTGTTGTTCTCTTGCAGCAATAACAGCCTTTTTCCATCCCCCTTCCTGGGAACACTGAGATGATTGATTTCAGCAGTGAAACATTTCAAAGCAAGTTTCCAAGTCAGCATATGTAGAAGTGGGATCCTCCTGCCAATGCTATGAGTAGCTGTCCTTTAGAATGGACTTTTTTTATATGGCGCATGCAAGCGTGGGTACAGGAGGGGGCTTTATTGCTCTGGGCAGATCATGTTCGTCAAGGGCAAGTCCATACCAGCAACCTAACAGCACCAGTGGGAGTCTCTGTTTGCCTGCTCCTGAACCACTCACTCATCTAGGCCAAAACTCCAGCCTAGTTAGTCTGTTGATTAGGTGAGCCCTTCTGTGATTGCCAGGGAAAGGGAGGATGGATCTCAGAGAGGTTTGCTGTGTGGTTTTCTGGTGAAAGTAAATTTATAAGGAACCTGTCTTCTTTTGTATTGGTCCATATATTTCTGCTTTAAGAGGGTTTCCAATCTGCAGTGCCATTTTTTGCCAAAAATGATATAATCTCTTTCGTTCCTTCTTTCTTTTGTTTGCTTTTATTTCTTTTACCCTGTCAAAAAAAAAAATAGGAGTAAGGGGAGAAAGGGGTTGAGAATAGAGGAATCTAAAAGCTTTTGAATGAAAGGAAATATGAAATATTCATTTACTTAAAAGAATGACAAAGACCATCCTTTGTTTCACTGTAAAGTTAGGGCTTTATATGAGTTTTCTTGTGATTTAATCACCTGTCATATAGAACTAGATTTGCTTAGAGCTTTTGTGTGGGGGAGATTTTTTTTTTAATTATGAAAAAAACCAGCCCTCAAGGCTTTTAATTATGGCAAGAAGGAAAGGCATTTGGTACCACTTCTTGTTGATGTCATGGGTGGAATGACACGTCTCAGACCTGGGATAAATCAGCTAATTTTAGACAATTGAGTCACCATTCAGTCACTTGGTCACAGCATTGGTCTACCCCGAAATAAAAATATGGTGTGGTCTTTGTAAAGCAAGATGTAGTAATTGCCTCTGAGAAAGATGCTTCCTTCATTGTAGCAAAGAATGTGTTACACCTGTCAAATTTCAGTACAGGGACTGTAATTGGTTGAGGAATTTCTTTGGTTTCAGCTGTGAAAGTGTTCACAAGAAGCCACTGCTTGAAAGAGGAAAAGATGAATGAACATAACCATGTGTGCCACTATAAAATTACCATCTTTTTGCTTCTTAGACTGAAATAAGCCTATTTTGTAAGCTTTTGTAATAGGAATTTCTTTGGAGACCAGGATATTTAACCACACATACAATTACTAGCTGCATACCTTTGCAAACAGCTCATCTTATTCGTCAAGAGCTTACTGGTTTACAATGCCTCTTGTACCACTCTCTTCCCATGGTCCAGCTATCAGGGAATTTGGCCATTTCATTTGTAAAATGTTTGACTTCTGAATGTTGTGTTCAGTTCTGCTAAAAGAACATTATTTTTGTCACAGAAGTTAAAGTTTTTCATGTTATAAACCAACAATGACAGTACTGTGGAGTTCTGATGTCCAAAAGGGCATGATCATTTTATCATATGCTGGGTTTTATCTTTATAGCCTGTCCTTGTCAAAGGATAAATGATCTTGGAATGATCATCTTGTGCTTGAAAGGTCACAACTCCCACAAATTTATGAGGTCATGATCCTTACTGTTGTCTCATTCATCAGTCTCAATGAAATTAGGGGAAGAAGTTTTCTGGCCAAAGGCAGTTGCACCATTGCCTCATCTTACTGCACATCTTGACTAGAATCAAATTGCTGAATATCTCCAGAGCTTCTGGACAAAGCTGCAGGGTCCCTTTGGAGCTCGATGCTTCTTGGGTCAGGGTGTTAATTGCTGGAGTTAACTCTTCTAATTGTACCTGGGAAGGGATGGTCTTTAATAAGCAGAAATTGAGAGACGAAAAAAAAAGAGAGAGGAAGTTTATCTGCCAATACTTACACTTCCAAAAGCAAAAGCCCTTAGTCAGAAGTTGCTTTTTTGGCTCTTTGTGTAAACACATGCTTAAGGCATCTGTGTTGAGTGATTTGCCAGTAGGCTTTTAGCCACAGTACGTTCTGTTAGGAAGGGCTCTGGGAGATACAAAATTTTGGTATTTTCAAAACAATTAATCAGAATAGGAAGGGATTTTTATTAGTTCTGTGACACATTTATTGGGATTGGAGAGCTGAGGAGAGGCTGGCAAACACTAGGCAGGCATCTCTAAGAAATGGTAAAAAGTGTTTTTGCAATCAATACAAGTTGTTTTAAAAATTTCATCCTTCAGTTCCCTCCTTGTTTCTAGCTACTAAATCCCATGAAAAAGACATATCATAATCCTCTGCTCCACCAGTTCAGATGTTCAGAGCCCTTGATAAATTAACAGACTGGTTATTGAGAAAAATAAAATTACATTTCTGGATTGGATTTATGATTCTTATGCAAATGTAACTGCCACATTCTGTGCAGAAAACACATTTACACATTTAAAAGCCTGAAAATTGCAATAATCCAGTTCAGGAGCTACTCCAGTTAATACTTTCCTATATAGATTTGAGTATTCATTAATAACTTCTGGATTGTTATTAGAATTGTTTTATTATAACATGTAATTTGCTTGAACTGACTACGTCTTTCTCAAAATGGTTTTAATTACAGAAATAAATGACAAAGCTTAGTGGAGATGCTTATACAACAGTGCAGTCGTTTTCTTTGTGCCAACTGGAAAATCATTTTTAACAGATGGAATTTACCAGTCTACAAAGAAGGAACACAAGGCCTTAAAACTTAACTTTATCTGTCTGAAAAGATATGAATAAGGTGTCATACACACTATTTATTCTTGGCTTGTTCACTATTAATCAATGATCTGTTACAGCTGCAGAAAAAAAACCATAGAGTTGTTCATTTTACTGAGGATGTATTTTGTTATTAGGATCAATTTTATATGTCAACTAGATGTACCTTTGTGGGTTAGAATAACGGTATGGCTCCAAATATTTCCTTTTATCTGTGGAGACAGAGACATTTATCATTCTTCCTTCTGGTGGTGTGGACAGTGCTGTTGAAGATTATTTTGGCATCTTCTTCCTCTCTGTTTTTGCTAGCATTCCGCCTGACTCTTCCTGTAGCTCTTGTTTTCTTTATAAATTAGTAGGTATAACCTTGTCCCAGATTCTGATTTGGGATGAAGGCTGTAGGTAGCTAGAAGATGAAGCCGGGACTTCAGATGCAACCTACCAGGAATAGAAAACCAGCATTTTGCTTCTGCTTGATGAGCTGGTTGATTGCAAGTCTTTTCTTTTCTTTTGAGACTCACTAATGAACATCAGTAAAAGTGTAGCCCAGGAGTAGCTCGGAAAGCAGAGGTGCCCTGGTCAGGTATGACAGAGAGAAAGCAGGCATTGCCAGTATGGAGAAAATGAGGGCGTGGAGCTGGATGACCCTGTGGACTGGGATAGGAGTAGAGAGATTCATTCACCAGGATCACGTGCAAAATCACATCCTTCAGAATAACAAAGTATTGCGCTACAAGTTAATTTTTTATCAGTTAGAAATGAAAGAGGAGCAAAAGCATGGCTAGTTCTAAATAACAACAGGATGAGTAAGCTGTGGTGGTGTGGCCATGGAAAAGGCAATTGTACTGCTCCCCTCAAGGGAGGGAGAACTGCCAATGGTCCTGTCCTACAAGATTAAAAAAAGTTTATTTATGCACCAGCCAGCCACCCCAGCTTTATGTGGCACTTGCAGCACACCAATACTCTGCATCCACTGGAAATGTGCATCTTTATCCCATTGTATTTCAAAAACACACAATATTAAGATAGTTACTGTAGAGTATCAGAATTGCTGAGAGTGTACATCCTGCTTGTCTGATATAATCTTGTTCACATTTCCTTCCTTTACAAGAACACAGCTTGTTTTACCACTGCAAAACCTGGAGTGCTTCATCCACCTCTGGGGTCCCCAGCACAGGAAGGACATTGACCTGTTGGAGTGAGTCCAGAGGAAGGATACTAAACTGATCAGAGGGATGAAGCAAGTCTCCTACAAGGAAAGGCTGAGAGCTAGGGATAGTTTGTCTTGGAAAGGAGAAAGATTCAGCGTGACCTAATTGCAGCTTTCCAGTCCTGAAGGAAGACTACAAGAAAGATGAAGGGAGACTTTTTACAAGAGCATGTAGTAGCAGGAAAAGAGAGAATGGCTTCAAACTGAAAGAGGGTAGGTTTAGGTCAGATATTTAGAAAAAAAATCTTTACTATGAGAGTGGTGAAGCACTGGAACAGGTTTCCCAGAGAAGCTGTGGATGTTCCATCCCTTGAAGCGTTCAAGGCCAGGTTGGATGGGCCTCTGAGCAACCTGAACTAGTGAAATGTGTTCCCGCTCATGGCAGAGATTGGAACAAGATGATCTTTAAGGTCATTTCCAACCCAAACCATTCTATGATTCTATGAAAACAATTATTAGAAATAAAAATAAATTAATGAGTGAGGAGAGAGGATTATTTATGCCAAAGTATTGAAGTGACATGGGGCAAAACAGGCTCACAGACAAAATTAAGTTGGGATTAGTAAGAGGGTACTGAGGAAGTTGTGTTCCAGTAGAAACAGCAAAAAGCTTGGTGTCAAACAGTGAAAAGTGAACTGGTGTGGTCGGCTGGTAAAAAGGTCCTGTGCTCGTTGTGCTAAGGATGTAGTTGAGCCAAGAGGACTTCTCCAGCTTTGCCTTCCTAGGAAAAGGCAGCCTGGGGAGGGGTCTATTTGAGCTGCTCCTGCTCAGGGAAAATGATCCTACTGAGAGGCAGAACCAAACAAGAATGATTTGGCATGGCATATGGCAAAAATATCTAAAGAAGATTTTACAAATGCATAAATGTTAGGCCAGTAACCTGTACTCAGTAACCAGTAACCTTTTCCCTTGTGGAATTTTGACTTTGAAGGGCTGTTAGGCCTTTTCTTTGGACCAGGTTCCTCAGAGCTGACATTGTGCTCATACTTTGCACTAATAAAACATTTAGAAATAATTTCATAAATTAAATTAATTGGATCATCAGTCATAGACTCCACGGTAAAATAAGTTGAACATGAAAATTTTATCAATTAGAAATATACTGACTTTTGACTTCTTTTCATTATATATACACAAGCATTTGCATCTGTATTCTGTTTTAGTTTTGTTTCCTAAGTCTACTTTTATCCTTCCTTGTCTTATTTATTTGATGATTTATGCATTTTCTGCAGAGGTATTTTGTTAAATATTGAGAAGTTTCTGATTTAAACTCCACTTGATTTGAGCTGTAAATATTTCTTATGGACCTAAAAGATTAAATTTAACATCAGGCTGATTTTATTTATCTTTATTGTTCTAATGTTTGTAGCAAGACCAAGCAAGGATAGACTTAGTTCATTAACAATGAATGAGGAAGTAGCACAGCTATGCTGTCAAGGAAATGAAAGTGCATATAAAATACGTTCAGGACTATTTAATTAAGGGTTTTACTCTGCATTGTCCTACTTTTTTATTCTGTAATCTTCTTCAAAGCACAGAAAACATTTTTGATCGACAAAGAATAATTATCCTGGTTGCTTTCAATTAAATAAGTATACACTTCTAAAATGACGAATAAAATCCACTGATATTGTTTGAAAAAAAAAAAAATAGAGGGAGGGTGTCCTGGTCAGATAACTTTCTGTTTCTCTAATCTGTGAATATGTGAATATTGTGACAGACAGGATATTCCTGGTTCTTTATTGAGTAAAGGTGACAAATCCACTTCTACAGTGGCATAAAGAACGGCATTTTATGGCAGCTGGGGAGCATCTGGCTTTGCTGCCCAAGGATGCTGCTGGTCCAGCAGAGCTGTGCTGGGACTTCACAAAGCTTCAGTGAAGAAACCTAAGCCTGTTGGGGAGGCCTGAGGGAGAATAACGCAATCCTTCCCTTCCTTTCTTTGAACAAAAAAATTGCTTCCTGTGGCCATGGGGCTCTCCCTGGCTCAGGCAGAGGTTCTACCTCCAGCATCCAGAGCTGACTGACCTCCAGGGCTTAGCTGGGCAAAGCAGCTGTGAATTTTACTGCAAAGAAAAGAAGGAAAAAACAGATTTGCATTACGCTTGTTTTGAGTCCGCTACTTAAAACTAATCTCCGGTAGCTTTTTTATTTTCTTGAAAGCTGCTTTGTACTGACTAGCCCTTGGTATTTGTCAGATTCTTTGTTTTCTCTGCATATTCCCTGCTGGCCTGCTCAGAAGCTCGTTAAATTATGAGGATTATTCAGAGCTGAACTGGATAATAAAATGGTCTATTGATTAGTAGACTTCTAATTAGTTGTCTCTTAGCATGAAAGAGAAATAAGATTTGATAGTAAACAAAGCAGAAAACAAATAGGTTGTTTCCAACATGTGGGATGTACATGCTTGTGTGTGGCCTTGTGCATGAGTATTGTAATTTCCAGTTTATCATCATGAGCTTGTTTCACTGCTTACAGAACTGTGACCTGCACAAGCAAACTCTCTGACAGATAATCAGACAAAAAATACAACTTAATTTTTTATTCTTCCAGTATGTAATAGAAGGATGACATCCTGAGAAGCAATATGCTTTTGATTTTTCATGTCATCTCATAGTAAAATAAAAGTTACGACTAATTTATGTTTTAACTAGGTTTGTAGTGATAGAAATGAATATAAATAATGTTTCAGTTTGAATGGTGAACACCAGTAATTAGTGAAACCTTTTTAATTGCATCTAATTGCACGCCTCCATACTGATTGAATGTATAAAAATTATCTGTGGTCTTTTTTAAAAATTATGTGGATTGGTGTATTCCACCTTCAAAACAGTTTCTCTAAAAATGCATGTTTTTAAGGTGTGTGTGCAGATCTACAAGCCTTGTGTAGGAGTAGAGGTTTGCAGACATCCTCTGCCCCTTCCTTCAATCACACTGACTGGTGAGGTGAGAGTGACACTGCCTGCAAAAGGGTTTCTCACTGAGCTTCCCAAAGAGGTAGGAAAGCAGAGGGCAGACCATGGGATGTTTTGAAAAATAAGGATTGAAATCCTGGCAGAATTGCAGTTGATTCCTGTAGGAACAGAGTTTTTCACTAGCCCTTTAACACCTTTTCCATGATCCACAAAACTCTTGTGAATTTCTATGGGCTCTACATGCTTGCCTTGTTAGGACAGGGGGAGAGTGTTTTTTTGGTTTTGGTTTCTGACGCGCCGCTGTCCCCCCGGCTAGCTCCTTTGGGTGGTCTCAACACCCGGCCGCTGCAGCGCGACACGAGTGGGCNTTTAAATGCAGTTCATTTCAGATAAAAACCAACTAATTACCCACACCTCCCCTCAACTCTGTGTAGTTCTTGCCCGTTGCAAAATGGCTCAGCCAGAAGAGTAATTTATTAAAGTGTGAAAATCATCTAATTCTCATTAAGTGTTAAAATTCCAGTTTTGTTGAGGATGGTTTTGTTTTGTTTTGTTATATCTGTTCAGGTATCAAGGGTATAGTTTCATGTTTTTATGCCCTTTTAGAGAATATGAGTTTCTTCTTCAAAAATTAAGTGGTTTCCATTTCTTTCAGTTCTATCTGTGGTTTGAGTTGACTGTGTGTAGTTTGCATGGCTCTTCTAGTTTTATTCCCTGGTAAAAACCCTTCCCTTTTAAATCTGGCTGCTGGGAGAGAGGCAGGTGAGCAGCCCTGTGCTTTTTAAAGCCAAGTAGTCTTGTCAGCTCGTCAGTCTCCTCATTTCCCATCACCTGGAGGTTGATGTCATAACAAGATATTCTCTCCAAAATGTGAATTTCTTCATTAGTTTCACAGTCTTCCTCTAGGCCTGTAATTAGAGCCCTCCTGATAACCAGCACACAACTGCACCCTTCAATTAGCTCTTCATTTGAAGATTTCTCTCTTGGTGTTCCCATCCTTGTCAGCTTACAGCCGGTTCAGCTGCCTCCAGCTATTCTTTAAATCTGTTATCCACATCAGGCATCCTTCCCAAAAAAACCCAGCCACGGGATCAAAGCCCTGAGCACCACTGCCACCAGGGGAGAGGCACCCTCCTTTCACACAGGGAACAGCCAACATCACACTGTGTGTGCTTTTGGGACTGTCTGCATTGTTATTCCACAGCTGCTTTAGTTTTCTGTAGAGCAGTCAAAAGAGACAGGGCCCAGGCTCTGCTGTTTACCTGATAGAACAGTCAAAACATCTTCTGAATAAAGCAGACACCCAGTCTCTGCGGGCTTCTCCACATTAGGGGATAATGGAAGCATTTACTAACAGCCAAAGAAATTATTTATTAGGATATGAAACCTTTAATTTAGAAGGAAAGCTTCACATTCTCTTTTTTCTCCCCTTGCACTCCCACTCTGCAAAATGTAGCAAGGCCAAAATTTAATGCATTTTCACATCTATTTCTGAGCTATGTGGGTGTCTCTCAAAAGGTATGATTTTGAAGTAGAAACAATATATTCGTAGCAATCTTCTTTGAACCAACGAGGTTTTAGAAATCCAAAGATCCAGATCAATCAAACCCAGTATATTACATTCTCCACTCTGTTGGGTTTAGATTTAAACTTTTTCATAGATGTTGAAATTGCAAGAAGAATTCCCCAGCTGCTAAAAACGGCTCTGATGGAGCAGGACAAAATTAAACCTGAAGAAAATACACTGGAAACTGAGACTTCATCTTTCTTTCTCCTCCCCTAACTACAGGTACAGCGAGTTTGTCTTATAGCATGGATTTCATCATTCTGTATACATTTGGTGTAGCCAGTTGCCCCTCTTATCCATACAGGAGGCTGACACAATGGGATAAAACCTTTCTTGACCCCGCCAAAAGTGATGAGAGAATCTAAAAATTTGTGGAACACACAATCAGATGGAAACTTCAAATGTTGACAGAAGTATGAAATGGCATAAATAGCTTTATTGTTTACAGAATATTCTCGACTGCAGTTACTCCCAGTTTATTTATTTGTGCAGATGTGCTTTATGTACCCAGGAGGAAAGAACACAAAGACTTACATTTTTATTTCTTTTCCTTGCTCTTATTTGGGGGAAGAAAACCTGATCTCTGACATGCTGTCTCACAACAAAGAGCAAAAGGCAGATTGGGTCTCTCTTTTAAGATACCACTTCCTCCCCACTTCTGTTTTCATGTTTACAACTTTGTGTGCTTCTCCAGCAAAGCACACATTGTTGGTGTGCTGCTGCAAGTGCTGGAGTTTGTTCTCCTCTCTTCTCTGGATCCTGTTGCTGTTGGCAGGAGGAGAAAAACCTTTAGGTAATTTAAAAGTTTTCTCTTAGGCAGGCCAAGCTTGTCCCTGTTCCTGAAGTTCATCTGAATGCTGTGGTCTCATTGATGCTGCTGAGCCACTTGAGATATTTCAGGTTCCCTAATAAACCCTTGTGCCTGAACTGACACTCACTGAAATGAGAATAACACCTGTAATATCACTAAAGTAACAAATCAAAGAGATTTGTTGACAAAAAGATTGTCAACAATCCATTGTTGCTCTGTGGTTCCTCTGCCCCCCTACATAAAAGAAGTAGGGGCATCCTATGTGAATCCCTGTGGGGATTTAGGGCTAATTTATTTAGGATTGTGACCTGTACAGAGGGGCACTTGATGTAGAAATCAAGGCAGATGATGTATTTACAAGTCTTTTAGACAGTGTACACTCCTGTGCAAGTTAAGGCAGCCTCCATACTTCCTAGACTGAAACAGGGGGGTAAAACCCCTTTCCCCAACCAGAAGATCATACCAAGGGTGGATACATTCTTCACGTGACACCTGGCATCCTTTGTGCGGCTACAGGGGAAAAATGGAAACTTGTGAATAATTAGACATTGTAATTCTGGATTATTTTTAATTAGAAAATCATGGGCAACATACCTGAAAATGTTGGAATGCTACTCTGGGTTTGCCTTATGTGTGATTATTCTTTTTTCCACAGAAGGGTATCATGCATGCTTTCTTTGTGTCTGCTTTTGTGGCAGTCTAGGAGAAATATTTCTTCCTCTTTGTTCTACAGGAATTCACTTTAAACAATCTGACAAATATTTGATTTTGCCATTTCAAGAAGAGAGGTGTGCTGTTAATCATCCTTGGAAAAGATTTGGATACAGAGATTACTTCTTTCCCCTTCCTACATCAGTATCTGTGTATCTTCCCATGCAATTTGCCCCCTCTATCTTAGAAAAGGCAATGAGTACTTATGACTAAACCAGATAGGTATGAGCAATCAAGTATTTGCCTGGGTAAGAAACATAATTTATGAAGACAATTGAGACAAAATAAAGATGCTCTATATAATTAGGATAACAGCTGCATGTCATAATTTTCCATGTGTATTATTATGAAACTTGATTAACCAGGTGTAGAAGGATTTGGAAAGGCCAGAAAAAAATGTTAGGGAATCACAGTAGGAGGTAAGAGGAGTCAGAGAATGAAAATATATGTGTGCCCAGAAAAAAGAGTACATTTCATCTGTTCCTTGACAGTATAGAATTGGGGACTAAAGTCTGATGGCAGCTGTTAATTCCAAACAGGTAGGATTGATCTAAATTATGGTTTCTTGAGAGAGTAATTTTTTTTTTCCAGTGACAGATTTTCTGCTTCCATTTGCTTAAAGAAGGAGGAGGATCCTGACCCTTTAAGCAGTGGAGGGGAGATCTCTTGAAGCTTTTCATCACTGTTGAGCTTGTTTTCCTGTGATCCATGCGAATGAAGGCATCTGCAAGCCAGCCTGATGGGTGCAGCCTGGCTGACAGAGTTCAGAGCTCCGGGAAGGAGATTACAGACTTCCTGCCAGAAGGGTGTAATTTTGTCACAGGTGCAAGTGCACTAAGTGTTGCAGAGATGACACAGAGTGTTGACACTGACACTCATTTCCCAGAGTTTGGTAGTTTAGCAGAGTGGAGTATTGCAGGAGTCTCCAGGGGCAAAGTGAAGATGCCACATTGATGAAATCCCAAATACTGCCCCAGTTTTCTCATGGAAACAGTTAAGGCTTCCTCCTCAATACCAGCTCTCTCTGGATAGGAATGACTTTGGGCACAAGTAATTACAAAATGAAATCTCACTGTGACAGCAAGCTCACATACACCTCAAAGTTGTTGAATATGTTTCCCAAGGACAATATTGAGAGGTTTGCAGGTGACAGGGCATCAGTGAAGGCCCACCTTGCCTGTAAGAACAATGTGAATCTCAAACTGAAGTGACAATTTAATCCCTAAGGATGCACAGACATTTATATTTAAAACTCACATAATTTTCACATTCATTAAGCACGTTTGAAGTGGTGGATAGTATATAAAATATCTCATTCTCATCTCAAGCAGCTTAATTTGTGCTTGCCCTTAGGCTGAAGTGTAAGAACTGAATGCTTCCACCTGTGTCTGATCTGCAGATGCAAATTTTTTTGATAAAATGGTATCTAAAAAAGACAATAAAAAATAATTGTGGGTTTTTCTGCTCTTGAGTAGGTCTTTTTCCTAGATAAATTACAATCATTTTATAAAACTGCCTGTTCAGTGCACTAGCAAGGATTTTAATGATGATATGTCTGTACAATTCCTGTCTAGTTAATGAAATATGTAGCATATTTAGATTTAAATCAAATCACAAGTTTGGCTTCTCCTATTCTCAGTTGCATATGGTGGGTTTAACGTAAATTTTTTGGTTTATGTTTTTAAAGCATAATGCTGTTTCTGCGTTTTAGTAACTATAGAGATTTGTCTTTGTGATATTTACTATAGTGTCCCTTGACGTGAGATATATGCTATCCAACTCATTTCCTATTCCTCACTGCATTGACAAGCAAGTTTTCAAGTGATATTTTATATATATTTGGCAAAATACATACATTCAGCAAAACTCTTATATACAACTCGAGAGTGTGTAGTCAAGCAAATTCAGGTTCATTGCTTTTTTGCATTTAGCTTTATTTTTTGTTTATTTGGACTTGATTCAACAAAGCACTCAGGAGTTTACTTAAATGCATAGTTGCAAGTACTTAAGTGTAAAGTCAGATCATTTCTAACTGCTTTGCTACACTAAGCCCGTAAGTGCTTTCACATCCTTTGGGTAAAATTTATCCCAGCCACAATGTCTATTGTATTTCCACATCACATATAACATACAGACAGCTGCATATCCATGAAAGGCAAAAAAACCCCAAAAACCTGAACTTGGTTAGATAGATGGTCATTCTCCAACAGAAGAAATTCTCTTGCAAGCTGGCTGTTGCTGGACAGCCAGAATTTATAGGATATGGCTTTCTGACCTAGCACAGCTTACAGCAAGCTGTGGTCTGCAGTATTTCCCCAGGCACTTCAAGGCAAGGCTTCTCAAACAGCATTTCATCCACACAGACATCTGCTCAGCATTTGAGAGGAGTTGGGATCTGTCATCCATCTTTATACCATTCCTTTTATTGCTGCGTTAGTTAGTCCCCCAAAAAACAGCACACAGGACATGACAATCCATTATTGTTAATGGTGTTATTGCAGCATCACACTTCTGAAAAATACTGCCTGAAGCAAAATATTATAGATAATTTGGTACTGTCTTTCAGGAAGGCACATTCTGGTGTTAATGAAAGTTTGACTTAGTGAATGTGAAAGGACCACATGGTTTGATCCGCTTGAAATTATATTTATTATTCTCATCGAGGTAATTTTCCTAATTAAAATAGGAATGTTTTTCTTATTTGTTTTGCCCCCCAAATGAACTCCTTTCATTGAGGACACAGCCCTGACTCGAGTTGTAGTCAGGCAACCCAGGGATGCCGATGCCAGAAAGGCAGTGAGAGCACAGCTGCTGACCATGGGCGTTGCCCTTCCTGTCCTCTGTCCTGGCCCCTGAGCAGGGATGTGCAAACAAGGCTTGGAGGTTTGACCATTGCCACAAAACACTGAACAAGGAAACACCTAATTATGGCCTGATAGTGTCCTCTGCCATCTTCCAAAAGGGGAAAGGTGCAGAGTCAAGGTTGGGGATTTCTAGGGTGCTCTTCAGAGGTTCAGGAATTGCTCTGAATGAAAAAGCTGAGAGATTTCCAACTGTGAGAGCTGTCAAAATACAATGTTCAGCTCCAGCTTTTAATTTTGCTGGCCCACGCTTAGAAACAATGTGTGGAACAAGAAAGCACAATGCTTTCTGCTCCATCCACCAGCACACTGCCTTCAAATTTGCCAGTTTTAGGGCCAGGAGTGAGGTTCCACCACAAGGCAAGTGTAAGAGCCTCAGGGCAATGACTTTCTTCTAATTAGCACCACGTGGCACAGACAGACAGACATTTTACAGATAGCAATGCCCCTTCCAACAAGCAGTGCAGTGTTTCTTTCAGCATTAACTATCTCTGTTGTGACTGAGCTGCAGCCAAATGAACGTATGTGGAGCCGCCCTGCTGCTGTCCGTGGGCTGTTATTTTTCAGTTCCCTGGGAAAAGGAACACAGTAGACACCAGTTACACACGCATAGATTTTAATAACTGAATATTAAAAACCTAGACACTACTATGCAAATTTACTTAGCCACACAACCTCCCGGTCGAACTTGGCCTTGATTAGAGGAGGGAGATGTTTGTCATGCAGTGTAGATCTTATCAATCCATTTCAATTTACTTTTCATGATGAATGGTATCAAGATACTGCCCATCAGCTTTGCTTTACTGCCACGTGCTATGGCCATTAGCTGTAACATGCAGATGTGTGGTTTTTCAAATGATGGTGCAAGTTCAAAATGCCTTTTGAAAAAGACAACACGCTGCCACTGAAATGGGTGGGTGAGGGTATGTCAGGGTAAGTTTTTATCATCACCGAGCTCCTGTCGGGGGAAACACAAAGTTGGTACCACTTGACTTTTTCGTATCTCACTTGTCTTTTTCCTCAGCATAGACATTCATTATTCAAAGTAGGTTTGAGGGCTTCTGGAGAAGCCTAAAGGTGGGTGCTTGCTTACGTTACAATGTTGGGATTCATGAAAACTGTTAAAAGAGGGAAAAAAAAAAAAAAAAGGAAAATTCTCCCTGGGCCAAATAAAAATAAAATGATGCTGCTGTAAAAGGAATCTGTTGGCTAGACGCTGTGGCTGGATTTTGGCGGGATTGGTGACTCGCTTGACAAACCTGTTCTCAGCAGTTGCTTGGTCGAGGTCGCTCCAGCGCCTGTGCAGCGCTGGGCGACTGCTCCGTGTGCGGCCAAGGGGGCGGCAGATGTGTCTGCCGGGTTTCCACGCGGCATCCCGGCCGCGCCGTGCGGTCGCTTCCAGGTGGGAAGCAGCGCGGTGTGGTGGGGGGGGGCGGCTCCAGCAGGAAGGCGCGCGATCCCATTCCGCGGCGTTCGTGGAATTCTGCCGGCTTATGTCTGGGTTGCCTTCTTTTTCGTTTTTTGTTTTTTTCGTTTTTTTTTTTTTTTTTTTT
>VYXF01013081.1:449123-520139 GCA_013397295.1 Polioptila caerulea
CAAATTACTTTTTTTTTTTTTTTTCAACTAAAAAAAATTAGAATACGTCTCCTTGGAGATTCCATGTCATTAATATTAGGATCAAATTTCTGCACGAAATGTTTTAAATCTAGAAAAGCTTCTAAATTATAATATTTTTTTTCTTTTCTACTCCAAGAAAAGAATGCTTTGGTACTCAGAGCATGGATGCTGCTGTTTTTTAATTTTTCTTGTCTGCTTTTTCTTAAACAATAGAGACTTTTTTTTTTAACATGCTTGCTACAAATGAGTCTAAAAGGAAAGGAAAATTGAGAAGAATCAAATAAAAGCATGAATAAAACCTGCTACAAATAGTTGCAAGGCTGCTTTCTTTTTAACAATCTAACAATTATTTTTTGCTTAAATAATGCTTAAACCCTGACAATGCATGCTTTTCATTTTGACTTACAATATGTGTGTACGTGTGTGTGTATGTACATGTGTACTTGTTTTGATTTGATTTTTTTTCAGTGAGCATTTGCACAACGGGAATTCCTGTGAGTTATATGCATGCTTTGATAAGAAAAATTGCATATCAATGAATGACTGTATCTGATGGACTAAAATGTGATGATATATGATGTAAAGTAGCTTCACTTTTAAATGAGTTGCTTCTAATCTTTTGGGGGAGGGTAAATCGCTGCATGCTTATGACAATGAAAGTGTTTGTGTATTTTCTCAAAGGTTGATTGTTTATTTGCTTGTTTCTAACATGAAGAGTGAGGTGTTTCCATTTTTTATTTGTTTGTTTGCTTCTCAAATAACAAATCTGCAAGGCATTTGATTTAAACAAGCACGGGTTACAAAGCTTTCCCTGTTACCTGAAAACGAGGTGTATGTTTGTGTGAGAGCGCCCAGCTCCTCTGGGGAGGTTGGTGATCTTTTCAGCTTCTTGTTCTCCCCAAGAAGAGTTAAAATGCCGTGGCAGTCTGGCGCCTGCGTGCACCATGGGAATTCTGCTGGCAAAGCCAGGGCTGGCATCAGGTGGGACAGGTGTATTGTGATAGTGGTAAAAGGCAAAAGTGTGGGTGAGGGTTGTCAAAAGTGGTTAAAGGGCTTTTAAAGCAAGGAATCAGCAGCTTCTCTCTGTACAGAAATGTCTCATTTCCCCCCATTAGCTAGAAAAGCAAGGGGGGAAAGCTTTTTTTGGTGAATTTGTTTTATTTTAAATGAGTCAGAGGATAGTAAATTGGGGGAGATGGTTCAATTTTATTCTGGTTTACAGTGGTTAAAACCACTGTGTTGAGAGAGAAGTTATGGTTTTGGAGGCTTTTTTCATGATTGTGAAAAGGCTGAACAGGATTTGAGCTATCTGACTTCATTTATTGCTGCAGTTGTGGGTCTGAGCATCAAACCTTCTTTCCTTTAGTATACAGGGTGTATTGTGTAATGCTGTTTGCATTTACTAGCTGGGCTTCCACTGAGTTCTGCCATCAAGCCTTTTGGGGTTTCTTTATTGTATTCATTTAAAATCACTTAATGTGCCATTCTGTACAGCAGCTCTTCTTTCACTGCTCTGAGCTAATCAATACCTGATTTTGCTTTTCCCATAGCAGCTTACCCCAGAAAAAAAAAAATAAATTTAGTGGTTGTAACCACGCCAAATGTCTCTGGCCTGTTGGCCACTCTTAGGCCACTCTTCAAGTTCAGGCTGAAAACTTTGTGAATTGACTTTACCATTCCCAGCTCTCTTCCTAATAATCCTCCACATCACCTAGGCATCATATATAATTTGACATAGCTGACAGCATCCACTTAGGAGAAGCTTAGGGCTGAGCCAGAATGGAAATTGAATTGCATCTCAACTCCCTAATATTAATGATCCTTCCAGGTCAGCAGAGGAGTAATTGCCAGGGCAGCCTGAGGAATTGTCCATTAAATCTGCTTAGATGGTATCTCACCTTTGAAGAGATGCATCTAGACAGAGTGTACAAAATGAATTCCATTTGCTTAATGTAAGGTCTACTGGACTTAAATATCTCAAAAGCCAACATGTGGTCTCAAGTTTAATACCAAGTGATTTTTCTGGTATTTTAAGGTTACTAATAACTGGGGCTTAACCAAATCACCTTAGATGTGTCTGAAAAAGAAAATTCATGTAAAAATCTGGTTGGTGGTTGTATCTTGAAAGGCAAGCCTGTATTTCTGTAAAGGTATAGTTTGATCTAAAACCTTGTGGCATGAAACAAGAGAAAAAAGTTCATGTTGTTCATGTTCTTTAGTCCTTGAGGACTTTCTTTGGTCCTGAGGTAGTCCTGCACATTTAGAATAACCCATTAATCAGTTAGAGTTTGTATACACAACCTGATTAGGTGGACAGCTGGACCTTTAAATCCCAAATCAATATTCAACAGGAATTCAGAGGAGACAAACAGCCTAAGGACTATGTTTAGAAACTCAGCTATGCTTTATGTCTTGGTATAATGCTGATTTAGCAAGAAATCCCAGTCACAGTGCGAGAGGATTTATTTTTTGACCTTGTGCATTTGAGATGACACAGAAAGTTAAGAGTTGTCAGCATGGCTTTACTGTGAGGGAGAAATGCAGAGAAGGTTGAACCATCCTCTGTTACCATTACAGAAGGTACCCATGTGCAGCAGCAGAGAACAGAGGTACACAGAACAGACCAGAATACAGATACTTCAGATTGAAAATCACATTCTTCTGAACTTGCTTCTGTGACAGGTTGATGATTTAACTGAAGTACCACAGTCTGGTGACACAAAAGAGGGAACAATCTAACCTGCTGCAATCCAAGTGGGATATATCCTCTAGGAAATTGTGGACCATTGCTTGTTTATCTGTCTTCTCTCATCACAGCTACTGAAAATCATGGTGGGTTTTTCTTTCAATAGCCACGTCAACTATAGCAGCTCCGTGTAGTAAAAAGATTTCTCACTCTGCTGACTCCCTTCTGCCATGGGTCACCCCTTGCCACTGCTTAGAGGAGTTGTTTGCTCCCCTCGGAGCTCCTTGTCTTCACACTGTTAGAGATGGTGTCACAGCTTGGCTGGGGTGTGCGTACGTACACACGAGAAAGCCTTTCTGAGCCTTTCAAGATAAAGAGTTGAAGAAAGCACCAAATTCAGTCTCTAGTCAGGGAGAAGCTTGACAGACAGAACTTGTTGGGGAAGAGTAAATGATTTTCATGCTTCTTGGTTGACATGTTCAGTAGCTTAAAATATTTTATAATTATTTTTAGTTGTGTGTATTGCTACAAAGTTTAGTCATTCTATTTGTTTCATGCTACAAAATCTCCTGAATTAGCTGTTTTTCAGCAACTAATTGATCAACGTTTCTGACACAAAAATTAATTTTACACTCACTTGTTTTGCACATTCAGCCAGTAGTAACTTCAAATTTCTGGATTTATTGCTCTGTCTGGCATTTTTAGATTTCTAATATGGTTTTTCAATCCATAGAGTGGTTTGCTCTGACCATCAGATCCAGGAAAAGTCTGATAAAATCATGAGAAGTTCCTCTTGTGGGGTAGCTTTTATGATTACAGTCTTTTGCTATGCTTTTCCACACTGGCTTTCTCTTTTTGTCTATATCTGAACTGTAATTAATTTTTTTGCCAGTGGGATGCATAATTAGATTTAGCTATATAATCACATGCAGTAAAGAAGGGTTAATCCCTTTTTTTCAGATCGTATCTTTCAATCCCTTTTGGGTGAAACTTCAGGTAATGCCTTCAATTTAAGTACCAGATCAAGACGACACAGAGTAGGGGCCAAGGGCAAAACTTAGAGTCAACAGCTATTTGAAACAATGTGGGGTACGTCAGGAGGCAGCCAACAAAACTCTTGCAGTTCCTCTGAAAAAGTAGTTCCTCTGTTGGGACTGTTTCTGTGCATTTGACTGCATTGCTAGACAGTGGTAGTTCTGGAGAATGCCCTTCTCTGCTAAAGAAGGAAAAAAATGCGCGCAACTTCTAAGAAAAGGTGGAAGGATAAGGATTAGAAAGTGTGTACATGTGGGAAATCTGGGCATTGTGGACACTCCAGTTTGTCCTCTGCAGCAGTTTGGCTGGGTTTCCAAAATAGGTGGATTAAGGTGAAGTTCTACCATCCTTGAGGTCAATGGATATGCTGTCAGTGACTTCACTGTCCCTGACATTCTGGGCAGAAGTCTGAACAGCACAGAGTCTAAAGTCTAAGTATGTAAGGCCATATGAATTGATTTCTAAACCCAGATATCTTGGATGATTGTTGCTTAAAGTAAATCAGAAGTTAAATGGGAAATGAGCAAGATGGTATTTTCACCAGAATGACTCATTTTAAATTCCATCCCATGAACTAAATGATTCCTTGCCAATGAAGACCTGGGAAGTTTTCAGGTGGTGAGACATTTCTCATGCTGAGAGTCTGTAATGTCCAGGACCTTGGAACACCTTCTGGTTTGAGCCTGGCCATATGTTTTTGGCACAAATCCAGAAATGAATATAGTTAGTTGTGGACTTTAGCACAGAGTTAATTGCATTTCTTGGTTCCAATAATATTAGTGCCTTGTTCGCTGGCTTCTCTAAATTGGCTGATATGGCTGCAAATCAATACTAAATTACATGAAGAAATGACTTAAATTATTTTCCTGAAGTTTCCACAAATTTTGTATTTATTCTTTCTTGTAATTCTTTTGATTTCTCTTATTCCCTTTCCTATCTATTTCAAAAGTCCCATGCTAGATCACTCCCATTGGGAAGACTATACTTCTATATATGCTGTTATTGTATTTTTTCCATACTGGAGTCTGAGGAGAATGCCTTGGTTTTCTGTGGTGGCTTTTAGTGCTGCTCCACCTTAGTTATTCAGGAATTTTGTTGGAATTTCATTTTTTTTATGGGGTTATTTGAACTGTTAAGAAAATGCATTAGGTTAGCAAAGTTGTTGAGCAAGTTTATTGATAAAAACAGCAGTTAGAGGGTCTGTGGCTGTGTGTTAGCACTATGACTGCTACAATTTTTATAGCTACCTCAAAGCAGAATGTGCAGCTGGGGCTCAGCTGCACTGAAGAGGTTTTTGGTTTTCACCTGTTTTATCATGCATGACCAAAAGATCTTTAAGAAAGCAGTTGCACAGAGACTACACATACAAATATACGTTATTTGTGTAGGGTATATTGTACAGTAGAAGCAAAAAATGAAGTTCATTTGGCATTTGGGAACAAAGCATGTTTTTGAGTTCCTAATTGATGCTAGAATTGCTTAATAAAAGGGATATGACAGCTAATGAAAAGTCACGATTTTGCTTTATAGATAACAGAGGTATATTCAATACTGTTATTGTCAGTAACGCACCAAATTTGGGGAAGCTGAGGCATGAATGCATGGGCGAAGTACAAATCTCTTCCATGTTTTAGAGCAGAGAGGTGGCAGCAAGGAAGGGATGGGAGGTCTCCCAGCCAAAATCAGAGCAAGCCAGTAAAAATATCCCTTCTGGTGAGCTACACTGCCAAATGCAAATCTGTTCTGTGAGGTTGATGTCAACGTCAACCGTCGTATCCTGGAGAAGCTCACTTGCCCTGGCCCATGCCAGCTTCGTGGAGGTTTGCAAAGCTGAATAGTGCAGATTGTGATTTCCTAGAGGATGTCCATCTGCCCCTGACAGCCTGAGCAGCCCTGGGCCCTCGCTGACACCTGCGTCGGCGGAACTGCCACGTCCCGCGTGAGCAGCACTGCCCGGTGCCAGCACACGCTGCAGCAGTGCCAGCAACAGCTCTCCTCTCACCCTAGGCACAAAGGGCATACTGCTAGGGTACTACACCCCTATGCCTCTCTATGCTTAGCCCTTAGAAACACGGTTTGGATCTTTTAAACAAGTTTAAACTCAGTCTGGTCCAGTGGGAGTCCCCTTTCAGGGCATTTTCAGGGCATGTTGAATGATGGTTGCCTTGTTCAGTTTTTGTTAGGAAGAGACTTTATAGGATAGAATTTCTCTTACTCCTCTTTCTATTTATTTTTAGCAGTTCTAACTAACTTAACAGACAGTAGGATGTTTCTGCTGACTCTTGCAGGGGTCAGGGTGCACGAAACAGCTAAGAGAATCAGCATAATTTGTGGGTTTTTCTGACGGTATTTTAAGTGTTAGGTTGCCAGATGCACCATTTTTACCTAGAGGCATGAATAAAGACCCCAGTTCTTCCATAAGCTACATTGACAATTGTCAAATTACCAGCACAGAATCTTCCCTTTGCAGCTTTACCTGTGCAGAAAATGTCTATTGCTACATATCCCTTTTTATGGGGATGTCTGGGGAATAAAGTAAGTAAAGTGGTAGCAAAGACATCTGAATAGGCTGCAAAGGCGACCTTTGCAAAATACTCCTTCAGGCTTACTGAGGAGGACATGACATTCAAGTCTCACTGTTTTCGTGCACCAGACAGTTACAAAGGAAATAATAGCAACTTTTAAGCTCATAGGAATGCACCTGCCACTTTGTCTAATCTTTGCTTCCTGGCAGCCTAAAATAGGTGACTTGAGATGGTAACCTGGTCCTGAAAAAGACTGAGACAATTTTCTTGTGTCCAAACTGCCTGTACTATCTGTTCCCCATTGCTATTCAGGTGGCTTATCTGAACCAGGAGTGAGCAGCAGCTTTTATGACTGTGGGAGCATTCTTCCAGTGTGCAGTCGCTGCAGGATGAGGAGCTCTGTGACCCCTGCTCCTGCCTTGCATTGTGCTGAGACTGACTGGACTGCTTTAGTAGACTTTGTCTTACTCTTTTTATAGCCAGGTATCCAGATGGCTTCAAGGATTTAAGTCAGCTTTTCAACTTCAGGTATTGTTGTACTTGGAAATAGGAAAACTGAAAGTAACCTGAGTAAATAATCTAAAAATATAGTGGGGAAGTGACTAATTCCTTTTGGAAGCCCACTTCAACTGTAATTCATTTCTGTTCCAAGAGAAGATTCTCACTTATTTGTGATTAATTAGATAGAACTACATTGAGATCACTAAATAATAAGACAACTCCAGAAAAAAGATGTTATTCCCCTTGAATGAACTATAAGCAGCCTCGGTAGTGTCTCAGACTATCAGTTCACGGCGTATGCCCGGACTACTGCAGACCTGTGGAGAGCAAAACTGAAATATGTTGCCTTATTTGTGTTGATAACCAGAGTAAGAGCAGATGGAGCTGAGAAACATGTTAAACAATGTTCTTTCTCACAATGGTGTTATTCAGAGCCTGATTAGAATTTGCATCTCTCTTAGCTGAGGGCTTGGCACTGTGGCTCCTCTTCTTTCTGGTCCTACTTCCTTGCCCAACCATTCTGCAAGTGAGGGATTATCTCTATTTCTACCTTGATTGTAGAAAATCCTGTTCCTTCATGTATTTCTGGGAACTTCATGTTCCTTATTCAATTTTGGATATGCCAAATAATTTCTTGATTTTAACTGAATTTGACAATCAAAGAAAGAATTGGACAAAACAGTTATTAATCCCATTATTTGACCATTTCAGAGAAAATTTGTGTGATTGTTAAACTAACATCTCTTCAATTCATGGTGAGCTTTGCAAACTCTCTTTTGCTTCATGTGATCTTACATTAAAACATTGCTACCATTATTTCCAGATATTAAAAGTACTTTTCCTTTCCCATGGATATTCTCTTCTGGGCTTTTCCTCCAGTATCAGCATCCTAGAACAGGACATCTACCTAATAGATGGCACTGGGAATGACAAATAAATTGTGTTTTGAGTTGAAAATAACCTGAATATTAAAGCTATCCATCTAATCATTAAGTATGTTAGAAAAAGCATAATTATGGTTGCATTTTCCAGATGCCATTTGAGTTACTCACGATTCAATGTTTTGCATGAAAAACTGAAATTAACCAAAAAAGTAATTGAGCTGCTTCTTTTGGGTCAGCTGGACTTCTTCCTCCAGTGACTGTTTGTTAATCTTGAGATGACATTTCTTCCTCCTGGGAGTGGTTTTACATGGATGTATGCTTAATTGTGTTAATGCTAACAAATGGGAGGAGGAATGATATTCTTGGAGAAAAGGAAAGGCAGGAATAACCTGTGAGCCTTTGCAAAATAATTGAGAGCGGGAGTTAGGGAAACTACCACATGTTCTACATATGCTGAGTTTTGTCTCTGCCCTCAGAGGTCCTGTAACTTAGACATGGGTGCCAAACGTGGTGCTCAAATGGTGTGCTCAGCAGTCAAAAGAAGCTTGGGGTTTTCCCTTCTTCTTTGTAAATTCATGCTGACCTATTGAAGACGTTGTAGCTACAAAAATTGCTGGTTCTGATTTCCATGTAAGGTGTTCTGACTCTGGAATACTGGAAATGATGTTCTGTTCAGCAGATGTTCTCAATTTCCAAATAACAAAGAGGAATTACACAGGGGAGGCACTTTCAAGGTGGAGGAGCACTGATCCTCACCCTTGTGCTGGTGGCCTGATTTCAGGCTGTCAGCATGGGGTGTGTGCCCAATCCACAGTTTCTCCATCTGAGGAAACCAGCCAGGTCCAGATGCTGAATGGAGCAAAACACTGGCTCCATTCCAAGGTTCTCTAATTTTACTAGATTGTCTATAAGAAGCTGATGGCTGACTGGGTACCAGATATATTTTAAGTCTTTATCAGTGAAGTTTTGTTTATCTCACACTGCAGAGGTCAAATCAGGGGGAATGGTGTTGCTCTCCTTACCATCAATTTCATGCCAATTAAAATCTCAAAATAAGTCTTGTAACTTTCTCTCCTGCCCTTGGTATCACATTCTCTTCTTCATTTTATTTTGTAACCTCATTTACAGTGGAAGACTGAGTGTTATACTCTCATTTCAGACCCGGAACACACCCCATCCCCCTTCCCCCCCAAAAAAAAAAATTCTGGGAGCAGTACTTGCTTCTTATAACTATTCTTTCTGGCCAAAAATTCAGCTGAGCATCATTGTATCTGCCCGTGCTCCATACCTGATCCTCTGCCATTGCACATTTTGCCNTAGAGTGGAAGACTGAGTGTTATACTCTCATTTCAGACCTGGAACACACCCCATCCCCCCCCCCCCCCCAAAAAAAAAAATTCTGGGAGCAGTACTTGCTTCTTATAACTATTCTTTCTGGCTGAAAATTCAGCTGAGCATCATTGTATCTGCCCGTGCTCCATACCTGATCCTCTGCCATTGCACATTTTGCCAGGAGCTCACATCCAGCAATTATACTTAGAGCTGTATCCGTATAAAGAGGAAGAGGTCTCAGTGCTTCAGGTAATTTTTTTAAAACAAAGCACCCAATATACTACAAACATCTGCCTGCCACCAGGATCCCACAAGCCTGCTGGCTTTGATTCCTGTCTTTGCACACTGTGCCCATACAGAAGGCACTCTTTCCAGGATCACCCACCAGCTTTCCTGCTCAAAAATCTGACGGGGGATTATCCAGAACAACAAAGTGAAAAGTCTCTGAAAGGATTCCTACCTCAGCAAGTACTTTGAATCTTGCATGCAGCTGTGGGCTACAGCTGTGGAAGTCACAGAGAGTTAAAAATTAGCCTTGTGGGTAAAGCTACTTGGCAGCTCCTCCTTCAAAACAAGACCCTTTTGTGCAGTATGTGTGTGCATGTTTCCATGCTCAGGTGGAGTTGTAAAAATATTTGATACATGATCTCCCATTTTTCCTGCAGTGACTCAGCTGGAGGATAGCTTCTGCACCACAGTGATCACAGAAGGCTTTTAGCCCTGATACAAAGAGAAAAGACTGTGTTGGGGTAAACTGATTTCAGGCAGAGTCGTCTTTGGACAGATGTGCTACTCTCAGCTTCTCAAATGATAGCATACTTAAGAGCACCTGAGCATAATAAACACTGATTAGTGGATTGGAGGTGGTGGAAGAGAGGATTATTTAAATTGTTGAACATTATAATGTTTATTATATGAGCTGATGATCGGGAAACCAGTCTTGAAAATAATCCTGTAGCTTCTTTAAAAAAAACAACTTAAGAAGACTAGGGCATCTTAACTTTACAGAAAGAGAAATCTCTTCAGACACTTTACAGTTTATTCTTGTGGTATTCTGGGACATGAGAAGGATATCAAAATACCATTGCCAAAGAGTGAGGGTAACACATGGATGCACAGCAAGAGGATTCAGGCTGCAGCAGGCAACAGGGAAGTTTCATTTTCTTTGTGGTTTACATTTATGAAAAATTCAATTCTAGCAAGACCTGAATAGAGAGTAGATGAAGGCAGGCATTGACTCCATGGATTACAGCACACATTCATTGACATTTACTGTCCATCTTTGTATCACAGTGAGGTTTGCCAAGATGAAGTATTAAACAGAGAAGCAGTTTGTGGCAATCTGCAAAGTCTCACAGTAGTGTGTTTATCCCCAGGAAGGGCTGTAGTGATGCTGAAGAAGGCTGTTAAAATCTGTTTGTGTTTTCCCAAAGCTGTAACAAGAGAGAACATAAGCAGATGTGAGTTGGGCGGGTCTGGGGAGGAATGAAAGCAGACTGGAGAAGTGGTAAGTACCTGAATCTGCAGTTGGTTGATGCCAAAGTTCACCAGAGAACACAAAGGCAAGGCAGAGTGGGATTGTTTCAGCTGATGCTCATGATCCATCTGGCATTTAACTGTCATGTGCTGTAGTGCTGCTGGAAACAACCAGGAGACCACATTGCCTGATGGGATATTTCACAAAATGAAAGTTTTCCACCTGTAAACAAACGGGCAGCAGAAGAAGAGAGTTTGCTATCACAGCCGAGCATGGAAAAGTGTGAGGAATATCAAGCTCAAAGCAAAGCAACTGAGATCCAAATTTTCCAATAGCAAGAGATCCATTCAACCAGAGAAGTGAAAAAATGGCTTTCATTCAGAGTGGTTTCTTTTATCTGTAGATGTTATTTCAGCCAATCTTTGGAAGATGTATGAGAAACCCTTTTCTCTGTGTGGCTCTTGAGATGCATCAGTTAACATAAGACATTGAGGGAGAGTTTGAGGATTTCAAAATGAAATGAAAGTTTAATAAAATAGATATCACTTCCACTTCGCTCACCCAGTGTAGCCATTAGGCGAGACACATTTATACCAAGTGTGAAAATTATGTGGTAGAACTTGAAATGTGCAACTAAACTTTTGGAGAGCTTAATTTCATAAACGTTGCATGTCCAAAGTAACTTTGCAAAGAAAATGATGCCTGGTAGAATGGGACATGTATAGCTTAGCAAGGCCTTCAAACTTTTTTGACATGAGACTTTGTGGAAAGAGAAAAAAAATGGGCTGAAAAGCTTATCAAAAAAAGCTGTGGGGATTAGGTTTTCTGGATGTAAAGGAGAACAGCAGATTGGAATGGTTGCAAAATCTCTTTGATATTCTGTGATTAAAGAGCACTTTTCAAGTGTTCCCTGGAAAGGAAAGAAGGAAACTGAAGGAGAATGAGGTTAGGGCCAGTTTTTCTGCAGGCTGTCACCTGCACACAGATTTGTGGTTGGAACAGTGTCTGGAAACTGCACATCTGTGAGAGTCCCTGGAGGAGGTCACATTTTGAGATGTGCCTTGAAAAGATGGTCAGGCACAATGTCACAGAAAAAACAGCTTCCAGAAAGAGGAGTGGTCTTTGCATATGTTCTGACATCTGCCTCCATGCTAAACCAGCAGCAGGATTCAAGTTTAAGTGGGAGAGAGCTGCTGGTGCAGCCTGAAGGGCTATGCACTATCAATGCGATGCCACACACCAAAATCCCACGCTGAGGAGAAAGAACCTCGTTCCACCTCTGACTTGGGGAACATAGAAGCGAGGATTTGGTCACCTAAATCAGTGGTTACATTTTTTAATTGTCTCTTTGCTTTTGGGGAGAGAGAGAGTCTTATTGGGTACAAATACTGGACATCAAACAAATTTAGCTTTGCTATTTCTAAAACAGAAAGAAATTACTTTATTGAATCTCCCCATATGTAGGAAGAGTCTCCACCCATCACTGGCATGGGAGAAATGTCAGAGCCTTTTTCAGCAAAATTTCAGTTCAGTTAAGAGACATCTCTGACTGAAGGCAGGAAAGCCTGGAAGAAGTCAGGAAGACAAAAATTTTTCAGAAAACTCATGGTTGTTCATTCACACACACAGAAACTTATTCATAGATACCTAAGAGGGCATAAGGCTGAAAAAGAATTTCTGGAACACAAAGTCCAGTCTGTTCCCAAAGTTCTCCAACATTACAGTTTTAAATGGACCTTTCTAGCAGTGAAAATGTATTAGACAGCTTCAGGCAGGAAAAAATGCCCAGCACTGCAAATTTGGACCTTTAAATTAGTTGTTTAGAAATGCTGAACAGTGAACACATTTTTCTGTTTTATTTTGCTGTCATTTCACTAGGCATTGTTTTAATGTAGAAAGACCCGAACAAATTGCAAATCCAAAACATAAGCATAAACATCGTTATATTACTGTAATGAGAACTTGCATTACTAGTTCCTGACTGAGCCTAAAGTAGATTATTGTTATTGGACATTCTTCAGAGGCTTCTGTCCTGACACCAGCAGTTTTCAGGTCATTGATTCTTCTTCAGCGTTGGTGGTTTTCAAAAGTCATCACAGTTTTGTGGTTATTATAATAACAAGAATAAAACATTTTGAGGGGTTCATGATGCATTCTCATTCTATATATCTGTGTTTCAAAATGTTTACAAAGATTGTTTGACTCTGGCAATGTCTCATGGCCTCTGGGCCAGCCTCTGGGCCGGCCTTTCACAATCATCCTAAGAAGACATCCATTAGCTGAGAAATATTTCTGTGTATGAACTGAAGCACTTTTATTTAAGAAGTTTCAGTAACAGTGGAACAACAGGCCAAATAAACCTGATCCAGGGGCTTCTCTCATAATGATCAGAACTTCTGAAGTGTTTTTTAAGGACATAGCAGCTGCTAGATACACTGGCCCTCATTCCAAAATTCCTTCTGGCAGCAGTGGGGGTAATGGCCTGTAAAACCTAAACACTCTGTGAGTGGAATTACACCAGAGGAATTAATCCCTGCTTATGAAAACTTCTGCTTAAATCCAGCTGACGTCATCAGAGGGGAGCAGAATTGGGAAATGAATCTAAAGAGCAATTAGGGAAATAATTTACTTGTAAAGCTATTCTGTCTTTTGCTATTTGATTTTGGAATTATTTTAATTATCTTTCATTTAAGAAAGTGGAATCTTTAATGAAAACAAAAAATTAGAGGGAAATCGCACTCATGGAGGAGTTGGTGCAAAATGCTGAAGCCACTTTTGTCTTTCAAGGGGTTGATTAGAGTGGTTCTTGCATTTGTGAACACCTGTGCATTTTATTCCTTTGTCTCATTTCTTTCTTAAATGTCCTTGTGCTTTAATATCTCTTGTGTGATGAACAGCAAGCAAAAGTGGTGTAGGTCAGGTACAGGAATTCCTATTTGAAATCCATAAACACTTCAATGCCCAGTATAGCTTAGTTTCCAACAGGGATGGCTGTTGGTGTTGGCCCTTCTGGAGTTCTGTAGGAGAGGTAAAGAAGTCAAAAAACCACAACGAAATGAAAGTTCCTGTTTTACTTCAGTGTCTCTATGCTTTGCTCTCCACACTATAAATTATGGCATGAAATATTGATTTGTTGCAAGACATGGTTCTGTAGCTTATTTGCTTAACTTCTGTAGTATTCTAATGAAAATCCAATTTGATTTTGACAGGTTAGGGTTGTAGTTTTAAAGGCAAAGAGGCAGATTTTTAGATAGCGATTCCTTGAAGAGTGATTACAGAGACAGTTGCTTATATAATTACTGCATTATATGTATGTTACCAGTGTTACATGACATTAAAATCAGTCATTAATCCTTTTTATCATCCCCAGTAGCTAAAAACTCAGAGAAAGAGAAAAGTAGAGCAAGCACCATGAGAAACAGAACGAGTCCTCAAAGGAGGTCCTGATTGCTTAAGAAAATGTGGTACTGTGTCTGATAAGGTTCTGTTCATGTACTTCAGAGATTCTGTCATTCCACTTTGCAGATAATTTTCTTATCTAGAGCAATTAGGGCTATTTGTTGCTTGCATGGTTCTATGTTTTAATGCTGAGCAGCAGCTGCTCTCACTAGTGTTTTTCTCTTGGGTATTCCCAGTACCAGCCCCAGCTCTCAGCTGTGCACTGAAGCATTGCAGCTCTTGCTTCTCCAGGCTAAAGTGGCTCTCTTACCACATCAGACAGAGCAGGAGGGGCTAAAGGAAAGGCTCTTGGAGGTCATGGGCATGTCTGCCTGTGGAAAAAGAAGCATGGAGTTGTTACTGTTTTATTTTGCAAAGCATAAGGATGCATAAGTGGGAGGGGCGTTCATCTAAGTGCTTAGATTTGGGACAGAAGCAATGAGTTCTCTGAATCTCCAGAGCTTCTAAATGTGCATAGTTCTTTGCAAGTGAAAGTGGGAAGGTTAAAACCATTGCATGCAGGGCTTGGCATCTCCAGAGCTAGATCTTTCTTGATGTGGGAAAGGCAGTGCAAGCTCTGAGGGTCTGAAGCTGAATATAACTATTTGTAAGTCTTAGAATTGACATTTTAATGTGCTTTGGAGTCATATAGCAGCGACCTATGTGAAAGCAGCTGTGAAATGGTGATTGTATCTTTCTAAGCATTACGAACTGCAGGGATTAAACAGAATCTCCCCCAAACACATACATGCTCACTCTACCCATTTTCCAGTTCGCTCTGTACAAGAGAAGAATTAAATATTTAGTCATTTCCTTGTCTGCAGGTAAGATTATGCTTTCTTTTAAAGAATTGTCTTTTAATTAGTGGTTCAGGTGCTGGAAAGAAAAGGGTACCTGTGGGTTCAAAGTTTTATCTGCAAGGCTAAGCCTTTTTTGTGCAGGCAAATCCCGTCATTTGGGCAGGCTATTCTTTGAACCAAGCAAGTTGCAGCCACTGTTAATTAGCCTCTTTTTTTTCCTTTTTTTTTTTTTTTTTAACAATAATTTCTCTGGTGTTTGCTCTGTGCTTAGCTAGGTAAAGTAAACATTAAACCTCAATTAAGATTGCTATAGTCATCAAGCAGAATTTCTCTGTTGTATTCAGTTCCACTGCTTTTGGGAAAGCAAAGCTGTTGTTTTGAGTGAGATGGATGCATTCTATACCTACAGACAGTGGACAATGGGCTTTTATGGTCCCTTGAACATGGTGAAATACGCTGCAACAGATGTGCTTGGGAATCAAATATTCTAGTGAATTAATTGCAGGCCTACTCAGGTTAGGCGTTGTGTAATATCAAGGCATGTCCTTAGCACAGGGAACATGTTTTCTGGGAAGTACACCCCGAGAAAGGGTGGAGAGCCAGACCCAGCCTCCTGCAGTGTGGATGCAGTAACAGCTGGTACCTCAGTATGTTCACACAAACCTCATTGAGAGTGAAAAACCTCAGTGCTGGGAGGGGATTAATGGATCACACTGGAATTCATTCTTTTAAAAACACAAATATGGTACAGTAGTGGAAAGATAAGGGTTTTTTTACAGATGAACCCCTCAACGTCCATAAAAATTGGGAACTGTAGTGACCCCTCCCTTGCTAGCAAATGGTTGCAGTGCTGCCAGTGCCCTCTCCTCTCATCATGGTGTCAAAGTCCTGGCACTTGTTCACCATCTGCAACTGGGACATCCAGTTGGACCAAAATGTGTGGGAGCAGTGTGTGATTTCTTGGTGCTCCACTTGAAACACACCCAGTGAGTGCAGCTTTGTCAGGGGCTGGCCTGACAGTAGTGGTGGGGTGGGACAGTGGCTGTGTGTGTCTCTGCCTTTCTCCAGTGCTAGTGCAAAACACTGTGCTGTGTCTCCCTGGAAAATTCATGCGTCTCTGAGCAGTGCTGAGAAAGTGTTTGTCACTGCTTTAATTTGCCAGGAAAGAGGGCTGCCTTGCCATTTGCACTACGGAGAAGAGCTCTGGCTCATTTATATGCAGGCAGACAAGCTCAGGGAGTTTTCAGCATCCCATGAATCACACCGGGGGGGTGCCTAGACCAAAATAGCATCTCTGCATTTCATGCTGAAGCTTGACCAGAAGTATGTGATGTGTGTCAGACAAATAGTAATTAAATTTGTTTTCAAATAAAAGATAAATAGACAGAAAGACACAGGCTTCTTCACCTGGGTCTCTGAATATTTTTGGAGCACAGCTTTTGCTGGAACCTTGAAGAAGTAAAAAATTATATAATTTTGTCTGTTCAGTGAGCTGAATTATTTATTTGAAATGAAAATATTTTATAATAATGTTTCAGAAAATAAGTGTGATTTCTAGGCAACTATGCCTAATAAGAACCCTGTGGTATGAAATCTAGTCTATGACTGCTAAATAGTTCTCCATCTTAAAGCTGTGCTGGGCTATGTGTATTTTTAGGCATCCTATCAATAAATATTTTATAAAGTGCTGCAGACAGTCAAGGGAGGAAATGTTCTGTTGCAGAGGAATCCAATTTCAGGTTCCCCATAAAATGATGTGGTTTATGGGGTTTGATATCAGATACAAAACCAAGGATGTTATATAAAATGTATCAGATGTTATCACTGAAGAAACCCTGCAGTGTTGTGAATAATTTGTGATCCTTCAAAGAAAACTAGAAGGGCTCTAAGCAGGTCATGCAGTGATAAATATCAATCTACATGTGTTCCTATATTGATGAAAAAAGCTATTCTTTACTTTTATTAACAATGAGGTCAGATTGGTAGTAAAAGAAGACAAACAATCTTTATTGATACTTACACTACATGTTTAATGGAGAATAAATATTGCAAATGCTCACTATGACAGCATATGTCATGGAGAGAAGCCTGCCATCTCCAAGTCTGTATTAGAGGATTACAATCCCCTGTTGGATGCTTTGCTCTGGCATTTCCAGAGCTCCTGCTTTGCAGCATCATGCGGTGCTGGCACTTGCTGCATGTGCATTTTCCACGTACACAAGAACAGCCTCATGCTCAGTCTGCTCCTGTTAAGCTGATGCAGGGGAGAACAGCTCTCCTTAAGAACAAATTGGCAGATGCAGCTGAGATTTAGCCATTAGCATCGTGTTATAATGGCACATTTAGCTTTCGGAGCAGAATGAGTGTGAACACCCCGAGTGCCGGCGTTTGCTGTGCCCTGTTGAGCCAGGGGAGCAGCGGCTCATGGAGGAGAGACAGAGGTAGGGACAGTGGACTGGTGGTCTTGTGCTTTCTGCCCACTGGCAAGTGGGAGCTACTGGCTGGGGCCCCTGTCCTGTTCTAGGAAGCAAAATGCTCACTCTTCTCTGATTGCCCACTTGGAGACTGCCAGCCACCCCTTTCTTCATGGTGCGTTGCTGCCTGCCTTTTCCTTGAGGTGTGTCCAAGTTTAGGGCAAATTCGGAAAAAAATCTCCAAATGGGGTCCCTCTAGAAAGCAAATCCAAACAGCCCCTCCCTCAACTGGTTTGAGAAAAAATATTTCCTCGGAGGAAAGTGGAAAACATTTGTTTATTTAACAGGCAAAGCACTCTCCAACACAACAAATGAGCAATACTGAACAACAAAATCTCTTGCCACTCCACAGAGATGACAAATTCACAAAGTCTCTCCCGTGGGCTGTAGCTCGGCTTGCTCAGTTGTCATCAGTCCCTTTGGTGCTGGGAAAGGTCGGGCCCAGCCCAGGCCCAGTGGACCAAAGGTGTGACCTCTTGGTGCCCTTTTGAATTTTTAGTAAAGAGCAGGTTCAAACGGTTCCAAGAAAAATGAAAAAAACCCACAGTCCAGAGAACTTCTCTGCCTCAGCCAGCCAAAAACTAACAAAAAGCAAAGAAGAACTTTCTCCTGCCATCCACACTGCAGACAACACAGGCTGTATGTGCAGGAAAGCTGAAAACTCCAATCTTTATTTTTTGAAAACAACTGCCTCAGACATTCCACCGCTTCTCCTTCTCCCCCCTTCATTCCCAGATCCAGTTTTAAAGGTGCAAAACTTATTTCTGAGCTGAACAGAGGAATGGAGATACAATTCAGGATCAACCCAGGACAGGTACTTTCCATGTAAAGCCACTTTGGTGTTGCTTAATCAAAACTGAGCCATGGGTGCAGAAGATTTTAGGAGGAAGAAGCCATTTGCTTTTTGTCCTGCTGTTTTAACTGGAAGCTGTTGCATACAGCTATGAGTGCAAGACTGTGCACACCTAGGAGGTAATTTCTCCTGAAAGAAATTCATAACCAGAAAAAGGATTTAAGACTACAGGGAATGCTTTAATTTCCTTTGTTTTTCCAGGGCTAAAACCCATATGAATTTGGAAAATAGTAGCCACCTAGTGGAAAATGTGTATTTCCCATTTCCATCACAGAAAACAGAGATTTCCTGGGTTCTGTGTTGGTTTAAAATGCTAGGATTGGGGGGCATTTGGAGATTTTGTGTATTTGCCAGCAAATTGTAGGATAGGAGAGGACATGACAGCAGGTTTTTGCTTAGGTCTACAGCACTACAGTTACCTGGCATTGTGACTAATAAAGAAAATGGGAGCCAAGCTTAAAGACTGTAAAAGAAGAAAGAATCACTCAGTGTCAGTGTTTTCCCCATGTTACAGGATGGGAGTTAGAGATGAGTTTTCTACACATTTTCTCTAGTCAATAAAGCCTCTGGGACTATAGATGTCCATGTATGTCGCCCATTAAGAGAACTTCACTTTTAAACGTTAACCTTATCTTCTCATCTCTTTGTAATGTGGAGAATAGGGTAGGGAAGCTAAAGAGCAGCTCTATACACATCTGCTGATTATTGAAATCAGTTGCCACTTGTTTTATTGTCTGGAGTTCTGAAAAAATGAAAAAAAAAAAAAAAAGGAAAAAAAAGCTAGGAGTTAACAGGACTGAAAACAGAGAAAGTACTTCCAGACTGAGCATTAGCACATGTCAAATGTGTTTTAGAAAATTTGCACTATTACTTGTAAAAATACTACAGGGAGTGACTAGCCTACTACACATATTGATGGATGAGGTTAAGTAGTACTTTCTAGTGTTGAAAAGAGCTTGTGAATTTTCCAGAAAAAAAAAAAAAGGCTAAAGATAAATGATTGCCTTGCTCAAAAAACACTCAGCTTTTTCCTAGGATTTTCAGCCTCACAGATATCTGAGTGTCATTTGCCTAAGTAGATATTCCAAATCCACTTTAATTCAGCTGTTGCTACGAAAGGCTGTAAAGAACAAAGAGGGAGGCTGCAACGTTTTCAGAGTGCTGAAGCAAAATATTAAGACATGCTGAAATATGTGTATCCTAAGTTGATAGGCTGCAGATACTGGGAAGGAAATCTTAAGGAACTGCCTCACTGTGTATCTGATGGAGTTTAGTGAGAGGCTTTCATTTTGGTAAGCAGAACACAGCCAGCTCCTCTGTGGCCTTGTTTTATGTAGGGCACTCAGTTTGTAGCATGATGGATCTTTCATTACCAAAGACTTCATTGTGAAATTAAGCATCATGCCCTCCAAGGACCCATCCCATTCTGTCTGCTGAAGCAGTTTTAAAGTATAAGATCAATTAATAAAGTTAATTGGGGATTAAAGTACAGTAGGTTGAAAAAAGTGCTTGTAGCTGGCTGAGTATATGACTTGAGCACCCCAAAGAGTCTGGTCTGCAGAGGTTGTTTGTCCATTGCCTGTGAGTTTTATTTTCATAGATTGCTGTGCAAAACTATTAGCTTCAAACCTAAACCCTCCTAGCTTTTGGATGCTTTGGCTCTGAGGTTTTGATTTCAGGCCTGAAACTGCCCATTAATATCACAAGTGTGGCACAACTGCATTTATTTTTAATGAATGTATCCAGTAAAATTTAGTTTAGTTGAGCAGTGAAGTATTATTAAATGGACTAAATACATGCAAGGACGATTAGATATTTCCGCTTTATCTGCTGCTTGGGCTTTTAAGAATACTTGAACATTGCATTTTCACACCCTTTGTTTATGCTGAATCGTTATAAAATTTTGCCTGAATCTAAGTTTTCCTTCCTTTGCTTCCAAATATTAACCTGATCTTAAATAACCGCTATTCAAAGCAGACCCCATTTGAATAATATATTATGCACAATAATTCAGGAAATGTAATTGATTTCTTTTAGAGTATATTTATATAACTTTGCCTTCACAGAAAGAACAGTTTAAATATCTGAGTGCACAGATATAAAGGGTTTTTCTGAGCATGATTAAGTGTTAGTAACAAAACTATTCTTCCATTCCTAGTTGTTGGAAGTACATCACTGTAAGTAATTTACAAATCTTATTAGGATACAATGAGCACCAGGCAGTTTATACTCTGGTTAAGAACAGCATGCATGAGCTGAGCAGTAGGTTTGAGAGCTAAGCTGCCACTAATGCACGTTCCCACAAATAATTGCTATAGCAACACTGTCATAATGTCTGAGATCTGCCTCCCTCGGGTTTGCACATGAAGTTTTCTTTATGGTGAAACAAAATGCCTTCTCAAGTTGAAAATACTCTGTAATGGGGAGGCTATTGACGGCTTTTGTCTTTTTAATTTCTTTTTTCTTCAAGTAATTAAATTTCAAATGTTGAGAAGCATAATTGAACATTAGGAGAAATCATTTGCTGTCATAGTATCCATTCATCATGAAATTCAGCATTATGTGGCTCCTTTCATACAATTAATCTCTGCAAATTGGTGTGATCAGGTGACGAAATTCTCTGTGGGCAGTCTCACTTAACTTGTGAAGTTTTTTCTTTTCTTCACCTGAGTGCTTAGATGCTACACTTATATTCTGTAAAAATCAATCAAAATGAGATTCCAGAGTTATTATTTCTTTCATTTCAAATTGCTGCACTTTGTGTTTCTGGATATTAGGAAATCTTTGACTTACAGCACTGAAAACAGAGTTGTGTACACACTAGCATCCTTCAGGGACCCTAATAATACAACTTGCATTTATGCAATGTTTTTTGGCCAAATTTTGGATCTCAATTCCTGCTTTGTGGTGTTGGATAAAACTAGCAAGGATGACCCAAATGGCAAAGGCTGCACAGCAGAGTAGCCATGAAGTACTTCCCTGTTCAGTGTCCTAGTGAAAAATGTTCATGTGTCTGCGGACTACTTTTTTGATAGCTGATCCAGGAGGAGAGGAACACCGCTTTGCGGGCAGCTCCTGTGCCCTTCTCTCTTTCAAGCAGCTCTAAATCTGTTCCTCTGTGTTGAAGCTTATTACAGATAATAAAGTTCATGATACATGGGCAGCATTAAGTGAAGAGTGTTACTCCATTATTGTTATGATGATCAGAGAGCAACAGATGAAATAATTTTAGCCAAGTTTTCAGGCTGGTGCAGTGAAGTCTGAACAATGACTGGAAAAGGGAGAGCACTGATGGCAACAGAGGACTTCAATCATCCGAGCAGGCTAATTAGAAATCTTTCAGCAGGGACATAAAGGTGAGCAGGTGTTATAAAAAATAGATTTTGCAGAGATATTAGGGAGAAGAGAGGTCCTGTGCCCCAAAGGACAGACCGGAGGAGAACAACAGGGGAGGAGGAGGTTGAGACCCTTGCGTGAGACCATAGAATACTTAAGGCAGGAGAAATCAACAGGCAATGTGTGAAGATAGTTTTGCATCTTTGTTCAGATCTAAGGGATCTGGGGAATCTGAGATATCTGGGGAGTCCAGTGATTGCACGTTTTTGTCAAGATGTTTAAAAAAGGGGAAAAAAAGAAAAAAACCAACACCTTTGGGTACTAAGGTGCTATGCTGCAATGCTGAAAGGAGACAGTATTCCAGACTCATAGAAGCCTAAGAGACTTGAGTGTAGACTTGAATGTGACCCTTTGACTGCTGTCCAACAGGAGGAACTCAGGACATGCCGACAGTGACAAACTGCCCAGGTGCCTTGTGGTGAAACAGTGGGAGAAGGACTGCAATAGTCTGGCTGAACTCAGACTTCCTCACATGTTTTCCTGCATCATTTTGGCCACACAGCTTGCTCTCACACAATACATGGCTCTTAGAGGCAAGAGAGCTAAATCTGAAGAGCTGCAGTGTAGTGGAGTGAGCTCTGCAGTCAGACACAGCGAGGTGTCAGTGTGAGTGTAACAGCTTGTTCCCGTGAAGGGTCTGACACATCCCACTGCTGCCATTACACGGGGATAGAAGAACCCAGGCACCTCCACCTCCTCCTGTGCATGCACAGAGCAAATCCATGGGCTGTCTGGAGGTGCCTACTCTGCCCTCCAAAGCTATACACAAGACATTTGGTCTTTTCCCAGGAAAATTTTATGCACCTGGGAGCTATACCAGTTTTAGTTAACTTCATTTATATCACAGTAACATTCCCATATAGACAAGAGTGACAGACTCAGGGAGTTTAATTATAGCCTTTCCTGATGTAGCATGCCTATTTAGGGAGTCAGCTGAATGTTTTAGTTGCACCAGCAAGAACTTCTAGACACCCATCAGAGTTTGAGCCTGGGTCTTATGAAATATTTTTTCACTTTTAAAGAGGAATATTATGCTATCTTGCTGTTCGCACTCCAATCAAATGAAATTTCCTTGCTTTTGTATTTTCCTTACTGTAGTTCAACATCTATAAGGTGTTATGCAAATAAATTTTAACAGATAGCTGATAGGTTCCTGCCAGGAAATGGGAAGGTTTTGTGAAAATACAGTGCAATACTGAATAACTGGGGTGTATATAGATGGTTAATTTCTCATTGTGCATCCTTCTTTAAATTCTCTGCCATATTCCTAGCTATTGCTCGTAATGTAATAATGAAGGTCAAAAATCCAGACTTTATGTGACTTAATAATTTTAACTTATTTTTTTTTTATTACCTCATGGCAAAACTGTCTTTACAGGATGACTCTGAAGTGTGCTGTGCTGCAGTAAGAACAGTGATTAGTATGTAGCCTTAGGCATACTCAAGTTTAAGATAATTCCCTACAGGTTTGGGCTCTCATTTTTAAACAATATCACAAGAAATTGTGGGCCAGATGCACAACTGAAGTGTGAACATTTTGTTTCTCTGGAACTGTGTGGTTTTACACCAGCTGACATTCAAATATGTTGTTATTAATCTGTACCAGCATTTTATTTAAGATGGCATCAGATTGTGCAGACATAAGCCATGTGAATTATGGCTTCATGTCAGACTTGAGTTCTGGCATCCCATAATTGTTGGGTGTTCATTCCCTTTCACACTTAAAATTTTCCAAATCAAATGTTTTGTATTGTGATTTTCCGAGTTCCTTTCAAAACAAACATCAGAAACCTGTTCCACTCTGCACCATGGAACTGACACCCTGAAATGGACTGCTGGAGCCTGTGATTCACCTGGCAGGTCTCTGCCTTACACTTCTGTGTTTTTAATGATGGATTCCAATGGGCCAGACATCTGCTGGAAAATTGAAGTCTTTGCTAGAGTGATCAGCAGATTATGACTGACAGTGAAAGAAAAGCTGAAATCTTGATGCCGGTTCCAATGGCTACAAATCTGTAATTTTCCCAATCTGTAATAATTCCAACAATTGGTCCAACATCCTTTGTCCTTATCCCAAACTTCCCCGTGTCCACAGTTCTCCATGGCTCTCCATGTGACACTGCTGATCTACTGTAGCTCTTTTTCCCCTCATCCTCTCTTCCCTTTGTAATGGTCTGTGTCCCCCAAGATTTAGAGACAGTACCGTGTTTATTTTCCCTTCCCAAATCCTCCAACATCTTACCTCAGTTACTTTTCACACATTCCTGGCCCCCCATCTCAGTATCCCATCTTGCCATTTTTCTGAGCCTGATTTTTCTCTCTTTCCTACTCAAGTCTAGCCTATTCCTCCACTCAATGCCAGCAGCAGCAATATGGATAGCAGAGGAGAAATTGTATTCCAGGCTTCAGTTCCTCTCTTTGATATTGGAAAATCATTACCTATCCTTTAAAGCAAGACCATATTTTCAGGTCCTAAACCCAAATGCCTCCTGTGTGAGACTCAGATTTTTCTTAGCTTGCATAGATTTTCACACATGTGATGAAAAAGGGAGGTTCCTGGTCAACAATGTGGTTATAAATACCATCTCCTTGTAAATAATCACAGCAATCACCTGGAGCATCTCCCAGCTGTGCAAAGCCTGCTGCTCTCCTGGAGTGTGTTTCTCACCTGAATTTTGACGACTCTTATAAAAAAAAGCATCATTAACAAATGCGAGCACCTCTGTGACAAATGTACACTTTCAGAAACTGTGTAATTAGTAGTATCTCTGAAGCAATGGCTTTAGTGAAACTTATTTTAATTGAAAGGCAATTAGGCTTTGTCTTTTTCCAGTGCATGTGTAGCCAACTAACTCCTGTTAGTATTACCGCGTTGTACTTGCAGAATGCAGCTCCTCTGTAGAACATTTCTCATCCCTGCAGAACTAGTAGGTTATCTCCTCAGTATTTTCCCTGGTCCTGCCATTGTTGTTTGCATTTCTTAATTAAAACATTAAGATTAGGAAATAGGGGAATTTATTAATAGCAGAACTGATTGCTTTATATTTGAAAAGTCCATGGTTCAAAGACAGGTTTGTGGGGAAACAGCTTCAGTTTTGCTTTCCCTGCTTTGGGTAAACCTGTGAAAACCAGTGATACTAGGGGATAAAAAGTGACAAAGGGTCTAATATCTGGAGGGGACCTCTTGGACCCTCAAAAAGTTTAAATTTTATTCTTTATTGTAAGACTTGAGGAAGGAAAGTGTTGGCAGTGGGACTGGTGCTCATTTTCCTTCAGGGGAGGAAAACTGTGCTTGAGAAAGGGATACTAGCAGATGCTTGCTTGATCTGATAGTCTCAAAATAATTTGCCTTGAGCCAAAGACATGCTCAAATGAACTTGAAGAACATGGTATGGGTAGGCCAGTGTTAAATAGAAGATCCCATGTTTTCTCAATTATCTCAGTCTCTCACTTGTCTCTGGAGCAAGATGAGATGGCTAGTTTACCTAAATGGCTAAAACGGAGTCCAATAGTTTAAGCAGTTTCCTACATTTCTTCTAAAGTTAGTATTTTGTGCTCTGTATTTAGAAACAAAGTAAGAAAGCTTTTTCCACCCTGAAAACATGCTAAGTGAGAACAGAGACTCCATGTGAGTTTCAGGAAGTATTCCTTCCGAAGGGCTTTCCTGGTTCTCCCCTCTTTTAAGACCCATTAAAAAATTCTAATGGATATTAGTAGACCAAAATATTCTTGTGTGGCACAACTTAGTAGTCAGGGAGACTCACAGTAAGTAAAACTGGCTGTACTGTAATTGTATAAAAAAGATGGAAGCATAGTAGTTTGTACCTTTCTAACTTTGCTGTATTTTCATAACTAAATGAATCACAGAATATCAGGTTGAAAGGGACTTCAAGGATTAACCAGCCCAGCCGAGTCTTAAAAGTGTCCAATGTTGATTCTAGTCATTTCTCTAACTTAATAAAGTTTGGGTCCTAAACAGTATAAAAATGGTCCTAAAACATGTGATTAAATTGCAAAAAAACCCAAACCCCACAACAACAACAAAAAGGACTACACTACCAGCTCAATTCTCAACTAAAAGCAACCCCACTTCCCCAACAAAAACTCAAATTGTCAATTTTGAAGGCTTTAATAATGCTATGCCTGAGTTTTCTGAGATAAATCCAAATGCAGCAAGACTCATATTCCAAAAATTTGACAATCTCTGTACATGAGATTGGTAATACAGGGATATAAATTAAAAGATTTGTTATCACTGTTGTAATGTTGCCATTTAATAAACACAGTCTCTCTCTGAGTTAATACGAAAAAGTCTCCTCTGTGTTTTGTGAGTTCAGAATTAATGGAGACCAAAATGTTTACTTCAGCAAAAGAGATGGCTAAAAATAAAATGATACCAGAAAATAAAAGCATAATTCCCAGAAACATTTCCCTCGTACTTAGAGGCAAAATAATTTTCTCGCCCAGGAGAAAATAATAGGATTGCATTTCATCAACCACATTCTATTCCATATATTTTAAGCTCAGTGCAAATGTAAAAACAAAACAAAAATCAAAGTGCATTTTTGTTGTTCTTGTCCTGTAATGAGCTATGGTGTCTATAAGAGAGGAATATGGATGTTCTGGAAAGGATCTTGGAAAGAAAGCACAAGAGACTTTTAAAGAATTCACAGATTATCTGTCTCTCATTGTCAACCTGTTTTCATTACCTGGGGGGAATAAGGGCGCAACAGGTAAGTTGAAAAGTAGCACAGCTTTTTCTGATCAGTACGATCCATGGCAGAACTATTTGTAATCACAGAATTAAAATTAGCCAACAAAATTATTTCTGGAACCAGAAATGTTACACCACGATGAATCTAAAAGTTAGATGAGAAAGGACTAAGGCAGTGACTCATTTGTTCTTTATCCAAGCAGCCATGGCTGTTTTCACAAATGGCACAACATAAATAATAGGCATTATGCAATTAGGTGCCCATGGTTTTGGGAACTGGCACGTTGCATAGCAATGCAAAGTCTGCTTTCAAGGCATAAAGTCCAGTTTTGTGCCTCTTCATCTCTTAATCTGTGTTTTTTTCTCCCGCATGAGAGAAAAACTAGCACTGGGCTAGTTGTGCCTGCATCTTCATGTGGGTTGCTCTGGGGTCTGGGTCAGACCAAGCTGAGGAGTTTGGGTCAGACCAAGCTGAGGGCTCAGCCAGCAGTTCCCAAGGGCAAGGAGAGGGTCCTGAGAGCAGGGAGTGGGCTCCTGTTTGAATCAGCCCCACTGCAGAAGGGAGGGAGAGGGCAAGAGGGAGCAAAGGCAACAGTGAACCTGTGGCAGAGAGCTTGCTCATTCCCAGCCAGCCATCCCCAATATTTCCAGTAGGAGGGATAGAAGCAGTTTTGTCTTTTTACTGTACCTATAGTTCTGAATCAGTCAGAAGCAAGACAGTGCCATGCTGTTTTTTTGGAAAGGAAATCAAACCCTGGTCTGTTCATTTGGCACTGCAAAAAAAAAAATTCAGGTCTTAATCAATGCAAAGATATTGATGATGTTGACATGACTCCTCGTGCTCAGGGGTTTATGACATGAGTTGGCCTTGATGTGAAGGGTGTGGAAGATGGACAACTCACTCTTGGTTGCAGCCAGTGCTGCTTTGAAGCATTAGTCCAACATTCATGGTAAACATCAGTTGTTCCTTGATGCAAATATCAAATTACCTCAAAAAATAGACCTGCTTCTCCCAGTCTTGGTACACTGTCACCATGTGGTTGCTGCTTGCTCTGCTTCCAAGAACCACAGCTAGTGCAGGATCAGCTTGTTTCAAGAAGAGAAGCCCAAAGTAGCCCCTGCTGTTACACAGTGAGTGTTCTATTATATAACTCCTTGTAAAGCCTTTAAATATGGAAGAGTAGCCAGTGAAAAATGTATTAATGAAGATGTGTGCATTTTCATTTGTTACCCAGCTGGGAGAGAAACACTCAAGAAAAATAGTTGGATAATTTTCCAGGCAGCAAATCCAAAGAGTTTCTAAAGGGGACAAGAAATTTTATCTTTTTAAATATAATTAATATAGAAATTACTTTTTGTCTACATCTGTGAAACTAATATAATCTATATGTTGCAGGAGGTAAGGAACATGACCTGATAGGAAAATGTTTGGATTATTTTCTTATTTTTTAATTAGCAATACTTTAGTTTTTAAAGATTAGTGCAGACTGCTACCTGGCTATCTGTCCAGGTTAAATGTTGTAGCTTTGCCAGCATATGGATTTTCTCATCTCTGCTTCTGCTTCTTCACAGATGAGATGAGAGACTCTAAGACTTTGACCATAGCAATTAACTTCTAATTCAGAACTTAAAGACACACTGTTTTGTTGACATTATTTTACTAAAAAACTGTTTCTCAAATATATTCCCTATATTTATGGCAATTTTGCCCATGACAATTTCGATGTTTGGGTGGCTGGAAAAATAATACAGAAGTTTTTCTGCCTGGAATGAATACCATGGATTTTAAGGTTATTGTGTAGAAAGATAAACTGTCTGTATGTAGAGAGGCAGAGGCCAGAATTGAGGTGACTCTTGCTTTGCTGTGTGGAGCAGGTGTGTTCCCATCACTGCTGGGATTTGAGGACAGAGGGACAGAGGCTGAAGGAGCCCTGCAGGGCATCTGAGGCATCATCTTGAGCTTTTCACCTGCTTCTCTGAGTGTAATTTCTGCAACACTCATTTCACTGACTGAAAGGCCTTATTGTATTTGGTTGCTATATCCTCGAGGTTTCTCTTTTTTTTTCTTCTTTTTTTTTTTTCTTTCTTTTTTTTTTTTTCCTGTGAGAGGATCTTATTAATCAAGGCTTTTGCTTTCTCCCAGCATCAAACACTGACAATTCAAGAAATAACATAGTAGTATTAATTAGATCAGAGCCAGTTTTGAGAAAGTGTTTCGATTTTCAGTTACTGTATTTTCACATTACAGGGTAATAACATGTCAGCAGTTAGCAAAAGATTTAATAAATATTGTGCATGTGCTTGAAATATTAGCATTTTAATACCCGTGTCCAGAAATAACATTTTTCAATAGCACAGTGCTGAGAAAATACTTTTTGGATGTGGGTGGACGAGCAGTAATTGATGCATATGTACTTGTTTGACTTATAGCAGGTTAAATACAAGGTTCAAGACAGATGTCTAAACAGCAAATCATCTTGAGCTGATATTACTGTTACATCACTATTGCCTCTTTCCCAGCAAACTGCCTCATGCAGTGGGAGGTTATTAACACCAGATGAGGAGTACACCTGGTTAATGTTACATATTCGAGTTTCTTTCCACAGGTGTCTCAATAACCATTCACGAGGATCTGCTCCATACACCAAGAATTAGACTCAAATGACACAGTCTTGGCTAGAAAATTATGCAGTTAATCCCATCCTGAAAAATTAAATCTGAGTTTTTCCACATGAAGTCTTTTGTGAGTTTTCATACCCTGTTGGTTTCTGACAGCACTCCCATTGATTTAGGTTACTTTATTCCCCCTTTGAAAAGGGAAAAAGGGGGAAAAAGAATATATGCAAGGGATTGGATTTTGGGAAAGTCCCTCTCTGCCTCAGAAATTAATGTGTCTAGTACAAAAGGACTGCTCTAAGCTCCTTTATGTAGATGTTGCATGTACCATGTTTTTCAAAGAAAGTTTGCCATGGCTAATGAAGAAGACAGTGGTGTTTATCTGCTGGGTTTCCAAAACCTTTATTTAATCCGTGGCTCTAGCTATATAGGCTTCTGCTAAATTGAAGCAGACCTTTATGTTTAAAAATCACTTGTAGCTGATTCTCCCTGAACTAAATTGCAGTTATTTGAATAAGCTTTGTTTTCAGGAGGAAAAATGAAGCAAGCAGAGATGATAATTAAGTGTTACAGAAAAGGGGAAAAGGAGAATTAGAGGTTTAATTTCCTCGTCCTACATCTGAAAGTATGTTTTCAGACAGTCATTTGCTAACAGTCATTGGATTCTTACCCATTAATCTTCACTCGTGTCTCCTGATACCAACTCCCTTGTACCCTGGCCCTCCCCTTTTGCTGCCTTGTCTCCTTTGCTCCCATGACCTCACCAATAATTTTTCACTTCTTTTGTTGCTTCCCCTACCAACCCAACCATGCTCCATCTTCCCATACCTTGACTATGCCCTGGATCCTAGCCATGGGTGCTGCCTGCCTCTCTTTGTGCCACCCTGCCTGTCTCCATCTCTACGCTCACCAGACCATTCCAAACACGTGGAGTTTCCTCAGAGAGGCTTTGCAGTCTCGGCAGTGCTCGCCACGTACCATCTGTTCCCAGCATCTCCTTGGCCAGTCACAGGCTCCTGCCTGGCTTTCTTGTGCCTGCTTTCTTTCTGACCTTCCTTCCTGCTCTATGGGAGCATAATTTTAGGAAATGCGCTACGTCAGAGCCTGTGTAACTGCCAGCACCTCTCAATAGCATCCTCACCTGACCCTTCTCATTCTCTCCCACTCATTTGTTGTCCAAAATCAAACTCAAAGCTCCTCAGAGCAGAACTTTTGCCTTCCAATTGCCTTTAGGACCAGGCATAACAGCACTGGTCTCTGGCATCATTCAGCACCAGAGCTATACAAATAAATAAGAGTAATTCCGAATTACGCAGTTGAAGTTCTCATCTAAAATAATTTAAAGAGTAGTCATAATGGGTTGTGCTAGTTATAATTCATACCATAATTTAGGACAGCTAGTTTTTAGCTATTGTGTAATTTGGATTTGCTTGCAGTTCTCATTGGATAAAGTATATTATTGAACAAGAGAGGAATAAACTATATTCAGAGTAGCTGTAGGGTGCTATGATTTAAAGGAGAGCTGGTGCAATACTACAGCAGAAAATATGCAGGATCTATTATACTGTTAATGAATGCACAGCTCAGACTGGTGATTTAATTTTTAAGTCATATTTCTCTCATACCCTCAGGTATAGTAGACTTCATACATAAAAACGGAAGAAGTTGGTGTGTATTTAATCTCAGTCATGCAAAAAAATGAATAATAATGAAAAATTACTTTCCTGTATTGTTTATTCATTTGCAATTATTTCTTTTAATGACATAGCATTCAAAGAACACTATTAGAAGGGCACAGTCGTATTTTCTGGTACTAGTTTTGAACCAGTGATAGTAACCTTTGAGGCAGCTTGATATTTATCCTTAGTTACAGACTGTCACTGTATTTCAGCCATGACTACAGCATCATTTTTTCATCTGGCCAGAAGCTTTTGTGGAATAGTCACCATTTCCTTCCTCAGGCAAGGTGGCAGATTGGTGATATTTTAAACTGTCTCTTGGCTGAGAGACAAATCCCAAGTTCATTATTTTTGCAAGCAGACGTAGCTGATGTAAGCAAGCCCTATTCCTGCAGGGGCCACACCCCTGAATAGTTGTCAGAACCAACATTCTGCAATGACTTCTAGTTTTACTAAATGTGGGATTTTTTTTCTCCATTTTTTTATTGCCACATTAATTGTAAGATTTTTTAATTTGTGTTCAGATGTCTAACTTTTTGAGAATCCACATTTAACAGTGGATTGCATTTTAAATTGTACAGTCATAGCCGCAAAGTGAATCTGAAAAATCTCTGAAAATACAAAAAGAAGAAGCAATTAAAAGAAATTCTGTCTGACCTTTCAAGCTGCACACTGGCTATTTTAATTTTTTTTTTTAATTTCTTACTACTGGAGTATCACCTCTTAAATGAATTTGAACAACTCACCCAAGAGATGTTCTAATCCAATTGTGTATGATGATGATACCGGTTGGATGTTATCCTATTAGGCACTCACTGTAAATAAGGGATTTTCCACTGACTTTTAAATCCTTGATTAATGAGAATGCTTGAAGCGGTGTCCTGTAAATTAGCCATAGTGCTAGCAACAATGGCAATTCACTTAGGAGAACTGATTTGTTTTAAATCTTCCCATCCAAATTAAAAAGCATGAGGAAAAGATAATGTCAAATAAAACATATTACACTATCTTGCATTATTGATCTGTACCCCATGGCTGTCTGACACCCTTAGGTCTAAATTCTGCTCTCTCTTCAGGTAAATTCCCATCAGTCAGAGGTCTTCCAGAGAAAGGACTCCAGAAAGTAACTGGGTCACAGTATTTAATTTATGTATTCCTTATATTCTCTAGTGTTTTAGCTAATTCTGAATCCCATTTTGAATTCTGTCAGGCAGACCAATAGTTTTCATTTGTAGTTTGGTCACTGTCATCTCACCTGCCTTTCACAGCTCCTTTGCCCTTTTTTCTGATAAAAATATATATGAGTAGCAGCAAAGGAGTATTTGGGTTTGGGGAAAGGGAAGAATAGGGGCAGATTGTGACACATGTTTTAATTGATACTTAAACTTGAATTTTTCCTCACATATTTTTCTGAAGAAAAACACTTTTTACATCATCTTATCACTTTGCTTCTCATTCAACTACTGATATTTGATTTGTTGCTTGCAAGAAAATAAATTTTATACCAAGTATTGACTTTGAAACACACGTTACTTTCTTTAATGTGCTGAGACATTAATGAGGTCTTTCTCAACATTCTATTTCACATTTATTTAAGGTATTATTCATTTCTGTACCCATAATATGCATGCATTTTTATCATTCAAGAACAACCCTTTCTTCTTGTAGAAGTATGAATACTCTTTCTATAGACTGGAATTCGTGTTTTTAAAAACAGTTTTGACACTCTCTTATAAGTAGGTGAGCAAAGTATCTCTCAGACATTAAGATACTTAAAGTGGATTATTTTTCTGGTGATTTTGAATTACCAGAATTTTGAATGTACCGAAAATTACACAAAGTAGAGTTACCTGGAGTCTTACCATGCTGTCCTACATGAAGAGTAATCAGAGACACTGCAATAACCCCATTAATCTGTCTGATTGTTTCTTCTCGGGTCACTCAGGTCTCAAGGGGGACTCATCTGTGCATGTGCCAAAGCACCCCCAATCAAAATCCCAGTTAGACCAGTAGATCTGAGAACATTTCTTGCTGTGACTATTGGATATGCATGTGATCCTCTCTGCTTAATGGTATTTGTGTAGAGTTCCTCAGTGATCCATTGATAAACATTCTGAATTCTGGCTACAGGTTGAGAAGGTATTGTCTTGTCCTGTGCTGTTGGTAAAAGGAAAAATTTGGCTCTGTGGCTTCACTGACCAAATTGAAACTCTTTGGGAGATGCATGGTACTTTATGTACCTATTATTATATTTTTTACTTAATGGTTCTGGGCTTTACAGCACAGAGATATTTTCTTATGTGTAGGCTTTGTTGGTTACTTGGTTATTTCTTTTTATATTAAAAAATAAAAAACCAGAAAGTAATTTTCCTCAAAGAGACTAAAATACTGTTTTTCAAGCTTAAATGGTTGTCATCTGGGGAAAAGAAATGTACACTGGAAATTCAAGAGGATATTTGCAACTAGCTATTATTCCAACTTTGGTTTTCTACACGGTAGAAGGAAAAGGCAACTAGAAAGCTTTTTTTTGGATGTTTTTTAAATTTTGCAAATCTGCCAACTAATTTTGGCAGTATTTCAGGTTTACAGTTGTTTCCTCTAGCTACAAATTTTCTCAGCTATAAGGAAAGATAATTTTTGTGATTATGGCATCCAAACATAGCTGCTGTCTATAGCCTTTTTGATTACCTTCAGCAAGTTACTTCATTCTGTTATGCCTCAGTCTTATACCTCTAAAATATACTATCATTATTATTATGGGCTTTTCTTTGTTATGCCTCACATATTAATGAATGTGTTCCTGTACCTCTTTCCTACTTCAGAGAAGTGCTGAAAGCTTATATTCATTAATATTCTTGAAGCATGAAAAAGTAAAGCCTATTACTGTAATATGTTTTGCTTTAAAACTCTGGTTAGAATAATAATGATAAACAAGATTAGTTAGCCTTTGGCCCTGCTGCACAGATATAAAATTTTTACATCTTCAGATTTAAACTGATGAAGGAAAACTTTTATGTGTTTTATGTCCCTCCTCTATGCCCATGGAGAGATAAAAGGAAGAAAGTTTCGCATTCTCTGAAATGGGTTGTTGGCATATTTATCACACAGGAATCCAAGAATGGCTTTTTGCCTGCTATGTACTTAACCTCTTGTTGAAATATGATGTAGTATCCTATTCTGTCCATGTATTTCCTTTGGTGAGGTGAAGGAAGTTTGAAATGGACAGTTATGAAACGCCTTGCCCACAGGAAAAGTGTCTTCCTAACCTCTTTAGTAATTACTTGAGAAATGACCAGGTGCATGACAGTTTATATTTCCTGCTATTATTTCCCTAAATAAATAGACATTTTTATTACATTTCTAAATTACTGTTCTCAGAGGAGACTTGAAAAAATATTCATTTTTTCGTGTTGACTGATTGATTGCCTCAGTGTTTCATTGAATATCTCTTAGCTCTTGCACTAAGATGCCGTAGACAGGAATTCCCCAGTTCTTTTTTGAACTTTTATGGAGTGTTATACCATGCATCCCCTGGTTTGTCTCCTTTGTCTTGATTTATATGATTTCTTTATACAAAAAATTGTCCAAATGCATTTTGGCCCTGATACCTAAACACAGCACTCACCCAATACTTCACTTATTTAGGAAAATAAGATGTTTTCACTTATTTAAGAAAAGACCATAATAATTTCTAGCATATACACATTTATTATTATTTGCTTTCCTTGACTTTCTTTTCATTAAATAGTTTTCAGCTCAGTGAGACATAAGTTTGCTTCTTTTCCTTTTTTTTGACTCTGCATCTGAGAAAGCAAGTGCAGTTAATGGAGAAAACACCACTACATTTATAATAGTTTTAACAGCTGCACTGCAGGCAGTTCATTATTTTGACTTGTTTTTTAATGCCCTCAGTGTTCTCAGTAATATCATAGTAGAGATATTGGAGATAAAGAGGGAAGACCAGCAGCCTCAATATACATATTCTGTCCTTCTATTTTCTGTCCCTATTACAAAAAAATTATTAAAATGTGTAAGCTCCCACACTGGATATCTAACACAGTTCTAAATCCTGACAAGTGCAAATTGAAAAGCAAAGTCCCATTAATACAGAGTTGGAGAGTGTCACTGCACCATTACACTTTAAGTCTAGAATGCTCTGGGTCTTGCATAAATTAAAAAAAAAAAAAAAAGAAAAAAGAAAACTTGCTGGTGAGAATCTTAACACATGTTCAGTCAATTCAAGTACATCTATTTGACTCTTATTTTCTTTGCAGACTACAGATGACATCCTGGTGGCCTCGGCTGAATGTCCTAGCGATGACGAGGACATCGATCCCTGTGAGCCGAGCTCAGGTGGGTTAGGTTAGTCAACTTTTTTTATTACTTTCTTTTCTTTCTTATTTGCATGCTCCAGTCCCGTAGAGTCCCAGCTAGCAGGACGGTCCCTTCGTGTATCACAAGGAGAGGTTGAATTGGGCCCTTTCAACATGGGCATGGTGTTAGCAGAGAGGAAGAGTCTGCTCCAGGACATCAGGTGGGAGCACAGGTCATGATCTGAGCAAAGTTATGGCTTGGCTGAGGACCTGATAATGGGCTAGGAAGGGCATTCTAGGGCCCCTGCAACTGTGTTGTGATAAAGGAGGTACAGCTTCATTTAGCAGAATGGTGTTTGTGGCTTAAGCATTGCCCTTAATAAGATAAAAGTATCAAGTTGAAAGTGCTGTGTTATGTCATGGAATCATAGAATGGCCTGGGTTGGAAGAGACCTTAAAAATCATCTAGTTCCAAGCTCCATGATGTGGTTAGGGACATTTTTCACTAGACCAGGTTGCTCAAAACTCCATCCATCCTGGTCTTGAACACTTCCAGGGATGGAGCATCCACAGCTTCTTTTGGCAACCAGTGCCTCACCACTCTCACAGGAAAGAATTTTTTCTTAATATCTAATCTAAACCTAGTGTCTTTCAGTTTGAATCCATTTCCCCTTGTCCTGTCACTGCAGCTCTTGTAAAAAGTCCCTCTTCATTTTTCTTATAGGCTGCCTTCATGCACTGGAAAGTAGAGTTGAATTCATTTTTAATTACTGTTAGTGGTATGAAATTTTGTATAGTTAGATAAAAACTGAAGACATAAAATACAACAGTCTCAAATTTCAAATTGTTTTATGGTTTTCTTCCAAGCTAAGCCTATTCAGAATGTGTGATTCAGTTGTAACCAGAAACAAGATATTTTGACATTCTAGTATTTTCCATGAAACAAAAACTTGGTAGTGTTTTGGCCATGTCTTTGCTACTCCACTGGATAGTGGAGATTTGGTAATAATGCCTCTCTGTGAAATAACAGAAAGAGTTTAATTGGAAGAGGCCTTTAACTATATCTAGTCCCAAACCCCTGCCATGGGCAGGAACACCTTCCACTACTCCTCGTTGCTTATCCCCTTCCAGCCTGGCCTTGGACGCTTCAATAGATGGAACATCCACAACTTCTGTGGACAATCTGTTCCAAAGGCTCAATTATACTCAATTATGTTTAGTTAAATACTACATACCATCTCTAAAAATACCAAAGTTTATCATTGAAGGGCTGCAAAACTGACTATCAGTCTGAAAAATTGTGTTACTCTATATCCTTCAAAATAATCCTAGATAATCCAATGAATTAATCCTGCTTCTTTCTTGGTTTGGTTTAGGTTTTATATTTCCTGAGTGAACAGCTCATGATACCATACAGATACATCTCAGTTTTCCTTATAATTTTCCCCAGAATTCCCTTGAATTTCTGTGCTGTAGCACACTCACTATTTGTCTGAGGTAATTTGGTAATCTTTAATACTTGCTACTTCACTTAATAGTAAAAAAATTAGGATCTGTTTGTTGTGCAGTAACATATTTAGCTCAAGTAGAAACCATTAATTTGAGATTAATGTATTAATGCAAATAGCAACTGTTAACCATCTTAGTATGATGTCAAAATCTGGAGCAGGAGAAACGTCTGCATAGCCCAAAGACAAATGAAATTTTTCTTCATATGCAAATGTTTGGTTCCTATTTTAAGTCACAGAACTTGATACCCACATGCAAGAATTATTTACTTAAACTGAAGTAAAGGCAGAGATATTTATGACTGGTCTCAGTGTCTGACAGACCAGCAGGATGGCACTTGCAATCTTCCAGGAAGCAATTTACAGATTTGATGATGATACTTCAGGATTATTTTCTTTTGCTTTCTAATTAAAGGATTTCAGAGTAATCTTCAAAATTCCATGAAATTGAATGATTGTTCTGAAAACTGAGTAGCAACGGGTAAACTCACAGAGTTTTGTACCTCTCAGGGAGATATTTCACTTGCAGAAGTCTCAGACATTATGATGAAGATATTCAGGAATATTTTTTTCCTGCTCCTTCATTCTCATTTACAAATTTTTGAGTTTAGCAAGACTGTCCTGTCCAGTATGAGTCAGTGCAGTAGCTCATATGGCTCTGAGCTTATTCATGCCAGTTGTTTCCTTGCTTTACTTAGCTCAGGCAGTGCTGTTCAGTAGATAAATTGACATTTAGGAGGTGTTATTTTATTTTGTAAGGTAATTTTAAAGCAATATATTGGTTACGTAGCACTAAATAATTTTCCAAATCATCTGGGAGTGCAGCTTTGGTATTAAAGCTGTATTTGTATTTTCTCAGGCTTACAGCTCACTGAAAGCCAATGAAATTTCAGAATAATTCTTCTCAGAGGTAGTTTGAGCTCTGGGGCTGCAGTGTTTGGTAGTCCTGAGCCATGCAGAGTCATTTAGCTGGTGGGTGCAAGAATGGGAGAGGTGAAATGAAACTTTCTGTCAGCTTATTGTTTCTATCCAAACTATGGCTCAGGAGAGGGATGTGGATGTTAGTCTTTCAGCAAAAAATTGCCATTAGCTTTACATGCTGGTGTTCAGCTTTGCTGTTTTAGCTTAGCATTCATCACACAGCTACACTTCTCATTTTTGTTTATTTGAGAACAGGTTTACTGTTACATTTGGCAGATCCCAACAGCTACTGCTTTTTTTAAAAAAACCTGTGGATTGGCACAGGAATTATGTTCTGCATAATCCCAATTGTCTGGATCATTTTATCTGTCATTATTCTCATCAAAATGTCATTCATCCTCCCACTCTCAACTTTTAAAAGCTGTTAATTTACCTTCATCGGCCTTGTCCTTTTTTCATACTTAAAACTACCTGAAGCAAAGGGTTTACTGAAGTTGTAACTTCTGGTATATCAGTCTCTCTGTAAGGTGTTTTAGTCTTAGTCACTTAGTGTTATGAATAACCTTTCTCCATGAATAGTCAGGTAGCACTGCTCAGTTTCTGTAATACTGCAGTCTCCATGTGGATTTGAGCTACTCCTAACAGAAGGCTGGAAATTAAGGAGAGAAGCACAATATTGTTGGCAGTGAGAGACTAATGATTGTTTCTCTTTTCAGTTGGAATAGGAGATACAGAATGATATGTCCCTCCATTAAAATATGCCCATGGTTCTGTTCAGCTTTTTCCCCTTAACCCTTTTTGCAAACCAGATTGGCTTCTCCACAGAAGCTACCCCTCAAAATCCTCACTAATGGTGGTGAAACTTATGTATCCTAACAAGTAATTTGAGGAGGCTGAATATATGATGGTTAGGGCAGTTTTACTTTTGTGTTTTCACTTCAGAGGCTGTAGTCTGGGATTCTTCAGCAAGGGAATCCACCTCATGGCAAGAGATGATATACCCAAGGCTGTGTGGTCAACACTTTTCTACCAAGAATTCAATCAAGGGATGGCCAAAACCATAACTCAGTATTTCCATAATGTGCCTATTTCTAACCAAAGTTCTCAGCTCCAAATGAGAGCCTATTCAACAAACCATTTGAATATTGTAGGCTTATATCTCATAGAAAATACTGCTTTATCCAGATTTTACTAATTAGTGAGATTTATGCGTAAAATAGGGCTTTTTTTTCCTAGTACAAATATGTTGCAGTTTGTAGTGGCTAACAAGTCCCACTCTGCCACCACCAGCTTTGCTTTCTGTGCACCTGTCTGCTAAATAATAAATGGAAAGATGCAATTTGCCACAAATTTCATATAGGACATAAAAATGTAAACCCGATTAGGAGCTGCTGAGCAGCAATCCCATCATCTTGTCTGGAACATAAAGTCACAAAAATTATAATTGCAGATTTCATTGTGGTATACAAACTGCTAAATGTGCCATAATTGGATGAAGTCATAACAAATTTATTAGCATGCAAAACTTAGTCAACTTTTTTTTTTTTTGCAATATGTTCTGTGTAGTAAGGCAACAAGTATTGCTTTCACAGTCTCTCCACCTTCCCCTAAATACAAATAACAACATGAAGACTGAGGATGATGATAATAATAATAATAAAAAAATAGTTTATATGTCCTCAGCTCCATATCAGGGAGAAAAAAATAAAACCTTTTCATTTTGTAAACAACAATTTTTTGCAAAAAATTTTAGTGGTAACCTATCAAAAAAAAAAGAACCTGGTACAATTTAGTAATTTTACATGAGGACTTCTAAAACTGCAGGTGGACAAATTGACATTCTGCACATCAGGACTGCTGTTCCAGCCACTGCTGAGCTCTGTAGAGAGCTCTGATTTCTGCTGAGTTTCAGTGAGCATTTGTACTACACAGCTTATTTGTTCCAGTTACTCTGGACTTGTATTTTATTTGTTAGCTATTATCTAACCACTTCTGTAGCTATTGAAATGTTCCAGAAGGCAGAGAGGTCTGAGCTGGGTCAAATGAAGTGAAATCACTGAGTTTGATGGCACGGAACTCTCAACCAGGACAAAAATCTTACCGTTTTAGACAAACACACAATCAGTTCTTTTTCTGCAAATTAATTTTAAATCTTTCTCCAATTTGTGACTCGACAGAAGTTTAAGCTTGCAATTAGGTTGAAAACTTCTCCTGACAACCCCAGCAGAAATGGGATAAGTAGAGATTTTGGTGGTCTTAAAGCCAGAATATTCACTAGTCTTGGAAATTTTAGCAGAAGGTAACCTTCAAAGTGACAGAGGGGTTTTTGTTCAAGTTCAAACAGTGGAACTCCACATGTTGCAACCAAAGGAAATACACCATTATCTCTTGATCTGTCTGACAGTTTTTGGCTTCCACTTCCCAGGGCAGTGTTTGATTGGTGGCAGATCTCGTCCTTTACCATTCTGTGGGTAAAAAGAATAAGACTAATCAGGACAGAGTTCAGTCATGTACAACAGCTGATAACACTGGTTAGCTTTCTTAGCCCTAATTAATTAATTCAGAGGGATCAATGAAATAATTTATTTTCCTAGATTATTAAGTAAGAATTGTTAATAGGATAGATGCTTCTGGACTGATCTTTGAGAATGTTTTTCATTTTCCCTATATGTTGGCCAGGCTAATTGAATTACAGAAAATAACTGGTGACAACCAGAAATCTCCAAAGCACCAGTTTAGCCTAGAGAGTGAACAAGCCAATGCTGAGGATGACTCTTAGAGAGCAGTCACTGCTTTGGGGAAGGCTTTGTCCTGTGAGCAGAACATTGTGGGGCATTGCATGCAAACTGCTTCCTACATATGCATGTCCTCTGTGCCTCTGCATGTTGGATAGATGCAATGGCTCTGAACCCTATGTTCTCAGCCACCTTGTGATGGTTTAAGTTTGGTCCCAGCATTGGTACCTGTTTTTCTAACAGGTAGAGATGTGAAATACGGATTGTGAGGGTTTTATGCTCATTACTAGAAGTTTTGCTTCCTTTTCCTGTCATGAATTACTGCACTGGTGCATCTGGCAGCAAGCTAACATTGCAGTAGGAGATGAAGTGACTCCTGTAATTTATACATCACTGCAAGTGCCCTATTTAATGCTCTTCATGCCTATTCAATGCTCTTCACACAATGGAATTCATTGTGCAAGAAGCTGAAACAAAGAAAAATAAAATTACAGTTAGTTCATAGGGCTACGGTGTTCATTATGGCTTGAGACATAAAGGGAATATTTGTGCCTCAGTCCAATTATCCTGTAGTTCTATATGCATTTCCAGTACCAGAAAGATCACTGAGCTGTCTTGAATGAGACTTTTAAAGTGTTTGGCTGTGATTCACATACACATCTCTATACAAGCTACTACAGGGTGAAAACTATGCTTTATTTACCAACTTTCCAAGTGTTAGCACTTACTATGGCTACGCACAAAAGAACTGAGGGGATTAAGATATAGATTAATCTCCCTTCAATTGAAGATATAGTACTTGTTAAGCTTGTTTAATTTTTTTTAAATAAATCGTAAAGCCTTCTCCAGAGAAACAGAAAGTAAATGCTGCATTTTTCCAAATTACTTTATTGTTAACTCAACTACTTCTTTGTCAACAGTCTGAGGTCCGAGTGCCTGCCGCAGTGAATTAAAAATGTGGCATTTCTAATTTGAATTCGATCAAATAGATTTTTTTCCAAATTATCCAAAGAAGTGAGGTTAAAAATCATGATTGATCCATTGTACCAATGCTGACATCTACTCTTTGCCAGCCATGCCATTGAAACTTGGGAATACTAAGTGGAACTGGAGAAGTTTCTAGCCAGTCCTTAGGATTTTCATGCATTCCCAGTGTCAGATGGAAGAACATAGATGGAGACTGGGGAGCTGCTTTTTTCCTGCACACAATGGTTCTCTAGCACTGCAATACCAGCAGCTCACTGTGCTCTGTGGCTGATAAGAAATATTGGCATCAGACTGCTGTAAATCACACAGGGCTCTCTGGTAACTCACGCAGGAGCTTCTCCGCTGGTGCGTAAATGATGAACGGTTTTCCTTGGGTGTGAACTTTGAGGGTGCATTTATATTCCACACAGATCCTTGCTGAAGCTGGGCCTCCTCACTTCTGTAAAACATAGAAGAGTTGTATAAGAATGACTGCTGTGGTTTAATCCCAGCTGGCAAACATTTATAGTGCAAGCACTGGATTATTATTTGTGTGGAAGCACCTAAGTCTTCATTTCATGCTTCAGACATACACAGACAACACGAAAAGGCAACTCTTGTGCAGAGAAATTTACTAAGTGTCTGTTGTTAGTCCTGCTGTTACAAGTTCAGTGGTTTGGAATTAGACATCTCCACAGAAAAGACAAAACCAAGTGGCAACGTTTTGAGTAGTTTTAAGAAATATATTTTTATATATTTTATGAACAATAGTTGAAGAAAAATGGGCACCTTACTCAATGCACCTGAAGGAGTGTCCAAAGAAAGAGGCATCTGTTATTTTTCTTTCTTTTAAAGATGTAAAAGGCAGCCAGTGAGTCAGTTCTGAAGGTATATACAGGCAAAGCTGCAGCACAAGATGCTGCTGCAATACCAGGACTGGGATGTGTATGTAGAGAAGCAAACCAGGCCCTCCACATCACTCATTCACAAATCCACTGACTCCAGAGGAATTCCTTAGATTTTTCAGTGCTAGGAAACTCCCTAGACATTTCAGTGAAATGTCCATGAATATCATGTCCTTTTGTTCAAGCTAATTGAGGGCTAACCTTCTTGATTTTCCCTAGAAAAAATTGCAGGAAAAACTGTTGCTGGCATATGAGCAGTTGCATGACCTATTTTTTTTGATATTCCCAAAAAAAGAACCTGTCTTACAGATAAGGTAAGACCTTAAAAATTGTCTGGGAATGCAGTGGCTTTGTCAGAAATGAAAAAAAAAATTGAATTAGATCTATATCCAGGCTCTATTCAATAAAGAAGACAGGGTTTTCAAGCCTGGCATTCAAGATTTTCAGTAATAAAACACATTAAGCTCTAGTGGCCGTGCATGTAACATTAGTAAATGAAAATAGGTTCTAGGCAGTTCGTTATTCTTCATTGTTAGCCACAGAAATAAAGAAGTCTGTTCTTTGACAGCCTCCGCTATGAGGAGTTTCCACCATTTTCAGAAAAGGTGTATTTCTTTTTAATCTGGAACCAAAAATTCACTGAACTGAAAAACAGTCTGTAAAACATGTTATATTTACTGAAAACAATGAAATAAGATTATAGATTATATAAATATAGATTATGTGGACTCTCAAAAACATTTTCCACAGCCAAACTTCACACTCCGGGTGAAAAATGCAGGAAATAAGTAAGATAGTAGTTGCAAAATGGAGATTTTCAGAAACAGGCAAGAAATTTACTGACTTGACTCAGACTCTTTTTTCCTAATTCAATAAAGAATTTTCGAAAGGCAGAGGATTTACTTACACAAGGATGAAATAGAGAGATGATTGAATCTGGAACAAGTTCCATTCATTTTCATGTCAATCTGCTTAAAAAATCCTAAATTAAAGTGTATATTCCTAGAAATTCGTCCTTTAAGTCAAGTTTAAACTTAGGATCAAGAGCGCACATAGACTGTTGAATAAATAAATGAGTTCTAGTTTGTTTGAAATTAGACTATGTGATACTGGTGCCTTGATTGATGCAACCTCATTGTTTTCTTTGATCTACACTTAATTCTGGTTTGATTTGTTACATCTAGTGCATATATTTTCCTGCATACTGTGGACACTATACTGAAACTGGTTCTTGTAGCTTTGTAATGCATATGCATTGAATTTCTTCTATTTGTGAAGGAAACTGACTTTTCCACAGGACTATTTCTCATCCTCGTTTTGTTAAAAAAAGTAGAAGAAGACAATATTTTGCAAAGGTAGGAGAAGGTTTATAGCCAAAAACTGGCCTGGATTAGCATCGTATTGCTCAGTTTCTATGCCAAGGCTTTCTCAGACCAAACTTGAGCAGTGTGATGTCTAGGTCTTTCAAATTCTATAGGAAATTTCCAACACCTGATGTATTCAATTAATATGGTGTTCTAGAGTAGTTGGTGCCTGCCAGCAGCAGGTTCTCAAACCAGTAACCATGATACCAGACTGCTGGCAGTGAACTGGTTTGCTGACCCCTCTGCCCAGCAAGGGAAAGAACAAATTGTTAACTTCTTGCTGGTGTTTTCTAGCAGTCAGTACCATGTGAACATCCATTAGCTTTTGCACACCTAGTATTAAGGATGCTGCTACTAATTTTCAACCCCTTGCCCACAGCTAATTTAAACCTGTGTCGAAGCACTGGGGTATTGCAGTGTGTGAGTCGTGTAATTTGACAGCCTGCAAAGTGGCAGGCAAACACTGACAAGTTTGAGAACTAGGTATTCTCCAAAGATGGAAGCAGGAAAATTCAAGGCAAAAGTAACCTATAATGAGGGTGCAAGTACCTGAAATATTCTAACCTCAAGCTATCTCCTTCTGACTATATAAAGAACTGAATGAAACCTTCTGCTATGTTGACATGCTATTCTATATAGGTTTCAAAACCAGCACTTCTCCTGAGGTTAAGGACTGTGGTCTAGATCTGAGACTTTGATGGTTTGGTTTAAATGTGAACTGGCTTAAACAGAAGATTCAGATCTAGGATACATCAGATGTTGTGAATGTACCCTTTAAAAAGTTTCAGAAAAGGGACAAACGAAAGATGAAGGAAGTGAGAACACAAGAATTATATTCTGAAATGAAATAAAGCTTTATAGATATCTCAAACCTTTTTCCCTTGTGCCAACATCAGAGACATCAGTATTGTTTTGTAGACTATGATGAGAGAAGCAAAGAAAAACAAGGCAGTCTTATTAATTTCAATAATTTTATCTGGAGAAGGCAAAAATTAATTTCATCAAATGTGACTTATATCCATCCTGAATTCCATTTGTCTTTCTCTTCCCACTCCCAGAGAAGCATTAGACATCAACAGGATTCAGGCTGAACAAGTGTAGCTGTTGAATCCAAGCCTTTGGGTAGCAGGAGTAGTTCAGTATTGATAGCAGCTGCACTCCCAGTGTGTGTGCAAGTACATTCTGGATGTCTTGAAAGCCTGGCCCCTTCTTCTCCCAGGCATGTTATCAACTTTGTAAGTAATAGGTCTGACTTGATGACTGTATTTGGAACAAATTGAATGCAATGTGCTTTCAGCTTCAACATTCAAGCCATATATATATAATGTTTGAGCCATAGACATTTATCTCTTCATGTAGTAACTGCTTAGTGAAGGAGAAAAATCAGGGAATCACCCACAGTTGTGAGATGAATGTGGGTGTCTGCACCTCCAGCTCATTTCAGGAGCAAGAATCATTCCATGCTCTGCAGGCCAAGCCAGCAGATTCCTCACGCTTTACAACTACATTTTGGTATTCTGCCTGAAAAAGTGGTTCCTAGATAAGGAGGTTTGAAATTTTTTTTCCTTCTTTTTTAATGAGATGACAATGCTAAAAATAGCAAGCAATGAAACCTTGATCTGCCAAAGCTCATAGCAAAACTTTTCCTGAAGTCAGTGGAGACCAAATGTCACAGTTTTGGTTCAATGCAGCCAAGCTTACAGCTAGCTGCCACCAAAAATTTATGTTTCCAGTGCCTCTGCTCTTTTCTTGCTTTAACATTGAATCTTCAGGGAGTAAGAGTGGCAGGCAACACAATGAGCAAATGATCCCAGTTTAACTGTCTGAACTGGTGGCCCACAACTGCAGCAGCTTACCTCTAGCTTGAAAACATGATGTCAGTGGTGTAATATTCCTATTTTGTCTTCCTTATGTTATCTTATTTGCAAAAGCTTTTTTTTTTTCCCACTTAGGTATACTTCAATTTAAGATGTAGACTAACTACTGACTCCACTTTAAATGCAGACAAAACTTTGAAACAAAGTATCAAATTACTAAAGATTCCTCAGAACATGCATGAAACCAGGAAAATTACTTCACATAGAAAATAAAAGAGAGATAGAAAGCTGAATGACAAATGCAGAAGTAGGGAGAGGTAGGACATCTGAACTGGTAAAAGGAGAAAGAATCCTTATTTGGAGGGAAAGAGTACTAAAAGAGAAGCAATGCAACTGAAATGTTAAAATATGATAATGAAAAGGGTAACACCACAGGATGAAGGCTGCTAAAAACATTAAGTGATATATAGGTTTACATTCTCCATTTCGGCTAAAATTAAATTTAGTTTTGTGGAAAATATTTTCACAAAAGCTTCTTATAAAACTATGAAATATTCCCCTCAGCTCTGCAAAACTTAATAACTCCTAAACCCCATTGATTTGGTATGCTCCATCAATTAGCACTGTACAACCAACTAACCTGTCTCCCTTTAGACTTAATGATGACATTTTAAAAGGTTGAGGAAACAACCTTTCACCTCTCAGCCACAGGGGAAAAAGAAGTTACTTGCAAAACCTGCAGTCCTAAGGAGTTGGTAGGATTTGTAAATGATTCCAAGTCGATATATGACAAATCATTACCCTTGGAAATAAGCACTCTGTTCACTGTAGAGAGAATGTTTAGCTTCTCAGCAAAGCAAACTTTTTAGCTGTGGATGCTGTTCCACTGCTAGACTCTTTATCACTAAGTTACTTGATGTCACTTTAGAGGTATCTTAATGCATTATATCCCGGGTTTGCACACCAAAGAGTAGAACAGATATCTTAAAAGTTTTCCTTTAAACACAAGTCCATAGCAGACTTTCATACTGGTTTTGAAGCTGGGCATCTATCCCAGTTCTGCAAAGGAAGTGCTGGCATTTGTTTTTCAGAGGTAATCGTTGTGTAGAGCTGCTGAAATTGCAGTAAGCTCAGAAACCAGTTCACCAGAATCCAACAATGCTGCAGAAAATTGAGCACAAACAGGTCTACAATGATAGCACACCGGGTGAAAATTAATATGTGTCCTGTAAATAATTGCCTTCATGCCTCATTGCAAATGCAGTAGTTAAACATTTCTGTCTTGTGAGTAATTTCCTATTCACAGTTTGTGGGAAGGCATAAATGTAAAGAAAACAAGTTTGGGGTCCTTTTGTCTTTTATTTTGTTTTGTTTTTCAGTCTGCTAATTTCAATTCATAAACACCACGGGAACCTGCAATTCCAATTTTCTTTTCACAGTATTAATGAAAACTGGGCCCTGAAAATAGCTAGATTTTTTTCCCTCTAAATTTTAAGCCACTTAGAAATGCAGTCAAGAATAATAACTTTCTAATCCATTATTACACAATGTAAAACTGTGCTCAGTTGCTATTATTTAATGCAAAGTTTTTCATAGAAGAGAACTCAGTTTTAGAACTCAGTTTCTTCTAAGCCAGTCTTTGAGGCAGTACAAAAACACTGGTTATGTGCTGTTGAGAGGAGGAGGTATGCATCACAGAAGCTGTTTTAAGAAGGAATCCTTGTAGCACAAGATGACAATCATTCCCTCTCACTGTTATGACAAGGTTTGGGCATATTTAGTGCCTTTACGGTTTTGTCTTGTTCCTACTCAAACCAACCTCAATTTGTTGTTTTAATAAATATATAGTTTCAGGGCTTGGTTTTTGGATATATTTTTGAGACAACTGTTTACTCTTAAAAATCAGAGTAATATTTTAAGCCATTTAATCTTAACATTCTTCAATAAGGTATTTTTCATTTACAGTAAGATGTCTAGGATGAAGTGAATATCTTTTTCATGCTGCAGACACCAAGAGTGACTGCAGCTGGGTAGCAGACAAGGTTATCTGCAGACACACCTGCTGCTGTGCCAGGAGCCAATGGCTCTGCCTAGTCCAGCTAGCAAGATACAGGGAAGAAAATTGTATCCAGTGTTTTCCAAAGAGTTGCGAAGCAAAGAGCATGATTTCTGCAAATTTATAATCTTCATTTGCTCTCCACTGAGATTATCTGCCATTCGTTCAAATAGTTCCTGTCTTGCAGGGGAAAAAAATACAGGTAAATTCCTCTTGGAATTGACTCCAATCTTCATCAAACAAAGGTACTGCTGAAACAGAAGGCAGCTGTTTCAACAAGGTTATGGATGTTGATTTATTTATTTATATATCTTTCAGAAGAAATTAGGGCTTTTTTTTTTCCAGTGGCCCTTTCCTCCCTGTCTCAGAATAGACCTCTTGCTTTGGTGTGCACTATTAGCTGTTCCTATCTAAAGTGCTCACAGACAAACCTGTACACTTTGTAAAACTTTTCTATTTCCTCCTCCTTCATTTGTCTGGAGAGGCCCTGCTGGGTTAAAAACATATTTTAATGTAAATGCAACAAAAATAGCAAGTCCTTTTCCTTGCTGAACTGTTCCTTTTTCAGAAGTCCAAACAAACGCAACAACAGATGCTTTGAAATAAGTTTAAATAACATTATTGTAGTGATTGAAAATTTCTCAGACAGATGGGTTAAATGAGATAATTGTGAAAACATTCTTAAAATAAAAGGAAGCCATCAGGTGAGAGGCAGGAATTTAAATAACATTGAAAAATATACCTTAAATGTTTCTTTTAGGTTACAATATTAGAATGTTTTCTTCTGAGCAATCTGTTAAGTGTCATTTAGTAGACATTAATTGTAAAGTTAGTTGTCAGTATTTGGCCAAAATGTATGTACCTTAAAGAGAAAGAGCAGCTGTTAATCCATCAGGTATTGACAGTGTATTCAGTGGCTTCTGTTATTTCTCAGACAGAAATTCATTTCCTGAAATCACATACAGTAAGATAAGACTCTGTCTCATTTTCATTCACTATGGAAATACTCAGTCTTTGTTCTTCACACAATGCATTGTCTCTTGTGAAACAGTAAATGACACCCTAGGTGTAAAAGAATTTCCATTTTCTACAATGGCTACAATGAACAAACAGGATCTAAACCGGTCGCTGACTACTTTGGAACAGAGTAGCATTTGCCCTGAAATGACAAAAACATCTTAAACCTTCAATATCTCTTGTGTAGCCATAGAAAGTACCAATTGCACCAACTCATTCAGAAAAAGTTAAAACACTATTGAGAGGGTTTTTTTGAATCTTACAGTTTTGCCTCTGTTCTTTCAGCCAAACCGAATGTCACGTTCTTTAAACCTATTTGAAATAACTGCCAGGAAGAGGTGTTTCAGCAGTAAGAACACAAATCACCAATAAATAAATGATGAGTAATACCAGGGTAGAGAAGGAACCTAGTCTTTTGGGGAGTTGTGGCTTTTTTGCTATGATTTATTATTCATAGGCCAGCTGTAGATGTCTGTAGTTGGTGGCTGCTTTCAATTCTAATTGTCCAAACTTGCTGCAGTTTTTTGACCACTGTTGATAGTTTGGCTGGCATCACCTTTAATGTAGCATCCTTACAATCATCATCTTCCTATTATGCCTTTACAGTGACTAAAAAAGTGACTATGGAGCATAGTGTGCTTTTGTGGACTTTGAGCAAGACACTTTTCTAACACTTCAGTACGATGCTACCTGTAGGCACACCCTGATAAAGTTAATATTAAGAATATATTGTAAAACTAGCGTTTAGTGCTTTTAGATAGCATCTATATTTTATTGATTGAATTTTTAGCCATGCGTAATGATTTAAAATGAAATTTCTCTAAGCCAGCCTGGGTCTCCTGAGCTCAGCCAAGGCTGGTAGTGCTGCAGACACACAACTTCCCAGAATTTTGGAAATGCTGGTATAATTGGAGGAATACTGCATAAATTGAGATCACTTCATTTTTGTCCATGACACTTCGTAAGCTAGAGAGGATCTATCTCAGCTACCACCACTTTAAATGATTCTATACAAAGATCTGCCTCCCCTCCTGCTGCAAAATTCAACAAACAACAAATGGAAAACATCAAAGCACTGTGTGTGCTGTGACCATTTAAGTTAGAAATTCCTCCTGGAACTGGAGTTTCATTCTTCATGGCTGTGCAAGGGGAAAAAATATGCCAGACAACACAATAGTTCCTATCAAAAAGATTTCCCAGTGTGAAGACATAGGTCAGTTCTGTTCATAGCACAGCTGAAAAGACCAGAGTCTGGACTCAGAGGTGGGTTCTTAGGAGGCTGAGTCCTTGCTCTGTGCAATTTGAGAGGTTTTCTTGGGGCATAAAGCAGTCCTTGAAGGAACATCTGATAATGGCATCAATGATAAAAAGAGGGAATGGGAGAAGTTGAGTGAAAAAGTGCTCTAAAGTGTAGCCATATTCAAGGACTCTAAATTAGAAAATAGGAGGTAGGGTTGGATAGCTCTCTAAAAGTACTAAGAGTAAATATAATTAATTAAAAAAAAAAAAAAAGAAAACAAAATATTGTAAGGAAAGGAGAAACAGAGAAGCTTGGTAAGGGAAGTGTACAGGAGAGCTGAGATTACCGTATTTGTTGTGAATTTATTGGCTGCTATCAGCCATTTTCTTTTTTTTTCCTCCATTTTGTCTTATTGTCACTGCCTTCTCAATAAATAGTGGTGTCACTCTTTGTTCCTTACAGAAAGAGAGGGAGAGAGGGTGAAGGAAATCCTTTCCTCTGAGATGTTCATTGGCCCTGCATTTAAATTGTGGCACGCCTGTTATTTCAGATTATTTAGGCATTATTTGCTTAATAACACACTGGGACAAATTATACTTTTGAAGGCTAGAACAAGAGGTTCCTTGCTGTCCTTTTCCTTGTTTAAAAGCCTGAAAAGGGGCTGGGCTGCAGCCCGAACTGGTTTTGGACTGGGGGGGGTGGTACATCACTAGGCTGGCCTGGCCCAGTGGGTGCAGCTAGAAGGACACAGCTGTAGCAGCAATGACTGATTCCTCGATGTGCAAACTCAAGGATAACCCCTCCTCTCTTTCATCATCTACCCACAGCAAACCCTACCAGGGCAGGAGGAGGACGGGAGTACCCTGGCTCATCCGAGGTGATCCGTGAATCCAGCAGCACGACGGGCATGGTGGTTGGGATCGTGGCGGCAGCAGCGCTGTGCATCCTCATCCTCCTGTATGCCATGTACAAGTACAGGAACCGAGACGAGGGCTCCTACCACGTGGATGAGAGCCGAAACTACATCAGTAACTCAGCACAATCCAATGGGGCTGTGATCAAGGAGAAGCAGCCCAACAGCGCTAAAAGCTCCAACAAAAACAAGAAAAATAAGGATAAGGAGTACTATGTCTGATCTCAACATCTAAAAGAACGCTTGTATAGAAATAGTCTTCATTTTATCTGAGACATAATACAAACTTATTTACTTTACTTTTTATGAAGCACATTCAAAAACAAACAGAAAAGACAGGGAATGCAATCAGAAAGGAAAGACTGTTTTTAAAAACAAGCATTTCATGCTCTTGTTTTTCAGAAACAAGAGCTGATAAATTCCCTAACATCCACAGTGTTTTCATTTACTCTGCCTGTCTTTATGTTGCTGGAACGTTTCTGAAAGACAATGATGACACCACGCATTCATAAAGCAAGGAGTATTACTACAACATGGAGGCACAATATGAAAAAAAAAACAAACAAAATTTAAAAAAACAAAACAGGAAAAAAAACAAAAAAGAGAAAAGAAGCTACCTATGATTCTGGATTTAGCCAAAGTGCTAGCGCTTTCTTGAGAAGTAAGTTAGTCTTATTGTCAGAGAAGACTGTCATTATATGTGGTGACTCAACAAGCAAACATTAAGAGTTTGCCGTCTGGTGCAGTGAAGCAGTGATTGGAAACTTGCATTTTGAAACAAAGTGCTGGCTTTTCTGAAGACTTACGTAGAAATACTTTCAAAAAGCCCCTTTCTGGTTGTGAGGAAAATAGTACGGAGGCCTTATTTTCAAAAACAAAAACAAAAATCTGGAATATAAGGCACATTTCCACAAAAAAAAAATTAAAAAAAAAAAAAAAGAAAAGAAAAAAAAAGAAAAACAAGAGGGCATAGATGCAATCATTGGGAAATTTTCATGCACGCTTAATATGTTATTACATATGTTTATATAAAAACACATCTATATGTGCTTTCTGGACTGTGATAAGTGATGTTTTATAGCCTGTTGTATAGAAAATGCAAACTATATCTGCTCTTCAGCCATTTTTGGTAAACTCAATGTTATAAGTGTTGCTAGGTATAGAGAGTTTTATGACATCTGGAGCAACAGACATTCTTTAGTTTTTTTGCAGCCATTATAAATTGTCCCAGACTTTTTCCCCTTCTTTTTTTTTGATTTTTAATTTACAGTGTAGTGGTTATACAAAGGGGGATGTGTATGAATGTATATAAGAGTCAGCTAATTTTTTTCTTACCTGTACAGCTCTATTATGTTGCAATTAAGTTTCAGTAGTTTGTATGAAAGAAGTGGACTAGAAAGCAAAAATATATCTCTACTGTAATTTGTCTTCTCCCTCCTGTCCCCATCTCTTGCTCCTGATATGCATCAGTGAAGTTGATCAGAATGGCCAATTTTCCTAGAAATATACATTCATTAATTAGCTAAATATTTAGTGACTTAAACTGGCCTTTGGCTTCCAGTCAAAGCTTCACTATTGGAGAGCATGGTTTGCCTTACAGAAACCTTGTTCTTAGAAATTAAGAGAATGATGAGTTTCTTGAGAATCTTAGGAAGTATCATATAGTGTTTATCTGGCATTCATATGAAGAACAGCTACTAAAGCATTGGGTGGCAAAAGACCTAAAAATACCCATTGTAATTATCCAGGCTGATTCTATTGCAGAATTTATCCCTTTCTCCAAAAAGGAAATATCTTGAGGTGCACGATAGTATTTTTCAATGGTGGGCATTTTGACATATGAAAAAGTATTTTTAGCTAAGTTGATTGTGTAGTATTGCAAGGCATCATAACCAGACCAATATTAGTTAATTATGTTTTAAAGTGACACAGCTTATCTTGCATTTATAAAACATTAATGCATTTTAGTTGAACACATGAAATGTAATGCTGTAATTTACATGTTAAGTTTGGAGTTTTTTCCTAGTAATATTTCATTAGTTTCACAGCAATAAATCATAACATAACATTTTATTTACACAGAAGTTCAAAGGGAATACATTAGACAGGAAGAGGGTAGTTCAATAGAAACCAACCAAATCATCAGAAGGCCTCCTGGGAGGGATATAGATATTCACACTTTACAGACAGGAAGGAGAAATTTAAAATTAGCTTTAAACAGCAGACACAAAACATTTTGTTGTGTGTTACTCACTGTAGCTGATGAAAAGAAGTTGGAAACTGGTACAGCTATCTATTTGGGAGTCAGAGCACTTTAAAAACACATGTAGCTGACATGAAAACACCTCTTGAAGTTTGCCAACCACATCAAGGTGTGCCATGTTGCATTTGTGAAATGACTTTTTATTTTCAATAGAATTTATGCAAAAATGAAAAAAAAAACCAACCAAAAACCACAAAATCCACAAAATCCATCTGATGTTCATTTCTTAGATTGTTGTTCACCTGTGGCACTCGTAGTTTCTCCCACCTTTACAAGACAGCTGTACTCAGGGAATGGCAGGGGCAAGGGTGACTGGAGGTCATTGCTGGAAGCAAGAGACTTCAGCTGGAGGGGGGAAAGAAGTTGAAAGCCAGGCGGTGTTCAGATTTCAGTTCTTGAAGATACCTAGAAGAACAAGAATAATCTGTTGACTGGACATGACAGAATATGATTTGGGCAAGATGAAATGGTCTTTTCTGCTTGGTATTGATTGCATTAATGAAATAACGTTGTCAGGCCAACTTCCAGGCAGTTTGGTAGATCAATCTTTAACTAAATCCATACATCAAGAAAAAAAAATTAAAAAAAGATCTGCTACTATGGAAATAAGAAAACATAATTTTTAACACTGTTTCTGAAGGTTCTCCTTTTTCCTCTTTAATTTCATAATTTAACAAAAAGAAAAAAACAATTGTGGATGTATCAGAAATGCCAGCAAGTGGATTTAAAATTACTTTTTGTTTAAAAGCAGCAGCAGCAACAAACAAACAGACATAAACCAACTACCTAACACAAAATTGGATCCTTTCTCTATAATAACCTAATTTGTTTGACTGAGATGGCTTCATTTCTATGACTGTATTGTGTTGCCTTTTTTAACAAAACACTAAATAACGTGTGAAACTTTCAACCCTAAGACATCAAAGAGAGGCCCAATGCCCCTAACCTTATAGTGCTTTCTGTGATAGATATTTACAATTTTTTTATTTGTTGCAAGGCCAATTTATTCATTATTGGAAATGCTAAGCAAGTGGAATTTACTGTTTTGTTAATAAAAATGTTTCTTAATACAAATGCTGGCTTGTTTCTTCTCTTGCTCTTAGATTGTGAGTACCTGTTCATCTTGAGGCTGTGAAAAAAACTGGTGAATTGGTAAGAAGTTACAGACATATCAGGAAAAAGTGACTTCAGGGCTCTTTGTACACTTCAGTGAAAATCTTCTACATGTCCTGCATTCAACTGGCCCAGTTAGAAAAGTTCGAATTACATCAATGAATTGGTTCTGCTTAGACTTTCCTAATTTAAAATTTTCTAGTATTTTTTTAATCAAAAAATTAAAACTTTATATTCTCTTCCACCTCTGTGTGAAAAAAGAACTCCCCTTTTTGCCAGTTTCTGATTTCTGTAGTGGAAATAAGGTGGAAGAGGGTAAGGTAATGGGTTGAAAAGTTAAAACACTTGTTAAAAGTGAAAACATTTTCTCTTGTCTAGAAGATGGTTTAAAAATTAATAGAAAAAATGAAAGTATTTCAGGTCCTTAAAAACATTTCTAGATAATAATTACAAAATTTCAACTGGAGCTAATCCATTACATAAGTGCTTTCCTACTTAGCATGGCATTTAAATTCATGGGCAACTTCAAGCAAACATCTAATCCTATTGATTTAAGCGAGTGTCTAAACTTGCCTAAATGTAGTGCTGAATGGGGATGGAGTTAGGCTTTTGGATCTTAGCTCCAAATAAAATTTAATTTTGTATCATCTTAAATCACATCAGCAGCTTTTTGACTTCAATGAGATTTATTCATCTGCTTAATTATGTGTAGACTGAAGTATTTTAGATAGTTTAAGCTCGGGGATATCTGGAGAAAAACAGTCCCCATCTTCCATTGGTATAAAACACTTTGAAAGTTCTAAACTGCTTTATACTGAGATTAGGTTGTGTGAGTGTGCTTTAATAAATACAGAATGTTCCATTTAGGAAAATGCTTTATACACATTTGAAGGAGCTATAACAATAGTGATTTTTGTTCTACTATTACTACTACAAAGAAAATGCCCAACCAAAACCAAAAACAACTAATATTTAATTATAAAGTTTTAAATTCAGCAATGTATTTTTTCCTTTTTTCTTTTTTAGATCTATACTCTGCACTCCCTTTTACCAAAATCCTAATGGCCTCTCACTACCTGCATCATTCATCATTATCTGGCCACTATAAGTGGTGGCCTCCATCATCAATTATCATTGCGGCCGAGCAGCTAAAAACCTTCACAAGATGATGAAAAAAAAAAAAAAAAAACCAAAAAAATAAACCCAACTAAACAACAACCCCAAATGTGACTTAGAATAAGGGAAAAAAGCACACATGGGCTGTAAATGACAACTGTGTTTGTTAATTCCTCTTATGTGACTTCTTTATAGTTCAATGAAACAGTTTTAAATTGGAGTTCTGGGTCTGATTTTCATTTTGAGTATAGAAATTTGCTTTTAAGTTGAGTACAAGCCTGTTTAGAGGTGCTTAGAACTATTGTGCTGGATCAGGCACTCTTGTCATTATAATTTGATTTTGGAATGCAGGCTGTTTGGTTTATTTTAAAGCCCCCAGTTTTTTAAAGTCTGTAAGGATTTCAGTGTTAAAATGTTTCTGGCTCTCATGGGAGTGGGGAGAAAGAGAAATCCACACTGCATTTAATTCAATTTACAAATTGATAAATGCTTGGGAATTATAAAAATGCTTGCCTGACAGCCTCTGATTCATCTGGGTGGACTGCAACTGATGTGGTTGATCACTGCTCTTCATGAAACTAGAAGCATCCCCCACAGGTTAAGCTTTGAACTAGAAGTCCCAGAAAAGATACAGATGAGCTCAGTTTTGTCAGACACAGAGCCAGAACTCAACCAGTCCTTTACCCACTTACTTTGAAAGCTTCTTCCTACTGAAGGTTTTCGACAGGCTTCAGCCACAAGCTCTAACTTCTGTAAAAGAAAGTCTGGCCTCTTTCTTTTTCTTTCTCAGTCACTCACTACTACACAAATATCTTAATTTCACAGAACTGTAGAATATGGGCAGTTGGAAGGGGCCCATCAGGATCATCGAGTCCAATTCCTGGTCTTGAACAGAACACTCCAAGGGTCACACTATGAGCCTGAGATTGTTGTCCAAATGCTTCTTGAGCTCTCTCAGGCTTGGTGCTGTGACCACTGCCCTGGGGAGCCTGTTCCAGTGCCCAACCACCCTCTGGGTGAAAAACCTGTTCCTAATATCCAACCTCAACCTCTCCTGACACACCTTCATGCCATTCCCTTGGATCCTGTCTCTGGTCAGCAGAGAGAAGAGATCAGTGCCTGTCCCTCTGCTTCCCTCACAAGGAAGATTTAGACCACTGTGTTCAGAACAGATTTCCATATGAAATTGCTCCTCCAGTTGGGCTTGATTGTGATAGACACTGAGGGTTTTTTAAAGAAGTAAAAAGGTGACATAAGGGGTAGAGTTATTTCAAAGGGTGTGGGATTTTCAGTGAGTAAATTGCCTCTAAGAACAGTAATTTCATGCTGGCATACACTTGAGAGATTTAGAAATGCAGGTCAGTAATCCTCAAAAACATCCTTTTGGTAAACAATAAAGGCATGAGCTTGTCTGCCAGCCAGCACAGGGACCAATAGCAAGGCTATCAAAATGTGAATGTGTCCACCTGATTGCAGCAAATAACACAGGGAAATGGAATTTGAGCAGCTAAAAATAACTGTTGGCACACTGGCTGGACTCTTGTGAGTGAGTCCAAGTACAAGCCAGTAAGCATTTATTGGATGATAAACAGCAAAATACTTCTATTATAGTCACAGTTTGGGATGCAGCTGGCAGAACAGAGGCACAGGCTGTGGGGCTGCATTGAATTTTCCAGGACCAGGGACCAGATTGCTGTTCAGGTGTCCCCCAAGCTGGAGGATTGGGCAGGCTTCACACAACCACCTGCTGCACAACAGATGATCAGCTGTTTCTAAAAAACCTCCCATTTCCCTTTGAAATTGAGATACATTTTCTAGGTATAATACAGCAGCTTGCTCTGTGGAACACACAGAGTGGCTCCCAAAAGAGGTCCCACCACAACCAGTATCATCTTAAAGAGAAACCGTGGCTGCAGGTCCAGGTGAGAAACCTCCACTCTGTTCAGGATTGCCTTGGCCTCAGGGAACCCCCTTTGATGCCTTCCGGAGGCTGACCTGGAACAGAGACTAGACAGAGCTAAAGGATAAAGTAGCTATTTATTAAAAGGCCTTAATGAGTACACCTGAGCCACACAAGAGCCCAGCTGGACCACACCTAAGATGCCCCAAAATGGTCACATAATGGACGCTCGATCTCAAGGTCTCACACTTTTATAAGTTCTGGTTCATTAGCATATTAGAATCAATTGTCCAATTATAGCTTCAGGTTATGAAGCTTCATCCTCCTTATTTTTTCTTCTCACTTCACTGTTGTGTTTGCTCTTGGGCCTGGAAGTTGCCCTTGGTATAAAACTAGAGAAGGAATTGTTTTGTCTATCTACTCTGTGAAGAGAGATTAGTAGCACTTAACATGAAACTTAAAACTACCCACTAAAAGAGCACAGAATCTAAAATGTATAAAATCTGAAACTTAAAGCATCACCTCAGGATGGCCAGGTGTGAGGAGGGCAGGACATGAGAGCTGCAGGCACTGGTCTGGTGTGGCTACAGAAAGAGGGAGAAATTCAGCCTTGGGAGTCTCCTAACCAGGACTGCTTGGGGAACTTGCCCCAGGGCTCATGGCTTGGCAAAGCTAGCGAAGGCACGGGTTTTCCTCTAGTTACCAAAATGCCTCAAAGGAAAAAAAAATGTTTCTCGAGGAGGTGGTGGCATAGAGAGTTCAGGAATTTCATTAGGAGTTATTTCAATGTTCCTTTAGCACTTCCCCTCCCTATGCTTCACACCAGAGAGGAGAAGCTCAGGCCTCCTGTGCCTGGGGAAGGAGGCCAGGCAGAGAAAAACTTTCATAGGCATTAAACTCACCCCACAACAATATGGTATCCCTAACTTTCTAAGACACCAGCTCTCAAATGTTTGGACCAGAAAATTCACTCAGAATGAGATCCAGCAACGTACTTTATTAAACCGTAGGGTCAAAGACAAGTTTCATCACAAGATGTAAAAATCTTAAAGATAGTAACAATGCAAACAGACACCCCTGGGAAATCCTTCCCCATTTGCCAGAGTCTTATAAGCAGCCTTTCAGGTGGTTTAATTCCTTGTTGATTGCACATGGAGAGGCTTGTTACATCATCCCACTTGGCAGAAGGGTTCTCCTGTTGGTAAGCACAGAGCTCACTGTAGTTGCCAGACCATTCACTCTATGTGTGAACTAGTTGTACAAAGATTTTCTTTTAGATTCAAAATTGCTGGTAACCAATACAGAGGTGGATATTAAGTGACTTATGTTTGATTTATGGCAGGTTCAAGGAGTATGAAAAGAACATAATCCAGTGAGAGAAATTAAGAAAAGAAACCCCAAGAAACCAAGCAGAATTTGTCTCATGCTTACCAGCAGATCTCCATATAAAAAGCAGAGGAATTTCAGGTAATTAATTGAAGTCTTGGTGTGTTGCTGGATGGTGCTTGGGAAAGGCAAGTTTGTGCTCAGTTTTCCTGAAGGCTGAATTTGTTTGGGGAGCTCATTTATACCTGTCTTCAGGCTCTTTTTAGGGAAGTCTTTCAAAATGTTGATAGTACAAGTATAACAGTCATCACCTCTAGCAGTTTCTCATCTATTTTAAGAACTTTGTCTAAGTAAGGGTTGCTGGATTTGACTCATAGGTTAGAGTACATCTGCACTCGCAAGCGTAGCCTGGTAAGAATAAATTTGTAGGTCATGGTAACTGATGCTGTGGACCTGATGTCCACGTAATATTTCAGGATTTTCTTTGAACCAGCTCTAGTCTGGTCACACAGACCGAGTGCTAATTAGTGGTTAGGTTTGTTCATGCAGTTAATTTAATCTGCAGTACCCAGTCCTTCATGCAGAGTGCTCTGTGAAGTTAATTGTAGGGAGCAGGAAAAGATTTAGAACTGTCTGTCTGATCTCAAATAAAACTCTGGTGTTGAAAACATCCTTTGGACATTGGCATATTCCAGTGTGCTCATAACAACTCACCGCAAGAAAAATGGGTATTTTAAGTACCCTGCCCCAAATGGCAATTGCTGTTAGACATAAAGGCCTCCCTTGTGTTTTCACAAGACTCAGTGTCTTTAATTCTGTCCCTCAGCTTCCTCTTGAAGCACCACATTGCTACATAGCATCCCCTCATTCCTTTTCTTCAAACTTAAAGAAATAGTGGTTTAAAAGTCTTGTTTGCTTTGAATAGGTTGAGAAAAACATGGAAGTATTTTTAGGTGGGCACTGTCTGAGGGACCTATGTCACCAGCACTGAGACCAGCAATCATCTGATCTTGTAACTTGTAGAAGTATTGTGTAAGCAAACCTGGAGCTGCTGGAGTAGGTGAACTGGGAGAAAGGGATGGGGCGCAAATGGATTCAGCCACTGCTCAGAGGAGGAACCACACTGAACAAATCCAGTCTTTTCTAAACTCTACATCCAGAATTTTCCAAGACACAGCTGCTTTTTAAAAAAAGTTTTGACAGTCTTCTCTAACACAGTTCTCACCAAAATGAATGCATTCCTGTATGGGAATTAATTGCAAAACATTTCCCAGGGTAGTCGGTATTAAAAATATCATGAGAAACCACAAGAGATTGGGCTATATTTTGAGATCTTTTCTTGTAACTTCTGTAGACAGGAAAGCTGCCATTTCCATTAAGATTGAGACTTCATTGCTGCTTTTAACTACAGAATGATTACACTTCCCTCTGGCACACTGCATATTATTATGAACATTTTATATGAGTATTCTGAATAGTCATCATTAATTCTTTTATATTTCAAAGTGTTAGGCATCAAAGACTGACAATATAGACTGATGCTAAAAGATTTTTAAATCTGAGTTCTTGTCAATGACCATATTTGTGTGTAAGTAGCTGCTTGTAAGTTTTGCCTAAATTCTGAAAAACATTTGAGAAATCTATTTTTATTATTAAGTTTTGCCAAAAGTTGATTGAAAATAATAGAAAGAAACATTCTCTGTTAACATAAGTTTTTTCAGAAAAAGTTCCATTTAACCTGAGAACAGTTCAACTCAGCAACAGGAATATTAATTTAGAGTTTTTAGGCATATTGAGCTTTTGCTATCATCTAAGCTAATTGAGAAATTTAGAGACTTCAAAAATAAACTTGAATTGTTCATCTAATTCTTGGTGGCGGTTACCACGTATCCTGTGTGAAGGTTTCAGTGCTTGTGAGGAAACTTGTGGCAATATTCTGGTGCCTTCCTGTGCTCACAGGCAGCTTTGCTAGATCTGCATGTGAGCACATCTTTGCGTCTTATCCTGTTCTGGTCCCCACTGAAAACTTTCAGTGATTACTAATCCCTGGGACCCACTGCACAGACACTGCTGCACACCTACAGAGACCCTGGCTCAAAAGCAGAACTTGGCAGTAATACATACTCTGAGGCAAAATTCCCTTTCATTTCAGTGGGAGGAGGGATTTCTTCTTTTTCTTCTTTCTGGGAGTCTGTAGCACCTAAAATAAATCAGTATATTAGAAAGTGCTACAGAGAGCACAGATTGAGGGGGAGGATACATCCCTGAACAAACACCCAGAATGCTGAATAAAGAAAAGCCAATCCAAAGACCCTAAAACCAATCTGACTTCTTAAGATGGACAACAGGCTAGTGTGGAGACATGACTTACTTTTGCAGTCCTTAGTGACCTTTCATAATTTGCTTTTAGTTTGGCAGATTGGTGAGATGTTAAAGTCCTGAAGTTGAAGTCATAAATAATGCAGACTAACAAAACAGGGACTGCACAAAGAGGACACTTTGGTTCTCAAAATTATTTTGAAGAACTGCAATGCTAGATATGCTCTGACTGCTAGGCAGGGAGTTAAGGCAGCCCAGGATTTAGAGTGGCCCTGGGCCCAGTCAGGTTGGATGGCCCAGCTTTTCTCACAGCTCTGGTTTCTGCAACAGGGAGAAAGACACAGCATTGCCCTAAAAGCAATGGCAAAGCACCAGAAATTTCATTTTTATTCAGTCTCCACAGAAGGGTGATCCCAGAGCTCCACTTGAATCTGATTCATTCACTTCTTTCAGATGCGTATTGAACATTGTCAGCTGGAGCTCCTTCAGTGAACAACCACATTTTCTTAGTACTCCTACTACAATCCACCAGGAATTTCTGGAATCAGAGAATTGCTTAAGTCACTGCATATGCTTTTCTCATATGTTTGGGTTTTTTGGGGTTTTTTTGCTTTGATTTTTTTTCTAATGCTGGGAAAGAACAATCAAATGATAATCAATTTTGGGGTAAATCATAATAATCTTTCAGTCTCTTATATGATACAAAGAGGTTTCAATAATTGAGCATTAGTATGGGAAATCATTCTAAGTGGAGTTTTAAAATAATCTAGGAAAATTTACACAAAAGGCCCACAAAAAGCCCAAAGCCAACAAGAAACCCATTAGTACTGTCCAGTCGTTTTTTTCTGTTGTTAGAGTGGTGCCCATTTCAAGCACTCCTAGTACATGACTCAGACTGCAAAGCCCAAAGCTTTTATTAAAATAACAATATTTGCAATATATGAAATGTTACTGTAAGGGAAAGAGAGTCACTTCTAAGTTTTTTATCTGAGTTAAAATTAAAATTCAATCGTTTTCTATTGAATTTTATTCACCAGCGTATTGACGTTATTGAGTACGTTTAGAGAACATTTGTTTTCCTAACCTGCCTATGCCCATGTAAGGATAAATGTGGAAAGGAATTATAATTTCTGCAGCATCTACTGCTCAGTCTGATCTTGCTGCCTGTACTAGCATGTGTTTGTCCAGGCACAGACACAACTTGTGCATACAAGTGCAGTTGTAGCCTTGCTGGTGTGTTCAGCAGGACAAAGGAAGGAGAAAACCACACTGTAGCAATACTTAAGTTGCTACTTGAATTTTATGATTGAATTTGCACTGTTCAGGAATAGGTATCTTCTTGATTATCCAGTTTTCCAGTGTATGCAGTAGGAAATGAAAGCAGGAATGAAAGGAAGGTGGTTTTGGTTAACTAGGCTCCTGCTACAAGCAAAGGTTTTTATCCACCCCTGGGCCACCACCAAACATTGGAGCCATTGCAGAGGTAGAGGTAGTGTGTCAGGGTGGGCCAGAATATGTCTTCAGGTTAGCCCATAGGAATAACAGCCAATGCAACTTTACAGAAGTTAGATTCTTGATTCCAGTCTTGCTCAGAGGACTTTATGTCAGCATAACTCTGTAGACTTCATTACAATTTTTTGTGACTATACCAACATGAAACTGAGCCCAGCAGTATATGTCCATGTCACTGGGATTTAAGTTCCTTCAACCTCACACTATGGAGAAAGTCCTGTTTTCTCTTTTTTTCCTTTTTCTTTCAGAGTGAACGTTAAAGTCCCATTGTTACAGGACTGCAACATAAAGAATGATAGATGTAATCAAAGGGTCTTTTATCTTCCTTTTTCTCCTTATTAGAAAAGTCAGCGGTTCTGCAGCACTGATTCCTGAAGGTGTATAGCACGACTGTGTTACTACAGCAACAGACAGCACTGACAGGACCAAGTTATAGATGAACTGGGTCCTTTTGCAAGATCACAACCAAAATGGTGGCAATTAATCCACTGCATGTAAAGTTGGTGGGATTGAAAAGTTAACGGAATAAATACAATACAGGAAAGCACCTTATTTTACAAAGAATCTTCTGCAGTGCTTTACAACGCGTCAAGTCAAAACAGGTGGGAGAAATTAAATCATTCCTTCTAGTTTTGTTTTGCACTGTTCCACAAAGCCTTGTCCCATCTCTTGTTTAGGGACCAAGGCAGATCTCTAATCAGGTGACTATTCTCACTGTAGCAGAAAGGGATATGTCCAAGGGAAGGACAGGAATTTCCAAAAAAGAGATAATGTTAACTGCCTCATCTTGAATCAGCTGCTTCCTACCAAATCAGACTGCTCTGCTTTGTTCTCCACCTCCTTTGATGATATATATAACAGACACAAAGGAGAAAGAGGGCAATCTCACCTTCCTTTTTCCTCCCTGCCCTTCATTCCTCTTCCTCAATGAAAGACACAGGATCTCTATTCTTGCTTAAGCACTTTCACAATAAATATTAGATTTGTTTCAAACCCTCAGCCCATAAAGACACCTTAATGCAGTCCAGCTTTCAAAAGCACACAGTGATGTTGGCCATTATGATCTGAGCTCTTTAGGAAGGCTGCTTGTAAGTTCTATTTGCTAGTACCCAGTCCATGCTAGTCCATGTGTACAATGCAGAAATACTTAAAAAAATTGTGCCAACACAGTTACTAGCAGAGAAGCTGCTTACACTGGACAAAACTTGCTTGTAGCAAGAGAGGTTAGGAAGAAACGAAGGATAGAATATTGAGCACAAAGCATTATGTCAGTGTAACCGTATCTAATTTAGCTCCAATTGCTGATATTGGGGCTTCTTTTCTTCTGTCTTCTTCTGTCCAGGGTGAGAAAGGAGCATACCCTAGGACAATACTGCTGGCAGTGACAGTTTCACACTGGCTTTGCCTCATCAAAAGCAAGATGAAAGCCAGCAGAGTGGCTCTGAAGAGCTAAAGTACTGAAGAACAATGGCAGTCTGTGTTGAAGTAGGGCCATAGGATTGAAGTCCAGAAGCTTTTTAAAGCCATTATGTATTAAATGAGCCACTGTATCTTTATGTGTGTGTGCTTGGAGATTGCCTCAAGACCTGTATCTTAGCTTAAGCAATAATGAATGAGGTTGAGGCTCATGCATTTTGCTTTAACTTTGAGAGGGGGAAAACCCTACTGTGATGGAGAATGGTGTCAGCTGAGGAGATTGGTGGTAACTTGTTAAACCTTTTTCACTCATCTATGTTAAATCTCCTGCCTGTGCCCTTAGCTGCAGCTAACGGGACTTTCAGGCAGATGGAGGAATAAATGCAGAGACTAAGAAAAAAATAGCCAGCTCTCCAAATGCACTTGGCTACTCAAAAACAAGCCTGGAAAAAATGCTCAATTAAGAGAGACACCTAAATAATTCACCAACTTTTTAAAGTTTTACACTTTCTGTCATTGATTTCTGACCCTGGCGTATTCATCATTGTATGGCATGTTATTGAATTACTGACTCTTGCCAAACTGAAACAAACTGGTCAATTCTTTATGTTCTTAAGAACAGCAGAGAAACAGAAAGAGGCTGATCTCTCCATTATCCCAGTTCAACCTTGTTTTTCTTGTTCTTCCAAACTGTTGCATGTTATTCAAATGAATATTCAGGTGTTTAATACCTCCAGCTTTCATTTAGGTGTCAAAGGACTGACCAAGCTAAACATTTCCATAATTTAAGGTCCTTAAAAACATGGAGATAAACACAGTGACTCTTGGAAAGTAGAATAGGATTAACTTCACAGAAATTCACTATATATTTAACTATCTCCATGATAAGTCTAATCTAGGTAATTCTATAGTTATCTGATAAAAATAAGCCCTTGCAGTGGGTAATATAAAAATCATTTTAGAGATTTGTGTGAAAAAAATCATAAATTCTGCTCTCTACTTCCTTTTGAGAGTCTAGACAGCTAACATTACAGGTTTTTTACTTTCTCTGAATTAAAAAGCCTTACTTAAATTGTGGTGAGACTTTGCATATATTCATCTTTTTCCATCTGGAAAGTCTTCCATTACTAATACATTACCCAAGCTCAAGTAGAAAATTACATTTTCTCCTATTTTATGTGAGGCACAGAGGCTTCTTTCTTAAAGATGCATTCATCAAAGGGGCATTCCCTTAATGAAATGCTGGTCTTGTCTATATCCCTAGCTCCCTTGTCACCCTGTGTAACCAGAGTGTGCTCCACTGGAGGACACTGCCTGATTTGATGGAGGTCCCAGGGCCTCTCTCTGCACTGGTTCTGGTGGGTCCCCCTCATTCCCAGGTTCTTGGCCACTTGCTTATCCTCCTGCTCTCCAGCTGTCCTTCCTCATTCACAGTCCTGCATCAGAGAGCTCTTGGTACCAGCTGAGGCTGAGGTGCCAAAAGAAACCATTCACCAGCTATGGAAAAAGAGTCCAGAGCCCAGAAAAACACTGTGTCATTGTGTTCTAGTTGAAAAAAGCCTTTTGCAGAGCTGGTCATCACATGCAAATTTCCTCATCCTTAATCTTAATTCCATAAACCTTCCCCAATTAATGATCTTATGTACAGAACAATGGCCAGTCTTCTGGACAGTAGAGACACAACAAAAAAGCAAGTCTATTTCTTGTGCATGGGAACTGTGAACTCACATAGAGCCTGTAATAACAACATTTATTTAAACTGGGAAGTTCATAAGGCGTTGATCAAAACAAACATAATTTCATTCACTGAACAGCATCACTGGGATGCAATGAACTGATATTTATCTGATTATGGCAGCATCTGGATTAAACATTCTGATCTTGATGACTTAGGATGTTAAAGATTGGGGGAAAAGCGGAGACAAGACCCAGCAGTATACAGAGTGCTGGATAGCTTTATGTATTCTCCTCTTTTCCTCCCTTTTTAAAAGCTTCTTCCCTTCTGAGCTTGAAATATTAAAGACTACAAGCTGTTCTGCATAACAGGAAACCTGCAGATACAAAACAATGTAGATATGCTTATGTCAGTTATACCTTGTTCCATTTATTAAAATACTGTTTTAAGCATATCTGGTTTAAATGTACCTTTCATTACTTAGGGATTTTTTCACTTGGGTCCAAGCATGCCTGTATTATAGAGCAGCCTTGTGTTTTTCTGTGTTATAAATACCTCATTCATGTTTTCCCATTATCTATTACTGTTTATCTCTTAAAGAGGGAAAATGGAACAGATCTAGTGAAACATATAGTTGCAGGGTAAATAAATATTTATTGTGCATTTCTTCCTCAAACTTTATGACCTTCTTCAATGTAATTAGTATATAAGCTAATTTTCAAGGTCTTGATTTAAAAAAAAATAAAATAAAAGCTTGACAGTTGCAAATAGATCTTTCAGAGAAAGATGAGAACTATAATTTTCTACAACCCCTTCCAGTAATAGAATAGACTGTGAAGATAAGTGTATCCAGCATTTACTGGTAGCATAAGATGATTAGTAACATCCTTTAAACTTCCAGCCATAAAAAGCCAAATGGGATAAGTGAATTCTCACAGTACTTCCTGGAGGAGAAAGGTTTTAGGTCTCCCCTCCTAAATATAGACCACATAGACCTAGCTTTGATTTCACTCTGCTGTAGAGCACCAGAGCATGTTGCTAATGCAGCTCATACATGTGTCTCTCACCACCCCTGCCCTGACTGGCCATTTCAAGCTCATTTGCCATTTCTGGGTCCCCAAAAACCAGAGCCATCTCCTGTGGTGCCCTGGCCACCTTGACCTCTCCTCTCCTGGTATCCCCTCCTACATCTGCTCACATCCCAGTTCCCAGCCAGCATCACCCTGTTGCCCCCTGCTCTCCTGAAACTTTTGAAATACAGGAACTGCAGTGAAATCACTGAGCGATGGTGCTCCCCAACAGTATCTACCCAAAGATTCCTGGACATTTGCCTCTTTCCTTACTACTCCAGAGAAGTAAGTGAGTGCATCTGATTCAGCTGATGAACAAATGATCTCACTGAATTTTGAACTAATTTTGGCTCCAGTTCTCTCTACAGCTTCTTGTCTCTTGACTGATTGATTGATTGAGTCATCATTAACAGCCTGAACCTTTGAATGAAACCAGTGGGAGTCTTACCACTTCTACCAGCAAGAACAGGCTGCTGTACAAGTTTCCCACATGAAAGTACAATTCACTAACACATTAAAAAAAAAATCCAAAAGACTGAGATCACAGCTCATAAGTCAGTTTAGTATAGAAATCTTTCACTGAGGCAACCGTTTGAGTACAGTAAAAGAAATCTGTGGATGGTCTCTCTGTTTTATGCTCTGATTTTAGCTTGGATGACTTCATCTTTTTGCTCACTAAGGTATGTGCGGACAGAGGCAGGGCACTTTTGGTAGGCCTTGAGAACTACCTCATTCCCCCATTTTTTTTCTTCTCTCCTTTCTCATCCTTCTCACCACCTCATGAGGCACCATGTTCCTTGGGACCACTGAGGATAGGACATCTTTCCAGGGAGCCATCAGCACTCTGATTTCATTGCCAGTCTGTAGGATACCTGTGGGCGGAAATGTGGTGTGTGGCAGCAAACACCGGGTCATTTCCAGAATCTTTGAAAATATAACTTGAACAGCAGATAAAGGACCTACCACCAGGCTACTGAGGCAGGGTAACCAGCTTTATATCTGTTTTAACCCCCCAAAATCTCAGGCTAGATTTGAACATAAAAGCAGACTTTTACAAAGGCCTTTTGGAGTACCCTTGATCTCATCAGTTATACTTCAGTGACCATTGTTATTTCTTGATCATAATGTCAAGGAAAGATATAATTAGATTTATATTTATGTGCTTTATGCAATATAGAGGGTTATTTTCTGTTTATGCTATTACTGCTTTGGGAGTACAAACAAAACTAATGAGCATATCATTACACCTTTATGAGGGCAAGTTATTCAATGCATGAACACTGGTGACACTTTCAGTACTGTGCTCACGATTCTTATTCTGATCAGAATGGTTTAAATAATACATGAACTCATGCATATACATATTGCAGCTCATCTCTTTCATTAGGAGCCGTGCTAAATTTTCTCAGCTAGTTCTCCCAAGCACTCACATGTTTTCAGGGTGAAAGTCCTTTTTATTTGTCGCAGACAGGTTGCAAAATCTTGCTGAGATATCATTTTAAATTTGTTTGGCTGTGCAACCTAGTTTAACAAGGGCAGATCACAGCCTTTGCTTTTCCTATTTTTCCTGGGGGAAAACAAAAAGGGAAAAAAAATTAAAAAGAGAGAGCTTATGTGAAATGTTTTAATGTATGAAGAAAAAGCATATGAAAGGAGAAGTGGAAAATTGAATTTGGTAATTAAGATTTTGTGTTGGGACTACGGTGTTCCCAGTTCAGTTCCCTGGAGTTTCTCTATGACCTTGGGCAAGTCATGCTAATCTTCCCAAGTCTCTGTAAAGTGGGGTAACAGCTCCTTCTTTTCTTTTCTTTCCCCTATGTCTTGTCTGTTTCACTCAGGTTCAGATTCTCTTTCAGTGTCTTTACATCCATGGCTCCAAACATATTCAGGAATTTTTATACAAATCAAGTTCTGGTAAGGAAAATACTTTCAATTTCGTATACTTGGTGCTCTAATTAGGATAATAATTTTAAACAAATTTGTTGAAGGACTTATATTTAGAAAGAAAGCTCCTGCTTCCAGTGATTTTGGGTAGAAAAGCGAGATTCTGTGTTGAGAGCAGGATGCTATCTGTGCATTAAATAGAGCTGGCACAGAGGAATAAATCCAGCTCTTACTCTTTTTCTCAGGAGAGCACCTGGCCTCAGTGTCTGCAGGGCTTCCACACTGAACTTAAGTACATGGCTTTGCACTGGAATGGCTGCGAGAATTTCTTTGTCCTTCCTACCATCCACTGCCTGCCCATTCTGCTGAGATAAAAAGCAAGTGTCTGAAACAAACCAAACACCGCCCCTCACCCCAGAGCAAATCAAATTACTAGAATTAAATAGAATTTTAAACCATGGATCATATACCAGGACCCAAACGAAACCAGGACACTGGGGCATGCTAATGGGGTACTGCTGTCCATCACCTGGTGTGAGTGCACAGCATCTCCAGTTCAAAGTTCATCCCTTCCACAGATGCCATTCTGATCTCAAAAGTCTGATCTCTGATGTCCAGGGTCTGCAGCTGCATGTGGGGATCGTCCACAAAAAGGTAAAACAAAGCTGGGCTGTTTCTCTGCATTTTGCAATAACCAGCCTGTGCTGCTTCTCCTCATCCACAGGGAGGACAGCACAGGGCACAACATGGGCCTGTACCCACAGGAGTGTCCCTGGGTCATTAGCTCTGATTGCTACATGAGATACAGCCATCCCCACCCAGCCCTGGCACCATCCACCAGGCCAGATTGCTGCCTGGTGAGCAGCAATCATCAGTCACTCTGCTCTGAAGAGAAGTGGATGGAGCAGCTCACCTGGGTTGCTCATCATTTTTTAGAGTCTTTTTTGTAGTTGTTCTGTGTCATAAGCCATGCTTTTCCTCAAGAATTTTCTGCTTCAAAGCTGCAATGGCTTGAGCAAAAATGGGGACTAATCCTGTAAGTAAGGAATTTTCAGTCTCTTTACTGTCACTGGTCACCCTGTTGGAAATTGTACAAAAGCTGAAGGAAAAGGTTAAAGCAGATCTACCTTGCAGCTTCCTTGCCAAGTTCAGGAAGTTTTCATGTCTTTAAGAGCATCACTGGCACTGAGACTTTGGTTAGAAAAATTTCTGTATCCAATCTGTGCTCAGGATCCTGTTACACTGACGTACCCCAGGAATAAAATGCAGTCCTGCAATCCTTGGTATCAAGAGGGTCTGTGAACCAGTGAATGCCTCAGTGCTCTGCTTGATGCCCAAAATGACCCAGTGTCTGGCCACTTGCAGGGTTCAGAAGGGCTCTAGACCAGGAAATATTCCCTTGGGTGATTATATATATATATATTTTTTTTTTTGATCATGTGTGTTGCCCTGGTGAGACTCACAAAATTATATATCTGCATGTTAAAGCACTCCAAAGAGCTTTCAATAAAAAGTTTCCTATTTCTAGAAACAGTAAAGAAGCTAAAGAGGAAACATGAGGACTTTTCCTGGCACTGTTATGCTTAGCACAGGGAGGCTGCTCTAGCTGTGAGAATTTCAGAGCGGATTTTGTTCAGGACAGCTTGGCAGGGAGAGAGACAAAACTGATCAAAGGAAAAAGGCAGGCAGTTGTTTGTATGGAGCTTCTCCTTCTTATCCTTGTTGGCTGTGGGTCTGCTTGTGCCACTATTGAAGCTGATTGCAAGGCTTGAATGGCTTGAGTGGCAAAGGACCCCAAACAAGAGTACCTGTCTCATATCTTTTTATCTTTGTAACTAATTACAAAGAGTCTGAGGTAGATGATCATCCCGGGCTATTTTCTTGCTACCTTCCTACCCTCCTTTTCTGTGCAGGTAACGTTCAGGAAGCTTGTAATGTAACAGAGGCTCTGCCATCCAGTCTGTAGTTGCTTCATGTCATCCTCTTCAGGCTTTTTTATGTTATAAACATTTCTTTCTAATACCTCAAAGAGAAATACTCTAGTAATTATAGATGCAATTTCCTTCCTTAGCTTTACTGTTTCTTCTCTCCTGTGCAGATTATTTCATTTAAGCTGATATCCTGAGCAATTATAGTACAACATCATTTGAGACGTAATCACCTCTGGCTAACCTCCTCAGGATCCTTTGGATATAAATGTGTTGATGTCTAAGCATCCCAGTGAAAACATTTCCGTGAGAAAAAAACAATACAAAACCTAATAGTTCCCAGAAAACTTGGTCAGGAATAGAGCAGAACAAGTGCTCTCTGTTAGGGGAAGGGAAGGAATATCAGAAGATATTGCATTGATTTTATGGTCAGAAAGAATAACTGTGATCATCTATTCCCATTGCCTGCAAAACACAGGCCAAGAATTGGCTGCAGCCAGCACTACTGGCTGTAATGAGCCACATCCAAAACCCTGTGCAGCCACTGGGAAAAATTCTGTTGGCTTCAGTGAGAGTTTTGTATGATGATCAGTGTGAGCAGAAGCCCAGCAGTGCAGCACAGCTGCAGGGAAATCCCTGGAACATACTGAGCAGTGATCATTTGCCAGTAAACAGGGAGCATCAGTGGCTTCCTGGAGGCAGGACATTGCCTCTTCCAGAATTTCTTCCCTGTCTCTGTGGCTGTTCTCACTGGATGGGAAGGAAACTGGGGGGAAATGGCCAGGGAAGAGTCACTTTTCCCTGCCTTCCAGCTCTGTCTAAAGCCACTGCCTCTGGGGCTACTCTCAGCAGCAGTTCCTGTCTCTGCTGAACACCTGCACAGAGTAACTTCTCTGTTCCCTGTCGTGGATGAAATAACAAAGACAGCTGGAGTCTGGTGTTCTCATCTAATATTTTGGTTAAAAAAAGAGCTATTTAATTCTTTGGTTTAGGAATAGCTTAACAAAAAATTGAGAAAGTTAGAGGTGTTTGTTAGTGTAGGTGTAGGTCATTTGCAAAAAAAAAAAAAAATAACAGCAATTGCTCTATCAGGAACATATTAGATCTATCTGCCTAGTCTTGGGGAAAAATGCAATCTAAAATAAAAAAGTACTTGGAAGTGCTCCTCTGGGGCTCCTTTGGGGCTTCAAAGAACAGTAATTCAGAAATATTGCACTTTGTGACAAAATTGCAGTTTGCATTTTAACAGTGGCAAAACTTAGCATAAATGTATAATCAATGTTTCCCACTCCTAAAAAAAAAAAAAAA
>VYXF01013081.1:520199-533273 GCA_013397295.1 Polioptila caerulea
GATGGTAGATGGTAGAACAGGATAATTCCCAATTCCCACTGGTGATGTAAAACCTCTCTTTTCCACAGTTATGACTGCTCTGGTGTGCATGCTCCCAGCACTCCTCTTTGCAGAAGCAGGGAATTTGAGTGGAAGCCTACAGGATTTGGTATTTTGCACAAAAATATTCATTTTCAGACCACACTTTAATTCCTTCCCAGGTGGCTAATAACTAAAAAATTCTGGCTTGGGTGATATAGAGGTCACTGAGTCCTGCTGCTGTCCCTGCTGTCCCTGATGAACAAACTCATCCAGCCAGGCTGCCAGCTGACCTCTTCAGCTGAGGCAGCAGCTGCTGCAGTGGTCACTGAGAGGCAAAAGCTCTCACTTAGAGGATGCTCCATCACAAGAACATCCTCCTTGCTCTGGCCTGGAGCTATGACAAGGCTCCCTCACAAACAAGCTAAATAAGAGCCTCCTCTCTCCCTTCCCCTCCAGTCTCCTCATAGATAAGTGAGGGATTTAAGAATGCTTTTCCTTTTTTTCCCCCTTTCAATTTATGAACTTTTGCTGTAAGACTGTCAAGCAAGTTGACCGAGGCAGAATTTAAAGTCTGAACTTCCATTGATGAAATTGCCTCAAGCACTCTCACATCTGAAAATTCCCCATTGCTGGGCAGCAGGACAGCCTGAATACAAGTGTCTAGTATCAATTTAAATGCCTTCAGCACCCTGACTTCCAGATGCCTCTTTTTTCCCAAGCAAAGGAGGATGGACCGGGTCAGGCCACATATTAAGTCTGCTTCTTAGAAATACAGCTTGTCTACAGCTGCTTTTTCACTTGACATGCAGCCTCTTGCAGCAGCAAGAGAAAAGACAGGACAGCTCTTTCTGGGCAGAAGGAGAGCATGCTGCTCTTAGAAGCAGCTTTATGAGCTCTCATTGGCATTTGGGGGCAGGTTTACTTCTTTCTGATGAGTTTTGAACAAACACCAGCGTGGGGTTATTAGCACCATCCCTATTATGTTTCTAGTAGTCTTGTTAACATGCCGGAAGGAAACTGATGCCAGGAAATGTTAAGGAGTGTACAGAGGAAAGTTAGTGCAGTGTGCTTGGTCGCCCATCTAGATTTTGTCAACAATCATTGCTCTTCTCCAGAGATCATGGTTTTTTATTTGTCCTGGGCAAGAGCAAGACAATAATTGATACTGTTGAGTTCTTTGCCTCTTTTCAGTTAGCTGTGGTCAAAATGTCCCAGCAACTGGGGTCTTATTATATTTGGAGCAGCATTATAGTATGGAAGTGAAGAACTGAAGGTGTTTAGGAGAATTATTTGAGATTCAATGACAAAAGCTGTCCCAGTAGAAAATGAATAAATACCACATTTCAGAAATGTTTTTGACCCCTTCTACATTGCAGGGTTCCTTTAAGACTCCTCGTGCATTCATTTCACTTCTGCTCCCATGCTGTTAAATGCGGACAGCAGTCCTCTGCCACACAGAACTATTGCAAGGTTCTCAGGTTTTAAGGAGCTGAATACCACTCAAGGATATTAGTAGAGTTTACTCCTCTAGTCTGCATCCCTGTTCCTTTGGACTCACTCACAAATGGCCTTCCCCATCTTACTTTAACATGGAAGATTCAGAAAGCCTCTCTGGCCTCTGGGAGGGAAAATTCCTCCTGTTTTATCCCTGGAGATTCAGGCACTGATATGTCAAACACTGAACAACAGAGTCCTTACACATATGCACTCAGTACAGAAATATTAAGCACCGCTTCTCCCAGCATTTCTATTCAGAAGGCATTCATAAGGCAGGTGTCTGCATTTTCTGAGTATATAAGGGACTCTGAAAAACCTTGTAGCAACACTGCAAAACCCCAGAGGGGTTATCTGTAACCCTGCTGTTAGCACTGAAAGGGATAGAACTGAGGACAAAGCACAAGCACGGGCATAGTGAGTGCACTGCTGAGTGTGTTGCTCCTCTCCTGTTTTCATTGCCCCACTGCTGCCTCATGGAACAATCACTTCATCTTTCATGCTGAAGAAAAGGAAATACAACACTCTTGATCAGCACTGCTTCTGCAGTTGCAATAAAATGAAATGAGATACAATGTACTCAGCTGTTACGTGAGCAAGTCAGACTTACTGACCTTCACTGTAACTATTAATGTGCAAAACCCTCTGTCTTCCAGCTGTGAAAGATGTTTTTCATTTCTGAAGTGAGAATGAGGAAAGGAAAAATGACAGAAGGACAGAATTTTACACATGTGATGCTTCCCACCTCCTTTTTTTTAACTAGTAGTGAGTATTTTACCTCAAAGGCATCACCTAATTCCTGTTCCCATAGGATAAAGAAAGCCTTGCTGTTTGCACATGCAGTCTTAGAGTCCACACAACTTCTCACAGACTCTAAAAATACCTCTGTGTTTTCAGTCAGAATCAGTGTTTCTCTAACAACTACCAATCACTCAGGATTTATCAGCCTGCCAGGTGGGAGCTGCCCTGTGCTCACAGGGAACAAACCATTCTGTGGCAGGAGCGGGCAGTGGGAAGAGCAGCATTTGGGCTGGTGGGAGAAGTCTCCTGAATGGAGGCACTGCTCGCTACCCAGAGCCGTCATTCTTTCGTGGGGTGGAGATGTTAATGAGGCTTGCTCACCATTTCATGAAAATTTCATTTGCTGCATGCAGGGCTCCCTACAGAAGGAGCTCTGGTGAATCTCGCAGAGGTGATTTAAGCCATTACAGCCTCCTGCTACGTGCTCCCTCTGTCCATGATTCTCGCCGTCATAGCCATGGTAGCTGAATTAAAAAGGGACATGAACCTTGCTTGCAGCAGCTCCAGGTCCAACATGTTGTATTATACTGTCTGTGAAGGCGATATGCAAGGTGAGGGGGTCACACCATGATCACACCTTGACTCTGCCACAATGCTCCAAGAGAGAAAGGGGTTCCCCTTCCCTGAGACATGAATGAATATTGCTGATGAGTCACAATAAAACCAAGAAACTGAATTATTGTTTTTGAAAATATTATTACTTTTTACAGCATGCTCTTGTCTGGGTCAAGGGAGACTTTGAAAAAAAAGAAAGGCTCACAGATTCACAAATCCTCAATTATCTCCAAGGGTAATATTTTATTAATTTCCTTGAAAACTAGGAATTCCACGTCTGTTGTAGAAATCAGCTTGAGTGGCTCAGGCACCTCACAACACCTCACTGTGAACAGTCTACTTCTGTCATCAAAATCAGAAGAGCCTGGAAATCAAAAAGAACAGCATAACCACAAACAATTATCTTGGTTCTTTCATTAACTGAAACTGCTGAGTTAAGTAACAATCAAGGCTTTATCCTCTGTGGTGCATGATCCATCACAGACAGCTGCATATTAACTGTGCCTGCCCAGAGCAAGCATTTCAGCTGCTGCCCTGGCAGCACATCCAGACGTTTAAACCCAGTCTTGCTGCTGTGGCTTAGAAGGTGTTTGAATCTGACTGGGTGCCTAACATCTGGCTGAGAGCCTATTACTGACTCTGGAGCTCCTGCAGAGGCTGTAGCTGGGCAGTCCAAGTTAAATGTGGGTGGCTCATTAGGACCAGCATCCTATGCATCTGTCCCTGCTAGGCAGGAGTAGTCTGCTAGGAAAGAGGGCTGAGAGCAGGAAACATTCCAGGTGTCTAATCCACATCTGTCACATGACATCTGGGCTCAACAGGATGAACAGAGATGACATCTTCAGGGACAGACGATAAGATTACTACCTGTAGTTTTATCTATGAGACACCTGAACACCCGGGGAACAGCTCCTGAGCCATTGCAGTTTGCAATGCTTCAAGGAAATCAAAGTCACTGACAGTCTCTGATAGATCATGTGGTTGGAAGATCTAATTGGTATCCAGTGGGGTTAATAGCACCTCAACTCCAATAAGATGGCTCTCTTGGGCACTAGTAGCAGTGAAGCTGGGAGCTGTGTGCCTAGCAGTACAAGGCTGCCTGCACGTCTACCTAGCCATGAATGCACTTATCTTCCCAGAAGTGAAATGCAAGTGTCATTTAAGCTCCAACCAATTCTTTACAGAATTATGCCAAAAGTTATGTGTCAAGTTTATAAAATCAGATTAAAAGCATCCATATTGTGCTTTGTTCCTGCTTAACTATGTTGGTAACTGCTCTGGGAAAGTGATGCAGTGTTGAATATCTTTCTGTAGTAATTACAATTGGGTATGAAAATGAGCTACAAAACAGGGAAGTGCTTTTATCCTGATTTCACAGATGGAGAGCTGAAACACTAAAGGCCAAATCTAATAAAGAATTACAGTGCTGCAGAACCTACCTTGCAGTCATCTGGTGCCCATATGGGATGCTGAACACTATTAGACATCTAGTCCCCACTTAGAGGAGCCTCTGTTAATAGGACAGGCTCATCCTCTCTAAATGGGAGCCAAAATAGTCAACCTACTGAGAAAGAAGCTGCCTTAAATGACTACTCTTGTGTATCTCTCATCTGAGCTGTCTGGTTCAGAAGTGTTATGAGAAAGAGAAGATGTTAGACTGCACATCTTGATTACCTCATCCAGGTTTTCAGGGAGTTTTGGCTTAGGGTCACTGCCCAGGCCCTCCTCTAGATGAGCATACCAATGAGTTCCCCGTGCTTGGTAGACTTCCCTCAGCTCTTTCAAAAATAAAGGAGACCTCTCCTTCTTCACAGTGCATTTAGTGCACATTTTAGTAGCCTGCTAAGGTAAGTTTCATCTCCCTTTTCCTTCCTTTCTGCACTCAACTTGTTGCGCACATCAGAAATAATTTGAAAGCAAGACAAGCAGCAGGAGGGAGTTTACCTCGGTGGTGTGCAACCTGGGGATAATGTTTGGGGAGTATAATGGATTCTGGGTATGAACCAGGACCCACTTTCACGCATCCTGATGAATTCCCCAACTACAGTGCTACGGGTAGGTTTTCCTTACACACAATTTCCAAAATAATTTTTACACAATGAGGCAGCTGTAACATAGTTGTGAAGATCCCCTTCTCCAGTCCCTCAGGACAGAGGCAGTTCAGATGCTCCTGTGAGATGGCAGACACGTCTCTTTAAGCAGGTGCAGGAACTGGACCTGGGAAGCTGGATCCTTCAATGACTGTTATTTTGGTGCTTCTCCAAGTTTGATCACAAGGAATGTGAATTTTTTGCACATAAACTTTTTCCAGATTCCAGTTCTGCCTATTCCTCTCTGTGGTTGCCTATATCCCATTTTGGATCTGACCTTGAGTAGCTTATTTAGATACCCAGGCAGAATCTGTGGCAGAGCAGAGCTGAACCCAGCCTCCAAAGTCATAATGTATCTTTGGATCTGTCTTTCCCACCTGGTTTAAACGAAGTCTTAGTTTTACTCACTACTTGCCCAAGCAGAGCTTCTCTTGATTTTAAACTGACAGCCAAATATTAATTGGAGATCTAGAGACAGAAAAACAGACCAATTATTCCCCATAAGACAAAAGCAAAAGTACATTAAGTGAAATCTTTCCACAGAAGATGCTTTAGTTGTTTTTCTCATCTAATGCCACAAATACAACGATGGCAGCTCCCAGCAGCCAGATGCACACAACAACAGCTGCCACTTTTCCTGGCTGATAAAAGCAGAATCAACACCTCAAAAGAAAGACATTTAGCTGGGGAAACCTCTGAAATAAAAAATTCTGCAGGACATTGCAAAACAGGTGGACACCCTCTGAGCCTCATTTAACAAGTTTCCCTATCATTGAGACCGTGCCCAGCACACCACTGGGTAAAATATTCCTGGCTGTATGCACGATATCAACATTACAAAAGGTCTTGTAGACAAATACTGCCTGAAATGACAATCCTTAGGGGTTTCCAGAAGGGGGACTGATTAAACCAGATGGGGAGAATTTAGCCACAGCAGGCCAGGTTCTCAGCTAATGTAAATCAACTTCACTCCACAGATGATTTGCAGCAGCTGGAACCTGCAGCTTCAAAGGATCAAGTTGCAGTCTCCTGAGCAATTGAGTCTGCATAGAATTTTACCAGTAAAATTAACAAGACCAATTTGTGTTGTGGGGGAGAACTAATCCTTAAATTAACAGAAATTGTTGAGACTTAAATAGTAATTTCTCTAGTTAGAGACTCACCAGGTTTTTCTCTTAGCTTCTCAGACCTTTTTTTCCCTGAGTCTCACAATATAATCAGTACTGAAATAACACATCTGAATGGCCTTGAATGGTAGCAAGCCCTAAAAGCTTCTGAAAGCAGTTAAAATTAAAATGTCCCTTTTTAAGTGGAAGGAATTTTTAAGGACAAGACAGCAGCTGCTTGAAATGTCTGAATTTTTTTCTCCTTGCAATTAGTAGCAAACAATAAAAGCCTCTTTTTAGAGCACTGTTGGCATTTCCTTGGCGTTGGCAGCTTTTGTCTTTTCTAAATGATAATAACTGTGCGTGCTTGTTTCTGTTTAGGAGGGAACATGTATCCCTGTAAAGCACGCTGCTTTCACAGGCTAGCTGTAGGCACGTTCTTCTGAGAAACTGTTTCAAGCCTGGGCCTCTGTAATTAGTATTTTTAGTGATACATAATATAAACCTAATAGTGCTGTTATGCCTAGCTTACCCAAAATTGGTGAGCAGTGAAATCTCTTACTTGCCCAGCTGTTCAGCAGTTGTCTCAGTCCCCCATGCCCTGCAGAGCTTTGTGCTTCTACCAGCAATAAGAATTTGCTTTGTGTAAGCGAAGTAGAGGCACAGAGGAAAGGTTTGTCTGGTTTCTTTCAACCATTTGCTGTTGTGTAAATGGTTTCAGGCAGCTCTGAATGGAAAATCTCTGGTGGAGTGGCTTGTCTCTCCCTTTGCTGGGGTTAACAGGGAACTAGATGGCAACTTAGGAAGCTGCAGTGTGTTCCCAGCTGTGCATGAACCCAGTGTAAAGAGCTGGCTGTTCACCTGATAAGGTTTTCAGCCAAAATCCTTTTCTTACTGAGCCCAGTGCCTCGACTGCTTTAACAAGCTCAGCTCTGAGCTGCAGCTGATAGGGGTTTGTAATCTGCAGAGTCCTGAGCTGGCAAACTGTTCTCAGGAATACTTGATTGGTTTCAAATGTGCCTGTCCATGCTTGGGCTAGGAGTCCTTTTCTCAGGAACGTGTTGCTGGTTTTGTTTTTTGGGAACAGTGCCCACCTTCTAGAGATGGTGGGGTGCTCTCAGGAAGGTAAGGCTAGACATTCAATTTTGAGTTCATGTTGTCTATAGAGTTTTCTTTGTTTGAGTCTTGCTCTTTGGAAGTGAGATTGTTGAAACTGGAGAGGTTTTCAGTTGGTCTCTTGAAATGCATTTCACATAAAAATGGAGAGGGGCTCTAGCTTCTGCTTTTAACATTTCTGCTTCTTTAGAAAGTGAGATCAAGAGGAATTTCTGCCTCAGAACTCGGCTGCTGAATGCTAAGTTTGCAGGCTTTGCTTAGAAGCTCCTCCTGCGTTCTTGGAGATGATGGCAATTTCCAACAGGAGTCAATTCCTCCTCTTCCAGCCAGCAATGGTTTGCTTTTAGATCCATGCACTCAAGTGACTCAGCTGTCTAAAATCATGAAACAATTTTACATCTGAGGCTGAATTTTTGTGATGCTTGGGTCATATGTCCAAGTTTCATTGCTTACCATGAGGGCTAGAGCACTTCTAGAGGCTGAGATTTTTTTGTTGGCCTTTGATTCTAGGACTTGGGACTTTAATTAAAAGCATCAAGCAGTTAGAGACACACATTAAAAGCATGAGTTTGCAACCTTGGTCTTGAGGGAGAAATAGAATTTTTCAGAGTGTATAAAGGCCACAAAGGTCACTTGTTCAATTTTAACAAGGTTGGGTTGGTTTTGTGACATGCTTTTTTTCCAGCAAGAATCTCATCTAGGAAATCTGAGGAAAGCAGGGAAATTGAAAAGATTTGGAGGTGGTCTGAAAACAAAATCTGTGAAGAGAAACATTCATTTTAAGCACTTAGATGAAGACAGGAAATGCATTTAGCTGAGGAGCTTGAGCAAATACTTAATAAGGACAGAATAAGGCATAAAGTAGTGTAGTTTGCAAAGAAAGCACAGCAATGAAGGAAATAATGTGTTTCTCCACAAATTAGATTCCCATTTGTAAGAACGCATGTCACAGAACAATTCCAGGGCTGGATATTCCTAGACATTCTGTCATTTGAAATATTTGTACCAAAAGTGAGCATCTTTTTAAAGGGAATATTCCAGCTTGAGGCAAAGACATAGATAAAGTCTCCATGCTGTGTTATGCGGGTCAGACTTTGCGCTTGTTTTGGTCTTTTGGTCTTTACATCTCTGAATCTGTTTCTATGCTCTTGCAATGTTTTGTGCACCAGATTTTCTTATCTCCTTGGGAAAACTAATCCAAGGAAGGGGACTAAAGTTTCCTCTGGTTATAGCCTGTGAACTGCTTTAGGCTTTAGTGAAAACTACTGTCAAAATTTGTCTCATTTGCACAAGACACAGATGCTGCAAAGAGGTGAATAGCACACATGAGAGGACAGAGTAAATGTTTTGACTGACTTTAAATATACATTTCTATGCAAATAGCTGTGTTGATGTTGCATTCTGAGTTTTCTTTTTTGTGTTGTTTTTGGTTTGTTTTTTTGTTTGTTTTTTTTTTTTTTGCTATAATCTGAACTTCCAATTCCCAGTGTTATTTTTTAATGTTTTTAGATAAAATTTCAGTATTATCTTAAGGTTTTTCCCTTCAGCAATAAGCAGCTGTTTAGAAGCTTAATTCTACTTTAAATGAAAGTGGTTTTATATGGGAATTTCCTTTAGGTCTTGTCGACCAGTCTGTTGTGAGCACAATTTAGCACAGATGGGGAAAATACTGAACCACTCCATGTTTTAGGGTTTTGTGAGTGGGATAAATTCACCTGTCAGCTGCTCTGCTGGCACCTCTGCTACTCATGGGCTGGGTTTGGAGCTTGCTCTGCACCTCAGACAGAAGCAGGGGAGAGGACTGAGGGTGAAAGCAGCCTTCCAAGCCCATTCCAGCTGGCACACCCCAGTGCATGAGCTGTTTTCCAGTGCCCCAGGCAGTGTGAGTAGGCTCCATAGCCTTTGCAAATGGACCAATGGAGACAGCAAAGCCCAGAGGGAAGAGAAATGCTCTTCTTGACTCCTCACCTTACAGGACAGATGCAGTTGCTGGCTCTTAGAGTCATGAAGATAAATCATTAAACAAAGGAAGGAAGGTTTTTTTGGTGGGCTTACCCCCCCCAAGGATAGCTGAGGGCTTTGTTCATCAGTGTGCTGGATGAGCTGTATGTTTTTTTATAAAAATGTGCTTGTTTCACTGTTCATTTATCATAAGAAATAACAGCACTCGCATGCAGCTTTTCTTCTAGTTGAACCTAATTTCACGAATCTGTGCAGAAAGCTAAATATACCTCTTCAATTTGCACTTAGGAAGGATATTGCCGTGTTTATAAATAATCTAGTTTTTTCTTCACAACAATACAGATATTCTTCTTCTGGAATTAAAATTCATCCTAATATTTTGCTGTTTTGCGAAGCTTTGCACATTCTCCCTGCTATCAATAATAGGATTTCTTCTATCTTAGTTGTAGGCCACTATCTGGATCCACTCTCAAGGGATCCTTCATGACCCTGTTAAGCTACAGCGGGAATATTTATTTGATATTTTTCCTTTCTTTTTTTTTTTTTTAATTGTGATAAAATTTTTGAGCATGCTTCATAAATCTACCTAATGACTGTTGTTCTGCCAGCTGATGACTCATCAGCTTTTAGAGATACAAAAGAGAAAGATGAGCTACTTAGGCAGGTGTAAAAGTGTGTAAGGAACAGAGTGGGCAAAATGCTTCCTTAGTGGATGTCAAGAAAAGGTGTAAAAAGCAATTTTTAAGGCCTCAAAAGGCAGCTGTTTGTTCTAGTATGATTTTTTTTCTTGCCTAGAAAAATGTTTATCATACAGTTTTCAATATTCCAGGTAGTTCAGTAAAATCCTCATGAAAAATAGGAAAGCAAATGTCCATTAATGTCATATGAGCCTAATGTGTACATTCCACAATGGAATTTTACTCACGTTTTTTATATGTTTCCTTCTTTTCTGCATGTCAGGATTTGCTTCTGTTCTCATAACAAGATGGTTACCGAGGTAGACAGTAAGTGTAATAAACTAAACCCAGATCTGCTTAAGGCACCACTGACAATATTTGCTTTGTCCTATACTAAAAACCAGAAGCTTAAGCATTGAAGAAGTGTTGTAATATTCATATACTTATTTAAGGCAAGAATATTCAGCAAAGTCTACCAGAAAAAAAGTTAAGGGCTGCAATAGAAACTTGTGCTTTTTAAGTCCTTCAATATTGGCGTTTCCCTTGCGTTTTCAGCTCCTGAAGTCAAGTGAATTCATTTTTTTTTTTCTGAATATATGAAATACGTGCACGTGTGTATGTTTACTTTTCCGTACTGGCAAAGAAAGTTATGAAAATATGATGTAGTTCCTAAAGTCTCAGAAGTGAGAAGGTAAAAATGTTTTTGTTTTAAACAGAATTATTTCTTTTAGAAATAGCTCCTGATTATTGTTTTAGGCCATTTTTTTTTTTTGCCCTGTTAACATTCGGGGCTGGAAATTCTTAGGCTGAATGTTGTTTCCAATTACATCTGTCCCATACACAGCAATCTGTCACACTGGCTTTTGATCTAGAGCAATATAACTGAGGGAAATTCTCTCTTCAAATGGACTTCATTTTCTCAAATGCTGGCAGCACTTAAAAGTGATCTTCACCATCTCACTTTGCTTTATATTCAGTTTAATTTCAGGTATTTGTTTTTATCCACCCCTTTATTTTATTTGCTCTCTTGAGCAAAGGAATACATATTTCTTTCTCAGCAGAGGAACAAACTGTGCTGGTTACCAAGGTATTTTTGGAGAGAAGCAAGCCATGGCTGCTTGCAGGAGTACAGAAGAGGAGACTCAGCTACATCTTTATCTGGAAATGTTTGGGCTTATTAACTTAAGGTGCATCAGTGACCTGCTTAATTGAGAAATCCAAAAGGGAGAAGAGACAGGCCCCTGCTTCATTCATGCTGTATTATCATCCAATGAACAGCTTAGGAATAAACCCAGTGATGTCCAGCGTTGCTGGCTGGAAGTCACTGTGAATGCAGGCAGGCTTTGCTGTGAATGGTGTGTTCACTGGATGGGTGTTGGAAAATAATGGGTGAAAGAAAAAGAATAGCATAATTGGGAGGAAAAAAGGTAGTAACTTGCAGGTAATTACTTGCTACCTACAACTTAGTGCAAGTAGGGGAAAAAAACCTTGCTTTTGGCCCATGTGGAGTGCTTTGTTTAGTAATTTAACCATCAGCCTTTTGATGTACATTGTGTGCCTTTAGCAAGGTGTTCTAGCATCCTATTTTCTTCCTTTGTTAATGTAGCTGCATATCAGGCTGAATGCTTCAGGAGCCTCTCTGAAATATCCACTAAATCTCTTTCTTGGACAGGATGCTGTAAAACTCTCTCTTTAGTGTATAATACCCAGCTGGAGTCGTTGCTACAAATCTCATTATTTTATAAGCCTTCACTGACTGTGTGTGGCATTGCTTTAAGTAGGTGATGTTTCAGTAGTTCCTCCCTCTGAGCTTTTTTCCTTCTGCTGGATACAGCTTCTCTGTACAGTATATAAACAGAGATTATCACTGTGTCTTTTTCTTTCCTTATCTGACACGTACAGCAGAAACAGAGGTGTCTGGAGAGATAAAAATTAACAGAGACATGGGAAAGTCTTCCATAAGATGACAACGAGAGGAGATTAATACTTCTTAATGTAGAGGCACAAGGCCATGCTATAACTATGCCAAATAATCAGTACTACAGCAAAGGCAAACTGTGTGCATTTTGCTTCTCTCTAAGTAGAGAGCAAAAGGATTTAATGCAACTGTCAAATTACAAAAGAATGCATGTTAAAATGCAAGGCCATACCTTCTCAAGGAATGAGAATCAGGGAGACCCAACGCTGTGAGGTAGTAGTGACTCTCGGTTCTGCCCTCCTTTACACCCTGTGGGAGGCCTGGTTTATTAAATGTGACATTGCCACGTGCTGCAAGTCCAATGGGAACGGAAATGCTGCTGGCTGAGCTATGGGAGGGACTTGGTCTTCCTGGAAGGTGGCCTGCAGTAACCCTTTGGGTGGATGGCATGTTGGAGTGTACCTGCAGGCATATATGTACCTGTACACCTGTACAAACAAGACATGCACACCAATATCTTCCATCAGCTTTGAGGAACCTCATGGCAAAGCCAAAGCTTCTGTACTGAATGGTCCAGGGTGCTGTTCCCAAAATGAAACAGATCCATCCCCGGTGCATAACCATGCTTGGTGCCACAGCCCTGGCAGTGCACGTCCTGTGATCTGCACCCAAGTGAGGAGGTTGTTTCCCAGTAACTCCAGCAAGACACCAGCTGTGTCCAGAGAGCAGGTTTGGGTAAGGGGCCTAAAGGGTGGACAGGATTTGAAGTGCTGCTGACTGGCTCTTTCCAGAGACAGGGACTTTGGTATGGCTGGATTTAGCAGCAGGGACACATTGTTTTGATAGTTCTTCAGAAAATGCTAGAAACAGGCATGAAGAAAACACAGATGTCACTTCAGTATCCCACTTGTAGTGCTGCTACATCCTGGCTCTACTGGAATTTTTTTGATGTCTATCTTGTGTCAGGGCAGAGGGAAATTTCCTGGAATGCTCTTGTTGCTGAAAATCTTGATCCTAGAGTTAGCCAGCTTGTCACATTGTCTCTTTGGTTCTGCATGGGTGCCTTGAAACTCTTTTTGGAAATCTGGCAAATGGACTTCTGCCTTTGTTTTATGTTGCTGCTTTGTGGTCTGCAATTATGTCACAGAAGTCATTAATGTTATGAATAAAAACCCAGAATTTCCTCATGTTAATGTTATCTGTTTTAATGGTAAAAGTTAAAGTTCACAATTTCTGTAATGTGTTGTATTATGTTACCCAAAAAGTTATAAACCCCCCTGTTACATCCCTAGTTTATCTATCCTGTTCTGTAATCCCTTTTTACCCCTTCACTC
>VYXF01013081.1:539322-565869 GCA_013397295.1 Polioptila caerulea
TTTTTTGCTTTGGGTGGTTTGTCTGTTTTCCTTCCATCTATAGGCCCTTTTCTCTGTTCTACTCTAGTTTCCAAATATTCTGGGGGAGAATGTGAGATGAGGGCAGGATGGAAAGCCTTGTTGGGAATATGTGAGGCTACTTTGAGTGGAGTCTACGCAGTCTTCGTGGCATTTTGCACCAAACCATGCATGGGCAGGGTGGGGTGGGAGGTTCCCTTCATACTCAGAATTTGGCCGAGTCAGTCCTATCCTTTTTGTGCCTATCCTTAGAAGATGCAGCTGCAGAGCTGGCAGAGATCATGCAAAAGGCCTGGAATTCCAATAAAAAGCAGAAGTGACTGCAGAGAAGCCAGTTAGTGCTGCAATAAAAGTACTATTTAACCTGCTGGCTAATACAAAAAGGATATTTCTACAGCAACTGGTGGAACAATATATTTAGAAATTAAATTAATCCAAACAAATAGAGAACTTAACCTCATTGTCCTGGCTAACTTCCAGCTTAAGTAATTAAATTCTGGCTACTTGCATCCCCTCTAGAGTCTCTGCTGGGTAAGTTACAGCTTACACCCTGTGTGTGTGTGTGTTGCCCTTGTTTGGAGCTGTTGTGTGGCACGTCAGTATCTGGGAAATCCTATCTGGCAAAACAAAGAGGTAAAAACATTTCAGGGGAAGTCAGGAGTGACTGCTCTGTCATAGTTAACTTGTTAGCAGATGCAGGACTGTAACTGGCAGTAGTGCTGCCCATGATATAAACAAGCAGTGGTTAGACACACACAGACAGGTAGGCTGGATTAGCACTTTCTCTTCTCCACAGCCTTCCTGTGTTAGGCTTTCCTGGGCGTCCTTCTGAAGCAGAACCTCTGTGCCAATGCCAAGTGGAAGTGGCTGCCTGTACTTTTGATGCCAGGTCATCCTCCTGGTTCACAGAGTATCAGATGAGTAGTGGCACTGGGGGAGTTGAGAGGTGGCACTGTCGACAGGAAAGGGCCTGGGTAAAGCAGCATTCCCTTCTCAGTGGCACATGGGCTTCTGCAGCCCTTTGGGAGATTCAGCTGAGGCTGCTCCATTTCTAAAGCCTTTCTGGGGAAATGCAGTGAAACTCAGACCAAGTTTACCATCTCCTCAGTCTGATACAAAGCAGTGTCTGCCTGTGGCTTTGATGCCATTTTGAAGGGTCACGGAAATATCACAGTGATTTAATTCATTGTACTGATTGCAAGCTTGTTTGGAGAGGACCTTCCCTGTGAATCTGAAATGTGAAAGCATGATTCCAGGATAATGTACTGTGTTATCCATGATTTTCTGTTTTCTTTTCCTGTTCCACTTCAGAAAGCATGGCACACTGTAAGCTGACAAGATGATTAAGCTGTAGCCAACATACAGTGGGCAGGTTTGGGAGTCTTTTTCCCCCTCTGCTTTTTGTTAGAGCTATAAAGAAGGCTTGTCTTTCCAAACACGAGGCACTAAGAATTCAAGTGGTTAAATGCACCGGTATTTGTATATGGAGCCACCAGGAAAATTCAGAACCACCAGCTATTTTAATAGTGCCTTTGGGAGAGCTTTGTTAAAATGCAGGCAACTTGTTAACATAACCTGGATTTGGCACTATCTCTTCATGGTACTATTTGTAAAAAGTAAACACACATTTGGCTCCTGCTAAGGGCTGAAACGACCCAAAGGTTCGGCATGTGCACACCATCCCATGAGGAATTTCTGAGGGCATTTGTTACATGTTATAGAGTGAATTGACAGGAATAAGAACATCTGAGCCAAGGAAAGGGCTCCTTTTACTTGGACAAATGTTCCAGCAGCTGTATTAAACACATTCCTTGGGAAAATGAATTAATAGAAATTAACATTACAACCTGGCAAGCAGGTTGTAATGAGGCTTGCTTTTGATCAAAAAGATCTTCTGGCGATTAAATCCAAAATCTGCAGATTTTAAAAATTGTTTTTATTTATGTATCAAAGGAAAACATTTTCAGTAGGATAAACAGAAAACATATTTAGCTTCTTTAAGCTCTTCTTAACATTCTCTTAAATGATTCAGACGTCACCATTTCTCCACGATAGATGTTTTGTTGGTGAAACTAATTTGAATGTGCATGATAGATGAACTGCATTGAAAATATCAATTTTTATCAGCTCTAACCCTTGATCTTAATTAACTTCATATCTGTTTCTCTGGAAACCAGCAATACAATCAATAAGATACTACAGCTAGCTGCTTGTATATATGAAGTCTGCAGAAAAAAAAAATACTTTCAGTTCTTTGCTTCTGGCCAGGTTGTGGATACAGCAGCAAAAGGGTTGTATTGTCCTCAAAGGCCTGGCTGACCTTGATGGAGGGCCTGATCCCTGCCAGACAAAAGGACATCATGTAGTGAAATTCCCTCTGCTCCACATATAGGTGAGAAAGGTAAATATTTACCTTTCTTCTTATCCATTGACAATGGTTCTGATGGGGACCATGGAAGGAACCACCTCCAATACTTTTTCATACAGAGAGATTAGTATCTAACACCATGAGAGTATTCCATGGGAATATTCCATGGGAGAAACTCACGTGGCTTATCCCGTGTCCCCAGGAAAAGGTCAAGGCAAAATGCCTTGGGGTACAGCTGCAGTGTCCTTGGGAACACATCTGGGTAATGTTCTCCAGATGTCTGGGCACCTGCACTGGCAGCACTGGCAACACTCTCTCTCTATTGCCAAACCCTATTTGACAGTGCTTAGACCCCATGCAAAATTTTTGGAGGGTCAAAACCAGTAAATCCTTGGCGTTCAACTCCTCCAGCAATGCTTGTGAGCTAAGTGTGTTGCTGTGCCATGTAATTTTCAGCCTTCAGAGGAATGCACTTAAAGTCTGCTGCTGGGCACTCTGGTGTACCTTGTTGTTGTTCAAGTCTAAGGTTGCAGAAATGTAGTTGGGTCTAAGTTAATCACTGGTTAGGTAATGAATCCTTGGCTTCTGAAAAACAATTTCTCAGAAAGATTATGTAGAAAGGAGCCATGCTCTGTTCTGGTATTAAAGGCTTATGGAGCTTGGCATGTTGTTGTGGCAGAATGCAGGATAAAACAGATACAGAGACATAATTGTATCTGTCCTGGTTTAGGGCAAATTTGGGGAGAAACCTCCGGATGGATTCCCTCTAGAAAGCAAATCCAAACCACCCCTCCTCCCAGCTGGTTCGGGACAGGGGAAAAAACCAAATTCCTTGGAGGAAAGTGGAAAAAAGTTGTTTATTTAACATACAAAGCACTCCCCAGCACAACAAATGAGCAATACCGAACAACAAACCCTCTGGCTGCTCTGCAGAGATGACAAATTCCCAGAGTCTCTCTCTCCCGTGGCTGCAGCTCGGCTCGCTCAGTTGCCCTCAGTCCCTCCGGTGCTGGGAAAGGCCGGGCCCAGGGCAGGCCCGGGGGGCCACAGGTGTGAGCTCCTGGTGCCCTTTTGGNGACATTCCACTGCTTCGCCTTCGCTCTCAGATCCAGTTTTAAAGATGCAAAACTTATTTCTGAACTAAACAGACGAATGGGGATACAATTCACCATCAACCCAGGACAGTATAATTTAGTGACAGAATGTGAAATATATTTATTTACTAAATGGGATAAGCCTAGAGAGCAGATAACAATTTTTACAATAAGATTTCTGGTCTAAGACCCTTGTCTGTGACACACTCTTGCCAGTCAAGGTCCCAGCCCCTCTGTTCCAGTTTGAACCAGCAGCCAGGGCACAGAAATGCTCATCCTGACTGACTTATCCAGATCCTGGCTTGCAGCTGCTGCACATAACATTCCAACCTCCTGCTCAGCCTCATGCATGGCATCAGACAGCTGTGGGCACTCAAGGCTCCAAACTCATTAGGATCCCATCCACCCCACTGTGGTTGATTTTTTGTAATCCGATTTCAGTCACATAGCTGGTGTGACTCTGCCATGTGTAATTTTGTCTATCTATATTTTAATACATTTTTGTATAAAGCATAATAAGCAGTTGACATGCTTTTATGAATTTTTAATGCCTTGAAATACTCTATGTTTAGAGGTAGATAGTGCCTCCTTGGACAGAAAGAATGTTTTCTCAGGGAGTTAACAATTGGCTCAGTCAAGGACAAAAGAGGGTTGTATCCAACCTGTCAGACATATGGATGTTTCCAAAGAGGTGAGAGTAGTTAATAGTCTAATAAGAAGTGTCAAATATCCTTCTATGAAGAAGGATAGGGAAATGAGACTGAAACTTGGAAACTCAATGAACCCTCAAGGAAAGTCCCTCCTAGAAGTGCAAAACCCAATTTCCCAGACCAAGAGTCTCTTCTGTGACTGTAGAGGGTAAAGCTTTAATAGTGAACTGCAGCCTCTGCTGGAAGTCAGAGAATGTCCAGTAACCTGAAAAGCTGACATCATAAGAGACTTTTTTCCTTAGAAAAAATACACATATGCTTCCTAATAGTCTTTATATGCTTTGTATTTTTCTAAATTAATACTTATGTTAGAAGTAGTTTTAATCCAACTTGCAATCTGAGGGATTTCAAGAGTGTTAGCATCAAGGTATCCTGTTTCTGCTAGAGGGAGATCTTTACTGTCATTGGGATACTGGCTGGTATTGTGTTTTATTTCTTTCCTACAGTAATTCTCATAAATTTCTCCAAGGTAACTGAATTAACAGATCCAGTATATAGGGGCACTTGGAGTACAGGGTGTGGATGGAAGAAAGGTCCAATGGGTACACCTGTTATCCAAGTCAGTATCCAGTTTTGAAATATAACAATGGAAGAAGCCTGACAGTCCTTGGGGATTCTGACACTGATAGATATTGGGTTTGATCTCATCTGTGTAAAAAAAAAAAGACCAAAAACAACCAGAAAAAAAAATCTTCCAAAATACACAAACAAACAAACACTTGGCGACAGGCTCTGGGCTGTGTTGCCCTGGATGTTGGTGACAGTGCCCTGCAGTTTGGGACACGTGTTCATGGCCACTGGGTCTTTCACAATACTGATCCAAATTTAAGTCTCATTTTTGTAAAATATTTTATTACTATTAATGAGTGCAGTGTAGGAGTCAGGCACACAGTTACAGTGGCACAGAGGGTGCAGACAGATTTTAAGATGTGTGTTGTAATTACCACCAGAGTACCAGCAGGTAACACTCTCAGTAATGCATTTAGAAACTCAGCTCTACTGTGGTGCTGATAGTTTGCCCACCACTAACAAGAGCTACCTCATTTTTTCAAGAGCTCTGAGAGGATTTAATGTTTGGAATAAGCATCTGAGGAGGGATGCAATAAATTGCCCAGAAAACTTTGGGATTTTTTTTCCCACTTTGTATATTTTCTCTTAAAGAATTCCCCTGCGTGTTTTCATTTAAGCAAATGAAAGCTTAAAGGCATTTGTATATGTTCATGTTTCTTTAAGTTCATGAGGCTACTTATTGGATTCTTTTTTTTCTATGTCATGGAGTTAGACATAAGTAGTTTACGTATGTCCATTCATGTATTACAGGTAGGGCTGATAACAGTTTCTATAATTAAAGTGTTCAAGCACTTCTTATTAAAAGAAACTGAAAAAAGGTGTTATAGCTCTTCAAAACATTAGTTTGAGTTCAGATGTTTTCTATAACAGGATCATCTCAACTTTATTTACATATATATATAACTTTTAACTAGAATGTTCGTGTTTTTTAAAACTAAAATATGATAAAACAGGTTTCTTTTTTATTAAAAAAAAAGTTGAGTGAGTCATCAAAAGACTCTACTATTCACACTTTGAATGAGGCTTTGAAATTTGGATGGAGCATAGAGTTGCTGTTAGGAATGCTTTTATAATGTCTATTTTAAAAAGCTAGAAGCCTTTGAAAATATCTGGTTTACTGGAGTTCAACAAAGTTCATAATTTTGACTGCTAAGCTTCTGCATAATTTTGACTTCCAAAGCTTCTGCCTGTCTGGGATATGGTTTAGCACAGGACTGAAAAAACCTGTCTGGTAATTATATATAATGTCAGTGGTAGCAACAAAAAGGAAGAATGCTATTTCCCTTTTCCAAGAAGAAAAACCCCTGCTGGGGCTTTTTCCTGCTGATCACAGGAGTGAGAGCAGGAATTTGCTGAAGAGGCAGGTATATGCTGGTGGCAACATGAAATAAGGAGAAAGGACAAAACCTAGAAGTGTAGAGGTGGTGGAAGAAAAAGAAGGGGAAAAGTCTGAAAGCTGTGAGCTGAAAGTTGTAAAACAGATATGGTTCTCTCTCACCTCTGAAAAATGGTGGGAAGATAAATTGAATGATCTTTGTGAAGCACTCATGTAGGCTAATGATAAGCAGCACAGAAACACCCAGGAGGTTATTAATAATTCTGTCTTCAGAACCACATTTCTAACCGTGCAGTAAATAAGGCCTAAGGCAATACATTGAACAACAGGCAGAGAACAAAATATTGAATTGCTGCTCATTTGGTGAGTGTAGTCCATTCTATGCACAAAAAAAGGACAGGAAAAATGCTGTGAAAAAATATGCTTGAATAATCAGGTTATTTCATAATCAACATAGAAAAGGGAAACTGAGCTGGGGCAGATCTAGCAGCCTTAATTCTTTCCTTTCCTCAACTAAGAGAGTTTGTCTTTATGATCTTAATACAGTTCCTTTAGTATTTTTTGTGTTTGTGAAGCTGTAGATATGTAGCACAAAATATTATCTCATGAAGCTTGCAAAAGCACAGGAAAGCAACAGGGCTTAAAGAACAGGTTTCTGTTCAAGTAGCAGAAAAACAATTTCACTATTAGAATGAGATTGGAGATATGTAATTACATACTATCTGGCATGGGTGTACTTATAACTGTGATATAAATGTCCTAATCTGGCTTTTCATGCCCATCCAGCATTCTCTAACTCGCACTTCTACTGTGAATTTAAAGCAGCTCTAACCTGCTGGAAGGAATGAGGCAGAATATTCATGACAATTGGGATGTTTTCTCCCAGTAAGATGTGTTTTGTTTATAGGTAAACATGGAGTTGAAAGGGCCCCTTCTCCAGAAGCAGTGTTTGAAGTTCCACAGGTATTGACTTAGCAGCATTACATTGCCTGGCTGAGTGAGCTGGATTCCTCTGAATAAGCACATGAAACTTGTACCTGGTGTTCTCATTAAAGCCAAGGGCCATTCATCTCTCTAATTGCAGCAATGCCCTCCAGCATAATTTCATCCCAAATGTACCATTCTTCTTTTGCCTGAACAAGTGGCTTAAAAACCGTCTGGAGCCTTGCCAAGCATGAACAGAAAAAATTTACTGGCTGTGATATCACACCAGGATGTTACAAGATGAAAAATGGAAGAGGTCAGGCAAGGTGGTGGGATTTTTCTACCAGGCTTCTGGAAGCCTTGACATGTAGCACCTCAACATTAGCAGTCATATTATCTAATATTTCCCACAAACTAGTGGGAGTCATTGCTTAACAAGTAAAGATTTTCTAAAATGCTGTGTTAACCTTTGGGGCTGCCAAGCTTTTTCTTCTTGAGGAAGGAAAGGCAAGAGAATTAGGCCTGGGAGCAGGATGCTGCAGTGTGCGGTCAGTGGAGCTCTCTGAGCACATATGATGAGGCTCAGGAAAAGGTTCCTTCTTAAACCAGCCAAGCCAATGGGAAGGAACCAGGATTATTTGGGCTGGGTTTACAGACTCAGCATACTCTCCGTGGAATTTATTTGCACTTTGTAGGGCATAACACCATAGTCTCAGAAGGAATGGTGTTTCTTGACTCTTTGCAGGCTGTTTGCCACTGTCAACAATATTTTAGATGTCTGATTGATTCATTTTAGCTCTGGGCTACCTGCAATAGATTTTCACTGCTGAAGATTAAGAAGTAACACTAAATATCATTTGCTTGGCCTAAGGACATCTACTAAGATATTCTTTTCCTTTTCAATGGGCAAGAATCACTCCATTAACTTCAACATTTATCTCACGTGTTCTCTGAAGTGAGAATTTTCCTTCTGTGGTCTACTAAGCTATCAGAAACAGTGCATAAAACATTAGAAAGGAGATTACTAGAACTTAAGAGCTTTAAGGCCTTAGTGAGAGAATATATGAATATTTATATACTTATATATATATATATTAATGTATTTATAATATATGAATCTGATGTTTCTGTCATATGCTTTTTGTCTCAACTGTTTATGCACTACTGCTCCAACATGTGAAAGAGCTGATCTGAGGTACAAATCCTAAAAGAGTGGTAACATCTACCACTCCCTGATTTTACTGAAAATTGGGAAATTTTCACCCTTTGGGCAATGAGTTTTTTACTGATAACACCTACCTTTAAAATGCCAGAATGCAAATAAAGTATTTTTTCATGCAATTTAGTGAGTTGTATTAAAAGAATAGAAAGAGAACCCTTGGTCCTTTTAATTCTGGCTTTTTTTGTTTGTTTGATTTTCTGTGAAAACTTCCAAATGGGTCTACCAGCAGCCAGATACTCTCTCTCTCAGAAATCAGTTTGTGCTTCATGGCAACCATATGACATGACAGACGGGACCAGACACAAATGAATACAAAACCAGGTGCGTCTTCATAAGAGATCCTCTCTCTCTTCCTATCTTTTTTCCATTCTTGTTTTCATTTCTTAAGAATCAAAGCTTGAAAAAGTTTTCAAACCTGACTTCCTTTTCCTGAATACATGGAAAATCAGTTGTTTGCATTGTTCAACCTTGTGTACACTGAAATACGATTTGGTTTTGTTGTTGCTAAGACATGGAGAATTGATGACTCAAAAAACACCATTGGTATCTGGGGGGGCTAAATTTCACTCTGATTTATTGTGTGTCCCCAGTACCTGAGGAGATAGAGCTGGTGTAATTTCAAGTTACACCAATCAGAGACTGGTGGCAGAGAGCAGAATGCCACCTGGCACATATTAGTAGTGGTAAAGGTCTTAATTAATACTTACTCAATAAGTATTAGTGGTTTCTGTATAATTGCTCTCAAAGCCCAAGTTGCAGTCTCTGATACTCTCTGTACTGTGAATGTTTGATAGTGGAATAGGGAAACTTTTTATCTTTGGGCAAATTTCAGGAGCAAGCTCTAGGTAAATTGCAGTGTCTTTTAATGGAATATATGACTTGTCTAGGAAGGTACATATGAGCCTGTAAAAATGTGAGGTGGAAAAAACACATGACATTCATTATAACTAGACTATCTTTGCTTAAGTTACTCTTTCAGAGCTCTCATCTTCTGCTCAGAGACAAAGCTTCGAGCCAAAGCAGGGCCAAAGCATTGCATGAGTCAAACACGGGGCTAGCTGGGACCAGAGAATGGTTTACAGCTGGCACAAAGCTCTCACAATGTCTTTGCTGGTACCAACTCTAGCCCGTTCCTCAGTGATTATGCTGCTTCCACTATTTCCACCATGATATCTGGGGAAGGATTGTGTCCATATCTTGTTGATAAAACACTTGTTTTACTGGTGATTCCCCCCTTGACTTATTTTGTCATTACCCTCCGTTTCAGAGGAGGGGAGAAGAAAGATGTTTGTTTGTTCTTTCCACCTCCTCACCACAAAAGAACTCGTTGCTGGATTCCACATAGGATAATCCGGTGCCATTCCCAGAGAATGTGCCTGCCTTTCCCTCGTGTCCAAGAATAACTGTTAAATAGCATGTACCATTCTTTTCTGGAGAGATAATGTGTTTGCAATTTCCTTTTTCTCTGCTAAAATACAAGAAGATAACTGTGTTCTTTCCTTTATGGTCCTGTACGATCTCCTGCTCTGCAGGGACAGAGATCCCTTGTGTGTGAGAGAGAGCAATTGCTAACTGACGTAATGGAAGCAAATGAAGGCAATGTAAAGGGCAGATAAATGGCAGCACCTTTTTGAAAGGCATGCTTCTTTTGAGGTACTGGCAAGTTTGGCCAGTTACTTGCCCTAAGGAGAGTCTGAAAAGTGCCACTAGAGTGAAAGTTCAGAATATGAGTAATTAGGGAAGTCCTTATCCCTGGTCTCATTTTATCTCTCTTCTGTTTCTGTGGTGTTTGTTTCCTTTCCACAAAGACAACAACAGCTCTGAGAGCTGATAAAATGAAGCTTGGCACAGTACCAAGCCACGGTATCTTGTTCTGCAGGTGCGTCACCCTGAATTTCTCACTTACCCTGCAGTTATGTGACAATATTTCATAGTCTGGACTGGCCACCTTTGCTAAGAAGGAATTGAGATTCTAATTGTGGTTGTGCCTGTGTTTGGATACCAATATTAAATATATTTAAAAGGTCTTTTGTGGGCAGACATGAGCTCATTCTGCCTGTGCTCAAAGCCCACATATTAGTCTGCTAATGCAGGTAAAGAGTTTATCATCTCAGGCTGGTGCCATATCAGCTGTGGCTGCAAGGGCTCAGCTTGGTGTGAAGAGCAGATAAACTCACCCCGCTGCACAAGCTTAGCCTTAAGTGCTCAGGATCAGATCCTTCAGTATGGCAGTCATCCCTGTGTCGAGGGAGTGACTATGGATTAGCCTCACATTTGTCTTGTGCCATTTCCAGCCTGAGATACTTGTGTGCTACCCATCCCCAAATGATACTCATGTGCCACCGGTCCCCTGATCCCTTCTGAAAAAGGGATCTTTCTCCTAAGTCTGAGGACAGCCTTAGCCTGAGGTGATCTTGAGTTAAGCCCAACACTCCCAAATACAGGAGTTACTAGCTGCAGTTTGAGAGCAGTTTCTGGCCTTCTCAAATTGACTCATTGATGATAATGATTTATCATATTAGTTTTGGTGAGATATTTTTGATGGTTTATAGTACAGCTGAGAAAATATTAATCGTTGTTTCTATGCAGGACATTGCAGTGCTGATTTCATAGCTTATTTGACATGGAAATTTTTTAGAAAACATCAATAAGTAGATAATAGGTAATGCTTTCTCACTCACTAAAAAAATTAAATTCATCTGAGATCTGATTGGTGTAATACATTATTGTATAGCACCTTATTGTTCTATATTTAAAGGAAAAAAAGAAAAGCGGCCTGTGCCTAGGTCATGAGTCTGGATCTAATAAACCAGATACTTCTAGTATTGAGAAAGACAGAAAAGAATCTACAAGGCCTTGAAAGAGTTTTTGCAGAGAAGGAAAAGATATCCAAGCATCCCATGTCTAATCTCATACAGTTTTGATAAAATGAATACTGATTCATTTTTTATTGCTATAGCCTATACTGCACTCTTTGCAATATGTTTCTGCACGTGGTCTCACATACGATATCCTCAACAACTTGTATACAAATCAGAATGTTCATCCCCTCCATCCCTTTATCCTTTCAGACTCATCTTTAGATATCCAGCAGGAATGCTTGGTAACTCAGTATTTGGACTTTTCTGTAAGTGTCCTTCAAGAAAGAACATGCCCCTCTCAGCCATGCTGACAGCTACTGAATCATGTTCTGCCTCACATTGCACTGAATCATTTGTAAACCACAAGTCATTGCTCATTTTAAAAAGTTATCCAAGAAACCTCCAAACCAACCCAAATAGGTCTGCCAAGCCTATTGGGAGGGTATGTCCAAGAATACAAAACTGACACGCTGACCAAAGTGTGTGTGATAATTGGAAGCGAAACCCACGCACTATTCTTCTTCTACATTTGTTACATGCAGATTCTCTGTCTAATAGGTTTCTTTAGAATCGATGTTTACAACAAAAGCTCATTCATGTGTTGTTTTCTAGTCTTTGACAAGATGACAAAAACATTTTAAATAAAGCATTAAGGAATGCAAAGTGTCAGTGGCTTTTTAAATCAATAAGATTCCTTCATACAGCACATTGATGCTTTGGTACACACTGGTTTTACAAATACCAATCATTTGTCTGACAACCCAATAGTGCAACTCCAGTTTTGTTTGCCAGCAAACTTGTGGAATGTTTCTATTCCCCCAAAAGATTTTTATGAAAGAGAATTTAAATCAGATTGGGACGCCTGGAATTTGGAGTACTCAGTGCATAATATAGAGCCTGCAAACTCAAGGCTGTTTATTACAGTATTTCTGTTGGCTGATGCTTAAACAATTCCTTAAATTGTCCTTACTGATGGCTCTCATAATAAGATATCACAGAAAGCAGATGCTGTAAGAACTGGGGCAGACCAAAGCAGAATATACAGTTCCAATATGATAGTCAAGATTTGTCTCCAGAATGCACAAATTACTTCAGAGAATTCATTAACATTATCTCTGTGCATCCTGCATGCAAAGTATAGTGATTATAAATCCAGCAAAACATAAAGACTGAAGTATTCTTGCCTGTTGGATATTAAACTGGACTCTCACTCCTTGGAAAATCTCTGTGCTCTAAATAGCACACTGTCTCCATGGCAATGTGCAATTCAGTTTTTAACTTTTCAGCACATAAAAATGGTAATTTATTTGTTTTAAGGACTCCTGCAGTTGTCACAACTATGAAAGCTTCAGGACTGGACACTTTCCAAGAGCAGCCAAGCCACCAGGTTAAAGACTGGGTTAACGGCCAGGAAGTGCCTGACCTCAAGGTCATTGTTGTCTAATTGTATTATTATTTCCTGTCAGCTCAGCGTATGAAGTGGCACTCAAAGCATTAGGCAGTCAGCACACTCAGAGCATTCACAGAAATTTTGTTTCTTTTGTTCTTGACGTTAAGGACTCCTTTGTAAATGAATGCAGCCTGTGATGAAGTAGAGGCATAATAAATCCTGTGCCCAGAGTGCCTGACTTTCACAGCTGCCATGGTTACAACCTTTTTTTCCTATTTAATTTGTGATAAGGGTACACATTGTCATCTCCTTGAGGAAGCAAGGCAATAAGTTTGTATTTTCAGTATTCTTTCCGTATTGTTTAATCCTTTGATGGCTTGGCTGTCTGCTGTAAAAATCATTGGCCTTGAGACTGTCAGAGTCCTGCCTGGTGAAGTGCTAAGCATTTTGGTTTCAATCCAACAGAGCACTCAGGCAGATGTTCAGCTTTGAGTATGCAGGTAATTTTACTGGAGACTAGAAAAAAATCTCTTGTCCTAACCTCAGAGCCTTTTGTGATTTTCTTGACTAGAACTGGAGAATTCAGTACCTATGGGATTTAACCTATGGATCAGCAATTCCTCAATCTTGAACTCTGAAAAGAGCTTGAGGGAAATTCAGCTTTTCTTGATATTTTAGCTAGTAATTTATTTAGAAATAAATCTTTTAATACAACAGAAATTAGGGTGCTCCCATGATGCATACTGACATGGAGAAAAGGAAGTGGGAATGCTTATTGCAAATTCCAATAAGCTTAGGACTAGTATTTAAGATGTACAAATGTTGGAGAAGAAGATGAGTTCCTTCACGCTACAATGACCTGCATCAGCACAACACTTCTTCCCATCTCTCCTCAACTGCACTGGGATGATGCCCACTAATATATCTAAGTCATAAGAGTGAATTTGTTCAAACTAAGTGCAGAGAGTGCAAAGAGCTTGAATCATTCTTTATTGTCTCCCTAAATCCCACATAAATCTTTGGACAGTGCAGTACTATGGTTTACTTTCAAAATGTTTAAAGAGTTTGTAGAGTATGTTACAAGGTATAGTTAAGGGATATTTAGAACTGAGGTGGGAAAGTAATTATTTTATCACTGATTCCTATACATTCCTGTGTCTGGGATTCTCCAAATGTGATTCACAGAACAGCACAAGACCTATTCTCTTGTGGAAATAATTTGCTTGGAAAATCAAGATGTGGGGCTGTGCTTTCTGAGGTTAGGAAAGCACTGGTAGTGGTGTTGTGATAGTGGTGTTGACTACTGATACCAATAGCACCAAGCATAAATAAACAGACTACAGAATAATCACTGAGGGGCAAGTCATGTCTGTGGAGTTCAGTGATTCCCCATCCACTGCCACCACATCATACACTGGTTTTTTATTCTCCCTTAGGCATTTCATCTTCAAAAACCAGGATTATACATCTTTGGGAGATAAAAAAACACAACAGAATTTTGAGCAAACTGAACCTGCAAATGCTTCTTGCTCAGCGAAACAGAATGACGTGGTGGCCTTGGGAAATGACACACTCTGCAGGCTGGCACTGGGGAAAATGCAAATGCAGAATCAGAAGGTGTTTGAAAATGTAGGAAAAATGAGGGAGAAACAGCTTCAAAATGCTTACTCATCTCCAAGTCTTCATGCTGGAGAACAGGGATATATATGAGCTATAAAGAAAGGTACCTCTCAGAGAGTAAATTTACTTGTTTTTTATAATTAGCCTCATTGGAGCAACAATGTGGAAGCTTCTGGATTTGGAGGTAGACTGGGCATCATAACTGAGCAAAACAAGGATTCATTTTTATTCCAATGCTTGCTTATGATGTAGATCCCAGTAGGAGTACAGACAGACTAGGACTCAGTTCAATCTTGAGCCTTATTATTTGCATATTTCCTCCAAAGCACACGCTGTAAAACCTTCTCATAATGCTGGGAGGAGCATTTGCAGTCCATTCTCAATAAAGGAACAACTGCCCAAAGCCATTACATTTCCCAAATAATTTTTTTTACTGTATTTATGGAGAAATGTTATAAAAATCCAAGAATAAAATAACTGATCATGGATTTTCTGGAAATGATGGGGAGGAGTGTGAGTTCTGCTATTTTGTTTGCTTTTTAAGCAGTGATGTTGTCACTAAGGACCCTGACACCGAAAATCTTGACTAATATTTTTCCCACTTTGTCAGCTTGTTCTATTAAAATACATAGGGAAACCTAAGGGGGCCATTCCTTTCTGTTCTCAAAGGTTATATTTTTCAGTTTAGTTGTGCCTACATTTGTTATAATGCTATGAAACAAGTCTTAAGAGCTTTGCAAAGATGTTAAAACTGCTACAAGTCACTCTCTTGCCCACAATGAGATCAGAATCTGGCATTTAATTCATTGGAATACCATATACCATCGAGGATCTCTCTGAATACAGACTTTCTAATCTCTACCATTTCTAAATAAAGAGAAGTGAAAGGACATATATGCAAGTGTACATTGAAAGGACACATATGCAAAAAAATCCAGAAAAAATCCAGAAACAGGCTATATGTTTTAAAGGTATTCTCTGGATTTAGAACATTGTCAGTAGATCATATTAAATAATGGGCATAAACAGAATAGAGATAGAGCCACATCAACCCAGAAAAACATTTAGAACACTTTTTTACAGAAAGATAACACTCCTGCACTTCCAGTCCTCAGTGGCCGTGAACAAAATTGTTTTTTATAGAAATTGCCATCACTTACAATTTAAGAAAAATTGCAAGGAAACTTGCATCTCTGAAGGGTTCACCATGTTCCCCACAGCCACACCGGTAGCTTTGTGCCTTGTGCTCATAATTAAATCTCATGTATAGAATGGTAGAGGTATGAAACCTAGTTTCTGGTTATCTGTCACTGTTCCTTGTAGCACCACACTGCAGCATGCTTTCATGTTCACCAACCAGAGAAGCACTTGTGATGAGCCTATGCCAAGATGTCAGTCAAGGACCTGGGAAACTTGCCAGAAAAACCTGTCCTTGTGTTAGGCCAATTAACTCTTGGCATATTTTTAATTGTTTCTATTAGTTAGGGGCACTTGCTAGGAGCAGCACTAAAAAGATGGTGGCAGATGAAAAGGAACTTTAGGGACCTCCTGTGTTTGGAAGAGCAATAAAAAGTATTAACCAGGACTACAACAAACTTGGCAAGGCACTCAGAAGAGTCCAACCTGGGGTGTTTAGCATCACTTCAAGTTACTTCTATGTGCAAGATTGACCAGCTGGCAGGGTTGTGAGTGTGACCCTCCCTTGCCTCCCCCAGTGCTCTGTGTGGTGCCAGATAGCATATGCTGGAACATCATGGGATTCCCCAGCAAGACATGCCCTCAAGTCCTAGGCAACTGTTAGTGACAGTTGTAAAAAAGGCATCACCATCAGTTTAGTGTCCTGACCTGGCACAAATCCTAATGGCAGATGCTGGTGGCCCCTCCAGTAAGGAAATAGCTGTTTGCTCTGGACGAATTTACTGGAAAAGGAGCATCAAATTCATTTCCTACTGATGCGTGTGAATCCATTCCAATCCCCATAAAGCAAAAGGAAATGGGCTATGAACATGGTAAATCAACATTTCAGCTTATAAGACACCAAAAATGATCACAAATCATTACAATGGCTCTTTGCCCTTCATAATTGCAGCTGTGAGTTTGATTCAAACCTCAGCAAAATCAAAGCAAGGCATACATTGATTTCAGTGTTCTCTGGATAGGATGAAAGATAAAATAATCTTCTGTATATCCACAAAGCAAAATGTATAATATGCCCCAAGAGCTTTTTCCTGAAACATTAATGCACATGAGTCACTCCCCTCACACAGACAGTTCCCCTACATGAAGATATTCTGCTGCATACCCTACCCACCCCTTCCAGCAGCAGCTCAGATCCTGTTTCTTGAATCTCATCTTTGGCTATTTGTTTCTATCTTGAAAAGTAATGCGAGTATTAATATAGAATACAGGCAGAAATGAGGCAATTCATAAATGACTCCTTTCTCTGAATGCTACCTACAAATTTATGACTTAAGGCACTGCAGCCAGAGAACTCAAATTAACTGCCCACTTGTGTGAATCACTGAACATATTTCCACAAAAGCAAAACATATTCATCTTTCACTCATTGCAACATATTTTTTCTGAAGGTGTAAGTGTCCCTGCTTAGGCCTTGCTGAGCCCACCTTTACAAGCATATTATGCTCAGTAGCTTGCTGCTGACTCCCCAAAGGCATGTTTTCATGCATGTTTTTTTTTTTCAAAGCCTGACCAAAATGTTGCATGACTCGCTTTTGTTACTTGTTCAGCAGGGTCAAAATTCCAGCAGGTGTAACATTAACATCAGAAATGCCAATAAAATTGAAATGTAGGAATAAATATTCTTGTGAGAAGAGTCAGTCCTAGCATTAGGTTCTTTTACATATTCATTCAAAAATGATAACTCACCACACACAGAGAATATAATGTGACTTTCATGAACCATGTAAACAGGAGTAACCACAGAGGAGTCTGTAATTGCCCTGCATGCAGATAAGGGTCTAGCAGAACATTTACAGTAAACCCTCTTGTGTCTTTAATGAGTGGCATTCCTTTAAAAATCTCTGCTTTGTTTCTCCTCCATTTCCTCCAAGACATGGCCCATATTTTATAGCTCAGGAATAGCAGGTTATGATTAAGTTTGTATATAGTGATTTTTAAATCTGAAATATAAAAGAAATCCCAAACAACAAGAACCAACCAACAAACAAAAAATAAACACAAAAAGTACAGAAAATATAGTATTTATTTTTTTTTCCCCTGCTCCTGTTTCATGACTCAGATTTATAATTCTCAATCACTTCCATCAGCAAACGACTTATGGCTATGCCATGGTGTGTTACAGGTAGATAAGAGATGCACTGTTGTCATTGTGTTTAAGATGTCAGGATTATCAGGAGTCACAGACATTAAATTTCACCCTTTCTACACCCTTTCTGGCTTGACTGCTACACCACTTGATGCTTAGATTATTTGCATATGCTGTAGAAACATACCAAAATTTTTGCAACAGAATTAAGACTTTAATTCTGAGAGATCTGTCTCAGCCATTGAAACCCTACACTAATTAGGCTTAAACCAGCTATCGTGATTTAAGAATGCAATATGTTCACTGAAATTCCTTTTCTCAAGTAAATGTTTTACTCCTTGGTGTCTCCAATTAGTATTCTTTTCTTAAAAAAAGTAAAAAAGAGTTTTAGTAAATTAGTATTTTCCACTGAAATATGTATGCTTATGATAGAAAATTCCACATCTTTCAGATAGAACAGAGGTTCAATGTAAACATTCTGTACATAGATATATAGAACAGAATTTGGAGCTCTTTGTGTAAGCTACAGACAGTAAAAATACAACATAGTCACCTTATTTGCTTTTTTATTTTACCAAAAATTGTTCCTTGATTCCTGCATTGTTGTGGGGTTTTTTTGGCTCTGGTCTCACTCATGCAGTTCCTGTGGTCAGTCCCACATCCTATGAATGATGAAAGAAATGAGGAGAAGTAATGACAGAGCTGGCAACATCTCTGAGGCCTCTAAAGTGGATCCATAGCACAGGCAAGGCATACTGCTCTGCCAAAACTTTCAGAAGCATTTCTGTCCCACATCTGAGTATTCGGGCTCAGCTGAGATACATGAGTGGAATCTGGGAGAGGAATATTGAGTTTCTACTGATTTCAAAGGAGCCAATCTTTCAAGCAGATGAAAGACAGAAGACATGTATGTCTCCTGGGTCATGACAAAATGACACTGCCCGAAACCTACTTCTGGGGAGGAATAGGGAAGCTCTTTGGGAAGCAGGGTCTTACGGTGCTATGTTTCATGTGACTCGGAAAGATTCCTGCCACAGGAGTTCTATAAACATCATTACAAAGTTATGTGGTTAAATCCTCCTGCAAAGGCTTCAAAACTTACTAATTTTATGTCACCTTCTTGAAGTCTGCTGTGGTTTAGCTGGGTGTTTATAGGTAATGAGAGAAAGGCTGCTTCATTAAGTCACCCAAGCCTTATGAAATGTTACAGCACAAGTAGAGCAGCCACAACCCTGCTGTGATAAATCAAACCTAATGAGTGAACAAAAGTATTACAGGTATGTTCCAGACCAGGGTAAATCATAATAAGAGCTGTCCAGCTTATACAGTAGTGCTCTGTCCCTGTTTCTAGGTTCTGAAGTTCTTTAATGAAAATGACCTAATTATGGCCTCCCAGGACCTGAAGACAGCCCACAAGAAAGATGGAAGGAGACTTTTGACAAGTGCTTGTAGTGACAGGACAAGAGAGAATGGATTCAAACTGAAAGAGAGTAGGTCTAATTAGATATTAGGAAGAAATTCTTCACTGTGAGGGTGGTGAGGACCCAGCAGAGGCTGTCCAGAGAGTTGTGGATGCCGCATCCCTGCGGAGTGCTCAGGGGCAGGCTGGGTGGGGCTCTGAGCAGCCTGACCTGGTGGAAGGTGTCCTTGTCCATGGCAGGGAAATTGGAAGCAAATTATCTATAAGGTCCTTTCCAACTCAAACCATTCCATGATTCTATGAAAATAAATTACTTCGTTTTAATGACAAAAGGTCAGATTGTGCTATCAGTTTATAAGTGGATTTGACTGTGGCCACTTTAACCTTCATTAGTAATAAGAAAGGCAGATTTAGGCTTATTTTAAAAATTCTTAAAATTCATAAACAGAGAGGAAAAAGGCTTCTGCCATAGGCCAGTGAAAATTAGTGAGGTCCTTGATCCAAAGCACAGCTTAAGGAAGACTACCCAAAAAGCTCTCCCTTTGAGAGGAAAAAGGAAACAAGCTAAGAAAAATATGCTTGATGTTTTTGAAGTTCAAAACCTCACTTCTGTAAGAAGCTTTTAACTTTCTCTTTTGTTGCCAAATGCCAGCAGGCAGCCATAGCTATCAATTCCTTTGTATCCTATACAGTTGCATTACGTATAATTAGAGGAGAGTGGCAGTTAAGGGGTTTGTTACCCCCTGGGACACTTCAATGGGAGTACAGGCTCCCCTGATTTGTGTTTCATCCTTAATTGCTTCTGAAATTACTTTGATGTGTGTAAAACTATCTGTTTCATGTGTCATGGAATCATATTCTTGTTCAATGTATTGCTTCTTATTTTTGGACATAGAGCAATGAAATTTTGCATACAGAATTATCTTGCCAAAAGGTAAAAAAAAACAATCTTTAAAAAATCCTGGGGAATACATTTTCTGCAGTTAGCAGCATACAACTAAACTGCCACAGTGAAACAACTAAATAACTCTGCTATCATGGCACTACTGACAGGTAAAAGAAGAAAATAATCTAAGACCTCTGCCTTGTTCCTCAACAGACTTCTTTTAAACTAGAAATAGTTTACTTGAAATTATTTCAGTTGTTGAGGTACAGTGCAAAGAGACCTATTTTGGGAAATAAAACAGTTAAAATGACTTGTAAGTTGTCAACACAGTATACCAAATCTTGCAGGTGATGAATCCTTGGGCACAGTCTCTTGCTTTCAGTACTTTCAGTACAGCAGGGTGTTTCTGGGTGCAGGCTGGAGTCAGGGGGGAATCAGGACTAATTCCAGATGGTCTCTTTTTTGGACACCTGCAGTCCTGTCCTGTTAATTCCTGATTTGGGAGCAGGGAGGCTGGCATGGCTCAGGTAAGGCTGCAGCACACTGTTGTGCTCCTGCACCTTGAATGATGTATTTCTGCACAGCCTCTTTCCTGGTGAATCACCGTGCTGCAGGAGCACTTATATCAGTGCCAAATGTAGAATCCCCACAGGGATGAGAACAGCATGGGAGTAATACCTAATTAAAACTGCAATGAAGTAGGTCAGCTAATATTTCACAAACAACAGCAAGTGTTCTGATTGTTAATAGTTCAGAGCCCCTGTATTTACTCTGAGCAACAAAAAAAAAGTATACATTGCCTAGAAATGTAATGAAAGCACAAGCTGAAAACACTTGCCACAGTGGATTACAATTGTAAATATTCAAGGCCTCCAATGAGAGCTGTACCTTAACTCCTGCCAATACTTTCAGCAGTGGATTAATGCTGTTATCCCCCTCCTTCCTCAGGATTGCAGGAGGATTGCCAGACAGGGGTTAAGTAACTCCAGGTGAAAGAGCAGATGAGACAGCCCTGCTTTCAGGCACAGAAACTAAGGCCATAGTAAGGAAAGGTAACCTCACTCTCAGATGTCACAACTGCTTATAATGTCATAGTTTTAATAACAGTTTTCAGAAGTCCCAGATTCAGGCTTCAGCCAAATCTCCTGGGTCTTAGTGGCCTGCAGATGTGAGTGAGACCTGATTCTTTTCTCTGAAATTCATCACATTTTTGACTTAGAGTGGAAGCAGTAAGAAAAGTAGCAGCATTTTCAATTGCAGTGCAGTCATTGAAGTTCAGTGACTGATGAAAATTTGTAATAATAGTACTCAAAATGTTAATATTTTAAACTCTCAGAATAAACATTCGCTAGTTGATCAATTGTGTGCTATGATTATTTAAACAAATAAATATCTAGAGGCTTCACAGTGGCAGAGGACCCCATTAAGCTGAAACACAGCACTTTGCATTTGACCACCTCTTCCCAAAAGCCTGTCAACTTATCCAAAAGAAGCAGATGGGAAGCAGATTCCTTCACTTGCAGCTGCTACTGTGAGCTCATGTTTCAGAGAGGAGTCCTATTTGAGCACAGCACAAGTCTATGATGTTATAAAAATGCCCCCAAAATTACTTCCATTTATAAATACTAACAAATCAGTCTAGGAAAAAACACCATAAACTATACTTCAATTTTTATACATCTTTATTCATATTCATATGAAGGAAAAAAGGGACTTATGGAGTCTTGGTTAACCTCTGCCTTTTTAGCTAGGTAAGTAGGTAAATTAATTTTGCTGAGTTGATGCATGGAAGAGCAGCTCCTTCAGGCATTTTGAAGGACCTCCTCACGCTTTTCATTGCAGGAGGTTTTTAAGCCTCTCTGCAAACCTGTTGCTTTTGTTAAAATGGGAGCTTTGGGAGCCTCATTAGCATATCAGCCTGACTTCGTGGTTGGTTTTAGAGTTTTTTGAAACCAAAAAACCCAAAGAGACAAAAAAGAATTGTCTTTAATACTTTGGTCTCTCTACTGCTTTGCACTTGGTTGTTCTGCTCAAAGGATGCAGATTCCCTTTGGAAGGAAAGGGGAATTCAGTCTCAAAGAAGCCATGATATGCTGGAGCTTATTTCATTCACAAGGGGAAGGGATCCTGCATTGTACCCCCACCTTTCCCTGCAGTGACTGTGCTGATGGAGACTGAAGGTCCTAGCAGGTGGCCTGAGGGTGTGTTTTAAGTTAAAAGCAGTAAAACAGTCTGTGCTGTGAGAAGGGGTGATGTAATGTTTCTCCTCCTCCCTGGATGAGCTGTAGATGTTCGTAGTGCTGATCTGATGGGCTGTTCTCTACATTTGGTGGAATGAGTGGCACTTTATTACATTAGGTGATATAATTGAAGTAAATGTGGCATGAGTCATCCAAGTGGTTATGTATGCAGAGGAGGAAGACTTTAAAATTAAGTCTGTGAAGGAAAGACCTACAAGGAACGCAGAAGATTTTTAGAATTGCCTCCTTTTTATGTATGGAGAAGTCCTTAGCAGGAAAAAGGGAATTTTGCTAGAAGTCATTCAAAGGATTTGCCCTCCCCATGTTGTATGAATTGTCCATTCATCCTGTATGTGGGCTATGAAAATAAGTTCCTAATGAAAGAAGGGAAAGCAGAGACTTGAGAATTGGATTAGATTACCTATCGAAGGCAGAGGCTGACCCTGCCCACACACTTAGAAACTGAGTTGGTTTTGCTGTCAGAAAGCACAGATTATTTCTCTAGGACTGTCAGAATTCCTTGTGGACTGGCCCTGACCCTGCAGAACTCATACAAGATTGCAGAGTGGCAACAGAGGCTGGATCCAATGCCACAAATAACCTACCCTGAAAAAAATACACATTTCTGAAACAATACTAGGACAAAGGAGGAGTCACATGCCAAGTAGCTCCATCCAAGCAGCAGTCCAGGCAGGTGCTAGGGCACAGCACCACCAGCATGTAGGAACTTCTGATTGCTCATATAAATACAACACCAGCTCTTGCAGGGTCTCAGGGCTGAAGTGTTTCTATTTAGTTAAAATGACCCACATTTAAAGAGAACAGGATGAAGCTTTTCACACACTAATGAGAAGAAATCGCCTTGGCCAATCACAGTGTGCTAGCCATCGTGCCTGCTTTATAAATGAGATTAATGACTCAATTTGCAGTAAATGCTTCAGCAAGGAGAAACTTATTTTGTTGTACTAATTGTGTCACATATGTGCCTCCAAACACCAACTGTGCAGAGCTGGATTTCCCTGTGGTGCTCAGGACGACTGGGCTCTGTGGGTTTATTAATGCCATTGCCCTGATTTCTGTGCTGCAGCTGATCATTTTGATCTTTGTGTTCAGTGCTGCAGCATAAATGCTGGTGATGGCAAAAAATATTATAGAGTATAATCCTGCCCATTAGTGAAAGGACAAGAGTCTGTCTCTAACTTAAGCTGTTCAAACATATTTTCCCTGCTATCATGAACAAAACTCTAACATTATTTGCTTAGGCTCTCAATTAGTTTTTAATTGTAATGAAATGATGAATAATTACCAGGGCCTCTAATTTGCTCAAGAGCTACTGTGATTTTAATGGCTTTTTACAAAACTTAAATGTTGTCCCTTTATAGGGCATACTATATTACTTTAATGGAGTAAATGAATTCAGAGTTTCATCAAATTAATCATGACACTTACTTTTACATTGGTTCCCATGTTACTAACAGGTTTGTTAATGTAAGTGTGAGAAAACAGGATTTGCTGACAATGGATCAACATCCAGTGCAGGTGTAAATTAACCTTGCCACACTGAAATTGGCAACTTTCTTTACACCAGCTAAAGCTCTGCCTTAGTTTGTTCATTATTCATCCTGATATTCTGGTTTTGATATTGGATACAATTGCCCTCCCATTTTTCATGCTTGTATACCACTGTAGTTTTGATGTCAGTGGAATTACTCAGAACTCACTGTGGGGCTACTAAGAGAATTGCATCTAAGGATACTGTGAAGGGGCTTTCTTTCCAATGGCAAATTTTAAATGCTGTACCCCCAAATTTTGTATACAAATATATTTGGTGAGAAATGTCGTGTAAGTCTGAATGGTTTGTTTGGCTATGGAATTATCTTTATAAGTTTGTTTCCATGCATCATGCTTTGTTAAATGTGCTTCTGATTTCAGCTGAAACTATTAAGAGTTGCTGTTATACCTCTGTGAGGTATACCTACCTGTATGCCTCTCTGTGAGCTCTCTACCCATTTACAGTGAGAAAGGACAGTGTGTATTTAATTTAGTATCTTCACAAAATACTGAAACAAGGACTACTTTCCTATTGTCTGGGGAGTATTTGCATTTCCAAAGTGGTCTGTGAAAATCCAAGTATGCCTTTGAAGCCCATAAAGCAATACACAGTATAAGAGCAGCCTCTTTGTTGCCCATCCTGAAAAACACTGAAATATTGTGTCAGGTTCTTTATTGAAAGTTAGCATGCCCCTCAGCTTCATCCTGCCCTCCTAACCCCAGCCTCGTGACAGCAGTAAAAATGATTAGTTTGTGCTCTATTATATTTAGGTGACAGTCTTGGACAATAAACCGCATGTTACCGAGTTCAGGGGCTTTCACCAAGTGTGATGTACAGCCTGCAGATGGCCCTGAGGATGGGGCAGGGACAATTCCCTTCTGCAGGATGGTTTATGCCTGAAGCACAACTATAAGGGTGTACCTGGCTGTGCCCCTCGTGCCCGTGTCACGCGCAGCCGCGGGGCAGAGCCATGGAAGACATGGACCACTCTCAGGGGGCTGCAGGGTGTGCCCACTGCAGCCCCACAGTGATGATCTCTGCAGCAAAGAGGTTATGGAAGTTTGGGATCTGGCAAGCCTCTGTGTGTGTAAAACTCTGGTTATGATACATAGCACATTGTCTTGCTTTATGGAAGAGCCTTGCAGTCTGGAATATTGCACTCTTGAATTTATAATACTCTACCGGGCGTGGTTAGTAGGTTTCTCCTGCTTAGGAAGCCACCCTGAAGGAAGAACAAACTATATTAAAATGAACCCCCAAACTCTGACAGTGTCAGCGTGGCATCAGGTGAAAAGGTTTCACAGAGATGCAATATACTGCAAGTATAATACTCTGACTTCTTAGAGTAAAGGCTTTCTGACTGGAAGGTTTTTCTGTCAGGGAGGGTATGTTTGTGTTCTGACCTAAAAGCTCTCTGATGGTGGAGGGAGGTCTCAGAATAAAAAGAGAACTTTAAAAAATGATATGAAATTGTGATTATTTTGCACAATTTTTTGAACTCTTGATTCAAGACACTTGGTATGAAGAGAGATGATTGCCAGTTTGTGTAAAAGAGGGATTCAACAATGTGGAAGTAAGGATTTACTAGAGGGATTCCTCCCAGTATTCTACCTCACTAGCTCTCATCTCTGACTTCTATGTCGTTGGGTGAAAAGGTCTGTGTCCCCAGATCAGCATATGGATTTTTGTTCCAATGTTTCTGTGTCTTATGTTAATGGCAGGAGATGAAGTATGGTGCTGTGCTGAGCTGAGAAGAGTGCATTTAGTGCTCTATATGCTGCCTTATGCAATGGAATTTTTTCTACCATGTAACCCTGTCCTGGTAAAGAAGATTTGATGGCAGCATGGTTGCAATTAACTCCATAAAGTGTCCTGGACAAGGATAATCTCATTAACACCATACTACTGGAAGGTACTAGTTAATATCATGCTGAAAACAACGTAAGAACTAAGATATTTGATTAATAGAGTTTGTGTATTTTTATATTATTACTGCATGGGAAATCTCAAGTTGTACCTTTTTTTAAAAAGAAAGGCTTGACAACAGTGTTCCTTTTTATTTGCACAGAAATACAGACATACAGCATAAACAAATACACCAGGTTTGTAATTCTGCTAAGTCCTCTGGTCCTTGTGTTCTTTTGTTGACTGTCAGGGGAAAAAAGAACCAAAACCCAAGTGTATTGATCATCCCTTTACTCTTTGAATCATTTCAGTTAAGCACTATGCTATTTTTCCTACCAGATTTTCAGCCAAGGCTGGCAGGCTTCTTTCTGTTAATCTCTGTGGTTTGCTCTCCTATTTCCTATATATTTTTTAGCTGCTGGGTGGATACTATTATGGTGCATCCAACCTTTGGTATAAATAATTTATTCTGAAGGTTCTGTATGTTATAACGTGCATGAAGCATCTTGCATTTATTTTTAATGCTTTTACTTTCCTGAGAGCTTTCTACATCCAAAGCTACCGCCAGAGAAAACTGTCAATCTTCAAGCAGAAGGGAGAAACTTTTAGACCATATAATTCTATTTTTCTAGCTATAAATCATATGCTTCTGGTGCAGAGTGAAGCAAACAGTTGTTATTTACCATTTTGAAGGACCTGGCTTGGATGATGTGAAAATGTCTGTTTGCATTTGGTGTGAAGCCTCTGTAAGCAACACCCTGTGCCCACAAGCCTGCGTTTCATGTGCTGGTCCATTGTGGGAAACCAGTGAAATTATGGAAATATTGAAGGGCAGTTGAGTAACTGATAGATGCAAGTGCTGAAAACATGAAAAGAGGTGTAGATGGGGCAGCAGTGACCATGAGTGCCTTGAACTAGAGCACAACCAGAGGATAACCCACTCCACACAACAGATGGAAAAGCAGCTCAGTTCAGTGGGGAAAGGTGAGCTGATCCCTGCAGGAAGTGGGGACAATGATATTTTAGTTATCATTGTCATAGGAATGATATTTTAGCTATTTTAGGTACTATTTAATGAAAACATTAATGGTGGGGGAAGGCTGTTCATTTTTGGGGGGGGGGAGGGGGGGGAGAGTGGAATGGGG
>VYXF01013081.1:565955-608147 GCA_013397295.1 Polioptila caerulea
GTGAAATGTGGGGGTTAGAAGGTTTTTTGTAGATCTTAGAAATTTGTTGGACATACCATCCTTTTATTTATACTAATTTAGTGATAAAACTGTATTATGATTAAAAACTAAGCCAATTCGCCTTATGTGAGATATATAAAATATCAAATCAATATCTACCTTGTCTGCAGATAACACAGAGAATTGCATAGGAGTGCAAGAGACATAGTCTCTTGTGGCTTCCCCTGAAAACTGGAGCCTACTAGTTCTCAGAGTTTCTATTGACATGCCAGGCTGTGACACAACCCTGTGACTTGCAGAGTTTCTCAGAAAAGAGGACTGGTAATAGAGCGAATAATGTCCAAGGGAGATTGAAAGAGGATGTGAAACTTTGGGAGTGAAATCAATGGACAGATTCAACAATGATAAAAGGAAATGTTCCGTGCATGCTCGTTTAGCATGTACAGGGATTTAACTATTTGTTGGCCTTTTAAGAGGCTTGTGCAGTATGATGCAGTGAAATTGGAACTGAACCAGTGGCTGCAGCAGTTTGCCACAGACTTTCAAACCATTTGCATGCCCAAGTCTCTTCAATAACAACATTAGAAGGGCACTTCACGGATGAAAATCAGTCCTGAGACATGGAAAGTGCTATGACAGCAACTGTTACAAGGCACATCACAGTTCAGTGGCTGGAAGGTGAAGTTGAACTAATTCAATTTCTGCATAAGAGGGAGCTTTCCAGGCACAAGGAAAGAGCAGGAACAAAGGAGATTCACCATAGGAACAGGATAATTAAGTGCTGAGATAGTTTACCTGATGAGTGGACACAAGGAGTCTTTCAAATTAATTCCAAGGAGTATTTTAGTCTGATCTGACTCAGTTGATTAGTGAGGAAGATAAAATTTTCAGCTTCAGTATCAGTGTATTTTGTGTTTCTGTTCAGTTTGTTACCATAGCTTATACTTCAGCCTATTGTCTGCAGGCCTTAAAAAAGTGTGGTTTAACTGTTTTATAATTTCTAATTTTTTTTCTCCTCCTTAAATGCAGAAATTGGGAGAGGCAATCAGAGCTGGAAAGAGACCAGAACTCAAAACGTGGGTGGTTATGAATGGGTAGTACTCAGTCCATTCTCCGTTCCATAATTCTTAGCTACCTGAGAATGATGATATTTCTCTCCCTTGCTCAAGATCAAATTCTAGTATGAGAGGTTTTGTCTCAGTGAATGGGTTGTGCTTTTCAGCAGGCAAACTCTATAACATAATGGTCTTTTCTGGTCTTGGCATTAACAAATAGAGTCTAATTCAGTCTCTACCGCATACTGCTGCACTTGTGTTGTTAAATTGTGTTGTCTTGTACTAATACATTTCATGAAAGTACCAGTGCTGAGCAGTACCATGAGCTAACGGAGTTACATTGAAATTAAAGGGGTTACACCCACTAAAATTAGATGGGAATCTGGTGTGCAACATATGATATCTAATACAGTATTGAAAAAAAAAAATCCCCAAACAGTGAGTGTTATGGGGTCTCAACTGTGTTCCCTCTAAAACAACATGACTCCTCAAAAACTCCTCTGTGCCATGACTCCTCAAAAAACCCTAAATTTTGACACAGAACAAAAATATATCACAACTTCTGTATCTGTTTCTAACAGTACTGTTCTTTCCTTGGCTTGATTGAACCAGCAAATTAAAGCTGGGGTTTTTTTCATAAGCTTTTCAGTACATCAGGTCTAATTCATACTTTTATTGCTTTGTTTCTACATTAACTTTAGTTAATTTACTCTAGACTTGTGCTGGACTGAGTGGAAACAGAATCAAGTCTATAGAAATAAGCTTGAATTTTAGATTTTGTAGTTGCTTGCAAGGAAATCAGGCAAATTTAGTAGATAATGATACTAGAAAATGTGGAATTACTTTCAGGATTTTTTTTTTAAGTTTTGTTTCCAGGAGATCACAATTTTCATTACTCTGTTCTTTCACCCCAGTGATGAGAATGGATAACAGTAAGCACCAGCTATTGCCTCCTCTGCAGCATGTGGATGCCATGAAATGAGCTGATTCCAATATGTGAGGCTTTTATTCACAGCCTTGTCTAGGTGCATCAGTACTTTCTAAATATGCCATATGACTTACCACTTGGGAAACCATTTCCCTGTGCCTATCCCATTTGTAGAAGTTGACACAAGCAGCAAATGCCACTGGCAGTCTAAAATGAACTATTCTGGTAGGCCTTTGATTTCTGTGTATTTGCTGTGCTTTACTTGCCTCTGGCAAGTTACAAATGGGAGTAAGAAACATGACTTTTTGAGAGAAAACAAGCCATGGCCTTGTGAGGAAAGGAGCAGTAAATAATGTGGGTAAATATTCCTTGCCATGCAGAATGAACTACACCTACAATCCTGCACGAGCTGTTTGTGGCATAACATGGGCCTGGTTTTTCCTTTACCCTGCTGCAGTGACTGCACTGAATTCCATGTGGCTGTTTTTGCAGGACATAAATCTCCAAGTCCGCCTGTGAGCTTCCTGCCAGCTTTGATTTGGGAGCTGCTTAGACTCAGAACATGCCTGGTAGCTGTCAGTGGACACTCATGCCTAAAACCTCTATCACAGTGGCAGAACCTATGTTCTGTCACTGGCATACCGTGTGTGAGCTTCGCTGGTGCCATGACCAACTATGGGGGTAGACACTGATAAATCCAAGCCACTCCTTTATATCCATGCCTGTATGGATACCAAAGCTGTTATGGATCACTAAGTTGATATGAGCAGCCATACACAGTGGTACAAACCTGCTGGGTAGGTGCTGGCTGAGGTGGAGTTGAGCTGCTGGAAAGGAGAGCTTTTAGGAAATAATTGGTATTCCACAGACTTGCCTGCATGACAAGTGTTTGAAGTGCAGAAGCTGTGAACATATTGCAGGAACAACCAGGAAGCAAAGAGTTTTTGAAGGAATCTGACTTTGTATCACACATAGGTAAGTCCTTCTGACATAAGAGAAATCTAGATCCTCGAGAGATCCCTGGAGGAAGCTGTGGTTGAATCAGCAGAATTTACATGCAGATAAAAATTGCTTAGCCAGCTGCACAATTCCTCCAGCAGCACCAGCCTGGTCCTTGAAGTTTATTGCCTACTGCTGTGTGCCGAGTTCCAATTGTCAGATTAATGTAGTTTTACAGCAGTGAGGCTCCTGCATCCCTGCTTCAAAGGCAGGTAGTAGTTTTCCTTTCCCTGCTTTTTTGGAAGAGGTGATACACATATATGCTGACTGAACTTTTATTGGTCCTCTGTACTGCTCATAAATCACCTCTGAGACGAATAGGGTTTCATAAGCTCAGACTTGTCCCAGTCTAGTTGTGGGCCTAAGTATAGTGCTGGGATCTATCCCAGGGGGAATGCCATAGACCCCATGTAATCTATGCCCCCAGGGATGAAGATGTTTTTACTCTGAAGTCCTGGTAACAACCCACATCCTGTATCCTTAGCTGGGCAGGGAAGGCAACTGGCTTTGCTGGCATCCTACAGCAAGCAACCCAGACCACAAAAGAGGTCTTGCTCAGAAGCAGACTGTGCTTTAGTTGTCTGTTCTCCAGTCAGCACAGCTGCAGCACTCTGTTGGTGGAGGTGCAGAACAGCCCCATGCCTTGTGTTCAGGACTGCCAGGCTAGACAGGACAGAAACCTGAGGACAATTTTTTGATCCATTTGTCATTTAACAGGATGTGAGCCAGCTGGCATCTCTCCTCTGTGGCCTTGTCAGCAAGCCTCTTGTTCCATCCTGGATCTATTATGGCCTATCTTCCCTTGACTTCATGTTCAGTTTGCTGCTCCTGTTGCAAGGCCTCAGCAACAGCCCTCCTCTGATGTTCTGGATAACCTTTTCCTCTGTCAGTACCCCAGTGAAGGGGGTGTTTTCATCTTTCAAATGGCCTTTGATGGCAGCAGGCTTTAATTGTCATACTAAACCCATGTAACACAAATTTTAAGTCTTGTACCCCCTGCTTTTCTGCATACCACTGTAGAGCTTTTTTCTCTTATGCTATATTATTATTCAAGCTGCTACCTCTTATTCCTTCTTTGAAGTCCTATTCAGGACCACATTTACCCTCTGAATCTGCTGTCCTTAAAGTTTCTGATGTCCCTTCTAACCTAGCGAGACATAAGTGGGAAGGGGTTTGTTCCAATTTCTTTTTCAAAGAATCCAGTCTTGCAGGAAAAGAAACTGAGCTCTGTCTACAGAAGTCCCAGATCAAACACCTCTGATTGGTGTTAGAGCAAGGATCTCACTTTGGGTTTATCCCTTTGCTAATGTTTTTGTTGTCCATGAGGATGTTGATTCAGTGAATATCTAATGGTTTTTGGCCATCATTTATCTCTCCATGGCTTGATTTAATTCAGAAACAGAATCTCCCGACACCAGATGATGCATGGACACCTGTAGACAGCTGGAAGCCTAACTTAGCACTGCCATCATTTGCTGTTAGGTCCACAATCATCTGTGTGTGTAAAATGCTACAAGATAAAGAGCAGAGCAACCTAAAGACAAGCTCTAGGAATATGAGAGCAATAAGAAAGTAATTTATTCCTGGGATCATCAGCCAATAGGCTGCAGCAATGCATCCCCAGTCCCTTATTTAAAGCAGGTTGGATGCAAGCTCCAAGCACGAGGTGGGGATCCTGGATTGTCAGTCACAGTTGAGTCCTCACCTGGAGAGTGAGGATCCATGTAATGAGGATCAAGCTCCTGACCCAGCCAGCCAAGCCTCAGTGCCAAGAGCTGGGAGACAATGAGGCAGCAGGCAGAGCTGTCTGCCCTTTGTCACTCTTACAGCTAACAGCTTTTATGCCTGAGGAAGGAATGAAAAAGCATTTTCTTTAAATAGTGTGTTATATAGTCTGGTGCATGTATGTGCTTTCCCAGATGTGGGAAGGGTGGCTTTAGGGGGAAAAGCCTTTTTGTTTTCACCTCTGGTGAAAAGAACTGCTTGTTTGCCAATAAGCTTAACAAATTGTTGACTAAAACAGAATCCAGTCTATATGGAGGACTAACTGCTGGCACTTAAAAGAAATGTAGCCCTTCAGCAGCCCATCTCATGTATACATGTCTTTGAGGCACAAGAGAGGAAAAGCAATTCCCATCTTGCCCTGGTTTGTTGCATTAAGGGACCTTGAGAACAGGAAATGGCTTCTAGAAACGTGGAGCTCTCCAAAAGACAGACTTTCCCATTAATGTCAATGAAATGATTTCTAGTTTCATAATAAACCCTTTCTGCATAATTCTTCCACTATTTATACATCACATAAAGAGTCTGCCTGCATGGAATAAAAGGGGGTGGGGGGGAATGTCAGAAGGGAGAGAGGGCGAAAAGAAACAAAAACCAAACAAAATTAATCAGATTACTTGTAGACTGGGAAACTTAGACTGAGTGTACCCTGCCCTAGAAAAGAAATGGTTGGAACCGCATCATATTTATTTCAGCAGTGTGGATGAGAGATTGTGTGTTGTATTATGTTCTCTACTTCATATTCCATTTTCTCCCTCTGCTGGCAGTCGGAGACAGCGAAGTTGTAGCTAATAAAAAACAACAAAACTCTCAAAAGGCTGAAGCATTCAGGAATCTCAAAACTCTGCAGTATATGCTGAGAAATTAGGTCGTGCCATACTTGAGTCCAATTAGTGCTGGAAATGGCTGACAGTCATCCCCTGTACAGAGCAGAATAATTCCTAGAGAAGATTAGCACAGCTAAATGCAACCCTCTTTCCTTTTGAAAGACAGAGGATGGTGTTACATGTTCATGTTACAGAAAATATGGGCTGCACAATCAAACCTGGAAGTTACAGGTTTATACACACACACACATTATATATATATATTTTAAGAACAACTTTAGGTCTGGAATTTTAGAAATAGTATTTTCTTGTCTTTATTATGATATTCTATGTACTTCTATGGGTTTCTGATTCTTCACTTTGTTTTTTTTTGGGTTTTTTTACTTTCTTTTGGATTCATTTCTTTTAAAAATATTCTTTTACAGATCCAAGGGGAAAAGCTTGCTAAAGTAGCTGTAAGAAAAAGATTATGTTCTATGTATTTAAAAAATATATTAATTTGGTTCCATAGAAGTTCTTTAAAACAATGGTCTTTTACATAAATTAAAGCTTACTGGCAGTACATATTTATTAATAAAACTGCCCTATAGGAGAAAATAGGTGTTACAGGCTTACTTAAAAGGAATAGCTAGCAAGTAAGAATATAATCTTGCCGATAATGCAGATACTGCCTTCTGCTCCATAGGACTGGGGTATTAACCTTGCAAATAATGTTATACTAATGACTAGAAACCATAAACTATAAATCTTATAAATATATATCGACCTGGCATGGAAATGTTTATATATTCCCTGTAGCAAGACAGAATCTATAGAATTGAATTAATAGCATTAAGCTTTTTAACTGTTCTCTGAGATACTGTAGTAAATATTATAGCCATTTTATGGTTGAATAAATGGAGGCAGAAAAGAGTTTGTTTAACAGCCCAGAAGTGAAGATTTTTAATTCTCCTTTAATTGATACACATATTAAACACAGGTGGAGATTTTTTTTCTCTTGAAGGGATGCATTTACAGCAATAGTTGATGAGGCTTAGAGAAGTAAAGTGCATTTAGTAGGAATTTAGCTAGAAGAAAATGCTGGCAGATGCTAAGGAATATTCAAGTTAAACAAAGACATCTGTGAGCAGTGGCAGTGCTGGGAGAATATTTCTGTAGTCAGCAGTAAAAGACTAACCTTAGTTAGAGCTGCTGTGGCAGGCACAGGTTGGGACTGGGATGTGAGGAAGATTTTACAGAAGTTTTATAACTCAGCTGAAGGAGCCAGACAAAAGCACAGAAAGTTTATAAACAGGGAAAGCTTTAAAAACATAGCTTTAGTAGTGATAGAAAGTCTAGGAGTAAGAGCATCCTGAGTTTTTTTTCATCCTTTCTCACGACTGTTCAGTCATCTGCCCAAACCTGTAACATCTCAATGGGTGGTGCTTCCTCAGCACAGGCTGCTTTCCTGCCACGTGCAGCTGCTCTGTGGAGATGGGCAGAGATGCTTCTCTGTTGTCCTAGAGGTACACAGCATCTTCCATTCATTTGTTAACTTTCTGCCCTGGTCAACACCAAAACAGAGGTCCAGCTCCTTCATTTTGTTAACTGTCCCACACACAGAAAAGGGGATATCTTCTTTTGTTATTTTGATGAAGAAGCACCTTTACTGTTACAATTAAACATTAGAGAGGTACTGTGCATACAAACATGTTACACGTAATGAATGGCAAATAGATTTAATACCTTTGCATTATTACCACTGAGTACAACAATAATTAATTCTCTTCACCCTTTGAGAGACTCTTGCTTGCCCATAACAACACAGGCTGGGAGTTTGCAGGGATACGTCTTCTTTGTGTTTATGTGTGTGGTAGTTACATTAAATCTGCACTTTCCTCTAGCCTAGATGGAAAGATCAGTTAAACAGTAATTGCCACCTCCTTTTCTCTAGCTGTGATTGCATACCATGAAACCATGTGTAAGATGCCAGGCTCTTTCCCTGCCCCTCTAAAGACACCAAACTAGTGTTTCTGTTGCCCAAATATTGTAGCAATTTCCTGCCTTTAGTCTTCAGACTTCTTTTTGTGTTTTTTTGAAGACTGACTGGTGAAACATTGTCATACAATGAGAAATATTACATGCACAATCTTGATCATAGATTGATTATTGCTTTCTTTAGGAACCTCACATAAAGCTTGATGATGATTTGACAAGTGGGGACTTCTAGAAGGGATTTTCAGACTGGACATGCAAGATAATAGGATATTGTTATGGCTGGATACGTAAATCCCATAAATCCTACACGTTGAAGGGTGTGGTAGTGCCTAAGAGAAGCCTCTTCAGTTGTGAATGGAGGATCCTGAGCACATTTCTACAGAACTTAGAGGGAAGGTTCCTAGAAGAGTATTTTGTAAAGAGGTAGTTGGATATGCTCTGAATTTTGACTTCTGGACAAAATCATAATATAAGCCTGATAATAGACAAGCCATGTCCTCTGAAAGAAGGATTTCTTTAGGTGCCTTAATACTTTACATAGCACAGAGATGTTGTTTGCTTTTATGTAGGTACTTTAATTAAATATTACTAAGTTATTTGTGAACCACTTCTATTTATGTAGTATGTATTGCTAGTGTTCCTTGTCAAGGGAGTAGGTGTTTTATTCCTATTAAAATTCACTGTAAATGAGTCCCAGCCTACTTTGAAACAGACAAAACACTTTGGCTGTGTCTTGATTTGGGTTTGTAACAGTGACCTTTTCTTTGCAGGTGATACATCTGTTTGCTTCCGTGATGTTCCACTTTCACAACAGAAGACAAAGCCTGGTTGTTCAGCAGAGCATGAGTGCAAGCTCAAAAAGCTAAACAGGGAGAAAATCTGAACTTTTAAGTCAATATAGTATGTCTAAATTCAGCTTTTTCCTGCATCATCTATTTACCTTTAGTTTGCTTCTGTAGTTCTTGTGGAGTATGTTGCAGCAGACCGAGTTTTTTTCTGTCTTAATCAAGCTGCAAGTGGAAATGGTGTGCTAAATAGACGCTGAAGTTTATCTCTAATTTGTGTTTAGCAGTTAACAGTGGTCACTACTTCCATGCCCAAAATACTGCTGTTACAATTAGCACCATTTTCTTCTGTGTGGTAGAAAATATATGCTGTAAATAGTATGATCTGAGCAGCATACTGAAATAATAAGGCCAGACCAAAGGGATGTCAAATGATTTCGGCTTCCAGTGGCCTCTAGGATTTTGGAACTCAGTGCTTTTCAACCTGAGGCCTTTAGAAAGGATTTCTTTCTCTTTTCATTACACTACTAGAGATGTGGGGGTCTGTGCTTCTTTCCCCCTTCCCCTCTTGCCTTCCAGAACTTTGTGGAGGAAGAGTTTTGATTTCCTTGGTCGTAAAAATGTTCCCTCATTCTATGCCCTGTGGTCAAATGTAGCTTCATATTTTGGACAGCTTACTGGAAGGATTTTCTTCACAAAAAGTCTGTCAACAAGCACGATATGTCCTGCAGCATCCTGCAGTGTGGAAGGTGTGTAAACGACAGCAACATGTGCAGTTAAACAGGAACTAACAGGAATTCAGCAAAACAAGTAAGAAAGCAATTTGGGAACATCTTGAGACAGTTTATATATAGCTTTTAGATAAATGGGCAAAAATAACTTGTAAAGGAACTTCTCATCTGATCAAAAAGACCTTTCACTTCTCTGTGTATATTTTTGAGGGGCATTTAAATGTGGTAAAGAAACACTTTGATAGCAAAATCAAGAGGAAAATGTAGCCATACCTACTGAGATATGTGTGTATGAGTGGTAGATCTGATATGTATTTGCCATTAAAAGGAAATATATCTGTTCATATTGCTGCCAAGCCCCTAACAATGCTTTTTATTTTCCTCCTACTACATGGACAGTGATATCTTACTTCTCTAAACGTTATTCTTACTGGAGTAAAAGCCATATAGCACAAAATCTCAATATATAGAAGATTTGAGTTTAGGACATAAGCACAGATTTTTTTAAAACCATTTTTTTTTTAATATTAAAAACATTGAAATAATTTTTTATATCCCCCGATATCCATCCAAGTCATGCACTATAACCTTCTAAGTGTGTGGTCAAATAGATGAGCAGCTAACTTTGGCAATTATCCAGTTTTTCCAGACAAAACGAAGTTTTGCTTGTGCATTGAGTATGTATGCTCCCATAGATGGTTCAGAATCCCTTTCAGTGCCTTGAAAAAAACAGGCCACTAATTCACAGGTGGAAGTTTTGTTTTTAGCCTAGCTCACTGTTACTAGTGCCAAAGAATTTAGTTGATGAAAGGCCAAAAAATATGACAAGGGCTGAAATCCAGGGTTCAGTGTAAACCTTTTTTTATGTCTACTTGAGTTGCTCTATTTTAATGGTGTCCTTTCATGGATTATGGTACACTGTATGTTTATGCTGACCCAGCAATTCATCTGTTGTGTCTGTCTGACTGCCCATCCTAAAATCTTTTTTTAGCATGTCACAGTATGGAAAGGCACAACAACATGGGTTTGCTATGTTTTAACTGTATGGTCCTATTGGGCATGTAGGATATTGTAGCAGGTGGATTTCATGTAAATAACAAGTAAATTTAACCTAAAGAAAGAGAAAAATGTGTCACCTTGTCACATACACCTACTTGTAAAGTAGAAGGGTTCTCCCTTGCTTCCCTGATGCTAGCTGGTTGAGATATTTATAGGAAACAGGTTATTGTTTCATATTTTAGTACATGGTATTCAGTGTGGCCTTATTCAGGTGGAAAGGGAGATGTGTCACAACTGGCCTTAAACAAACAAACAAAAGGTCTGATGTGAGACAACTTGCAAACGGAGGAAGGGAAGGATTGGAATGACGGGAGGGAAACACCATGACATTGTTTCAATATTCCCTGTAGAAACAATGAAAAATTACAGGAGTTCTCACTGGTTGCACTTGCTTCAGCTATGAAGAGTTTCACTTGTACTTTGACTGGGTTCCACCTCTTCTCCTTTTTTCCTCTCTGCCAGCTCTAGCATGACATGGTTTGTCTCATGTCCTGCTAGACAGGTATGCTGCATTATCAGTCCAAATTTGTTGTTTTCCTGTTAGGTCAGGTACGTTCTTCTCCATTTGTCATGGAATAGCCTAACTCAGCATGGTGCCTTAGCATGTGTGCAGTGAAGGCCAGGAAATACCAAATGTCTACAGCATTTAGTGTGCTTGCTCTGTTATGTATTAGGAAGGTTTTAGAAATTGATGTAATACACTAAATAAATTATGCTTTATTCAGTGATTATTTCTGATTTTCATTTTTATTTTGCTCCAGGAATTCCTAAACTATGCTATATATTATCAGCAATTCAATACGTTATTAATCCAAATTCTTCAATTAATTTTTGCAGAAATGTGTAAGCAACTAAGTGTTATTGAGAATTTTTTACCAAAATGAAGCTATGGTTTACCCACTAGTTGCTGTCACATCCAGAAATTGTGTATTGCAAAAGGAAGAAAAACACAGGATGTGATATGGTTCCTGTCATCTGTTGGAAAGGATTATGAGTAACCAGTGAATTTGAAATTTAGGATCTGAACATAAATTATCAGCTGAAAATCACAGATATTTTTAAAGTAAAAGATTGCTTATATATTGCTGCTGCATGATGATTTTTCTGTTTAGCTCTTCCCAGGTAGTTGCACAAATGCAAAGTTATTGGGTAATAGGCTTAGAACAAGTAAATGCAATGAGTTGGTCTCCTAAGCCAAATTGCATCTCTGTCCTACAAGAGAAACAAATGGAAAAAAATTTGTCTTCTCAGGTACAGTGTGGCAAGAAAGGAAAGCAAAAGAATACTATAATTTTTCTGGAATTAATATGCATGCATACTTTTAAAAGGAACTTTCTTTTTAAAATAAATAGAGGGAAATTTAGGTTGTTCTGATTCTCTAAATCTGTGGGAGAGGAACTCATGCCTTGTATTGAGTTTATATTGTTAGATTCAGCAACTGCATACAGTAATTACAGCATTATCTGTCATGGTGTTTCTGTACTAAATCGGCTTCACATTCAGCATCTTTCATTATTTTTGTCAATCCATTCAGCCAATTTGTCATAGATAAACTCACTTGAAAATCTAGATAATCTTGTCGGTTTGGCATCTATGGAAAGTGATAAATGCTATGGTGTTCACATTAGAAGCAATTATATTCTCTACTTCTGTCCGTAGCCTTATTTCCATTGTTGGTCTTGGTATTTCAAACATTTTGTTAGACTGCTTCCACACTAATTTTTGCCTACTGTCTTTATAATATTTTTTTTACAACTTCCCTGGGAACAAAGTTTCTGCCCTGGAGCTGGAGACACTGCTCAAGGACACTACTGCTGCAAGCATTATTATTCTGGAGAAAGAGTTGCTTCCTATGGCTAGGACCTCTCCACCAGCACAAAACCTGGGTGGGAGAGGAAATCTGGATTCAGAAGGGGATGCTTTGCTCTTTTGCAAGCTTGCAGCCTTGAAGGCCTTCCATTGCCTATGATTGCCCATGGCACAGAAGTGAAAATTAACTTTACATGACTGAGGAGAGGAAAAAAGAAACAAAACCAAAGACAAGCGGGAAGTCAGGGGTTTAATTCACAGTGACACACCTGGAAGACAGAGAAATGGGAAGGGTTAAATGAGGGTTCTGTGTCTTCACACCCATTTCCTTAACTCCCCACGAAGAATCAATGTTCTTTCCTCCTGTAATTCAGCTCAGGCCTACAAATGGGCAAAGCTTGAAGAAAATGGTCCAAGTTTTTGTTATTTTTGTTTGTTGTGCTCACTGTACATAAGGTGTCCTTGCCACCTGCATTTAGGAGTATTGAACTGTCCTGTGGAGGCTCATGTCTCTTGCCATTGACTGTTTAAGGAGTATAGAAAGATTAATATCCAAGGAAGGAGTCTAAAAAGCTTGTCCACAGCTGAAAGCTATCCTCTTCTCCTAGCACAATTTCCTTTTAAGCCATTTTCCACAGTGATAGTTCAGAACATAAATATTTTGTCTGGTTTCTCCTGGAAAGTTATATTTGGAGACTGCTGTACAAGAAAAAAACCTCTGCAAACTGATGCAGAGTATTATTAATTTTTACCCTCATTATTTTTTACTTGCCTTGGCTTATTTTTGTAGTTCTGCCTTTCTTCCTCCTCACCAGATTGTTTATACTTAAAAAGAAATAAGCCTTCTGCTTGTTGCATAGTCAGTTCTCTTTACATTTTTCTGAAGTTAACATTGGTTTCTGTTGTCCTTTTCTATGTTTAGACATAGCCAGGATAAATTTCAATGACAGCCTTTCCAACTGTTTCTAAATATTTCTCAATTTTCTTGCAGACCAATTTCCATATGCTGCAGGATTCAAAGCAAAATTCCATAAGGTATGCTCTGCATCCCTGCAGCCATCCTCCCAAAAGTAGAGGGGCTCTGTTTGCTCAGGTGGAGTTCCTTTCCACTCCCCCAGCAGCAGCAAGCCTACCAGAGGGCTCAAAGCCTTGCCAGAACAGTGCCAAGGGCACCAGCTCAGGCTGGGGATCTTCAGGATGCATGGATCAGCCAGGAGATGCATTACCTCACATTTCTCTCTCTTGCTCTCTCCTTGGTAACCTTTGCTGGCAAAGATAAAGCCTGGTGCTGCTTTTTATTTTTGGCAGGTTTTTGTTTTGGATTTTTTTTAAGTCTCCTTCATGGCAAATTACTTGCTCATTTTACCTATGGATTTTTTCAGTTGTAAGAGTGCAGCCTCAGTTTTCTAATCTGAAAATTGTGTGACACAGGTATTGTATAATCCCTTCCTCAGTAAACTATTTAGCAGTGTGTGCACAACCTTGCCATTAAAATAATAGCAACTGTATTGGAGGTGTCACTGGCAGAGGAGGAGGCTTCATCACTTCTACTAGGACATAATTTTTATGTAGACAAGGCCTTAAGCAAAGTCTTATCAGGTACTTTTCTAGAAAAAAGAAACCAACCCATAAATGGCATCAAACCAAAACCGACCCACTCCATCAAAAAACCTCACCAAAAGGCCCCCAAAGCCTCCCTCCCCCAAAAAGAACCCCTCAAGCCATACCCACCCTTCAAGTCTCATGTATGAAAAATAGAAGCTGCAGGCTCATTTTGCCATATAAGCACCTAAGTAGCATCAGCAGGTAAATATGGCTATTCAGCTGTACTGCCTGCAGACACTGCAGCTTTGCTGTAGTTCAGCCTCTCTGATCTCTTAACAGGGACTCAGTGGGAGAGAGGGAGAGATGCCAGATCAGCTCCAGCTCTGCATCAGGAAATCTGGCCATGCATTATTGCAACTGTGATGTTTCAAACTGGAAATTGTGAGCAGTCCTCAAAGAGTTATTCTGGCACCCCCTCTCACTCACTGGGAATTGCATATTCACTCATGGAAGACAGGCTTAGAAGACAGAAATTAGGTCAGTGATGGCTGTTGTTTTAATATTAGCAGAGTTTACTTCTCAGTTAGCTGTTATTTCAATTCCATGAATTAAGTCCCCTGTAATGGCATCATTATTGATTCCCCAAACCTACAGTACAGTATAATGCCAGCATCTAATCACACATAGGCTGGCTAAATACAGATTGCCCCCTCTCTATACTGGGAGAAAGCAGGGCAGCCTCCAGTACCTCTTCCACAGCATTCTGGTTTGTGGACACCTAAACTTGCCCAGAGGTTCAGAGGTTCATGCTGAAAGAGCCCTGTGGGTTTAGTACTAAGCTCAGTTCTCCTGTAGTTATCTCAAAAAGTCCAGCTGATACTGTCTCCTTTTGTCCCTTTAACATTGTTCATTCCACTTTCAATTTTATTTTCCCAGTTTTAAAAACATCCACTTTTGCTCTATGAATCTTTAAACACATGAGTATTGTCTCATGTGGGCCATGACTGCTGAGTCTGGGACAGCTCTTCTAGTCTTGAACATCCTAGCTGTACTTTTGTTCTTTGGTTCTTTCAGAACCTCATGTCTGTAGATGCCCCAGCAAAGAGACTTTCATGTGAGCCAAAGACTTCTGCAGGATCAAACAGCACTTGATGCAGTGGCAATGATGAAAGGCAGTCCTCAGCCACCTGACAGAAGCTGGGCCTGGGAAGGTGCCTGTGGATTTTCAGGTGTTTCTGCAGAGTGTGCTTGATCTCTTAGGTATCCTGAGCTGGGGGGGAAAGAGGTGGGATACACATTTCACCATGCAGAAATGTTTATCCCACAGGTGTCTTTAAAGGGTGTCTTTAGAAGGAGCAGGATGGTGGATGTATTGCAGAACAGCCTGTGCTCACAGTCACCCCAAAAATACTTTATGATGATATAGGCACTGAGTTCTAACAGGTCCTTTCCATAGACCTTGAGAGAAAGGCCATAATTCTCTTATTGTCTTTGTGGAGGGAAGGAGTCAGTAACAATAATCCTTAGCTTAAATTTCACAAAATTTTATTTTCTGGTTTACTTTCTTTGCAAGTTAGCTAAAAGAGGTTTCTGCCCCCCCCCCAAAAAAAAATCCTTATAAGTATTCCTGAAGAGCTTCTTAAATATTTGTATTTAAAAACATAAAAAGTAGTAGTGAGCAGACCATTTTTTAGCATAAGATGTACAGAATGTATATCTTATAACAGAATGTACCTAAAGAGTGACATGAATTTATATTAGGCTGTAAAGATAACAATCCCTCAGTTTCCCAAGGATGTCTGGTAATGATGTGATCATTTTACAGTGCCTCTTATTTTCTTTACTTTCCTTGTCACATAAATAAGGAGTCAAAGTTTTAATACCTTGTGAATTCTGTAAGTTATAGTAATGTAATATACTGCTTTGACCTTTTCAATATTGTGTGATTTGGTTGGTTGGCCTCTCTATTTATAGCTGTGCTGAGTGGTATGGCATGAGTGAGTGGATACCAGCTAATGAAAATATAAAATACTGGAGAAGCCAAGTGAATATACAAAATGTATGGCATTAAGTATTGAAATTCTGATAAATCATCCTTGTGACAAAAGGTATAATGAGATTAGAAATTGCAACAAAAAAATTAATCTTTTCTAATGACATAGATTGTGCTTAGGCGGGTAAATGGTGTGAATTTAACTTGATCTCATTATACTTCTAAATTTGTAATCGCATTTTCCTCCTCAGATGCTTTACTTAAAGAAGGCAGCTCTGTGTGTGTGTGTGTGCGTGTGTATGTGATTGGGTGTGATGCATTCTATATTTGGGAAAAGTTACTTAATCCTTCAACTTCAGTGCACCAGGAAGTGAGTAATACCCGAACCAGAGGGAAACTACCCTCCTAAGATTCCAATAGTCTTTTGGTTCTTATTCAAAGTTCTGCAGAATGCAACCAGCGTTGACTGACTCTATAAATCTTCCCCATTCCAGTGGTCTCAGGCCTTTGAAAACCTGTTCCAGGCTGGGAGGAGAGGCGAATGCAGAATAATTAGAGCATAGAAATCCACAGCCAGGCCATAGATTACAAAGATAAGGATTCAGCTGTCAGTGCTGAGCAAGAGCTATGTTTTGAAGCATAGCAGGCCTGCAGTGGACCTGGGAGCCTCTCTTAGCCAGCCATTGCCCTCTGGATCATGATTTTTTACTCACTTGCTCCATGAAGCAGACAACTAAGGGGAAAGTGGGAGGGAAATGAAGAATGCTATTTCTTTGAGCAAGTTATGTCTTTTCTCTTTCCCTATTTACCATATTCTTTCAGATGTGCTGTCTAAGTACTAAATGTTGCACTCAAGGCTCTGACAGTTTTTATCTGTGCCCATTTGTTCTGAGAGGGTAAAGAACATAAGAATTATCTTCTTATTCCTGTGCCTCCACAACCAGAAATGTGAGCACATGCAGAAGCATCTTTCCCAACAAGTGGGTGCGTAGCTGAAGTCACAGCCTGAGGTCTCCTGCCTCCTCACTGAGAGAGAAAGAATGTAGAATCCAGATTTTAAGTTGCTGTCAGGGCTGGATATGAAGTGATTTCTTTCTCAACCTTGGACTAGGAATATGCATGAGCAAGTAATGAGACATTTAGGAGCCCAGATTAGTCTTTTCTCTTAGCAACTTCCTTCTTCCCACACTTCAAAACACTCTAACCAGTCCTTCCCTCTTTATAATCCACCTCCAGCATTTAAGCAACAAAAAAGCTTCCCAAATGCAAGTGCTTTCCACAGGAATCCAACTAACAGAGGCATCTGGGCAGAGTGGGGAGATGTTGGGAGAGCTGGATGGCAGCAGTAAGCCTGTGTTCCCAGTTTCAGCCCCTGCTCACCCATTTTGTTACTGCTGGCACTGGAATTTCTCTGCTGTCCTTGCTTCCCACTGCCCCAGTTGAGCAGAAATCTAAAGAGAAGATGAAATCTCCCTGCCAATCTGGTGCCCACAGACTAAGCCAGAGTAGCCCTGGGGCTTGAGGTGATAAACTGTAAGTAGCTTAAGAATAAGCATCTTGATAGGGAGGGTAAAGGAAATACACAAAATCTTTAAGGTGGTTGATGTGGTACAGATTTTCACTACTACTGCAATGACATCATTTTTAACACAGAAAAATCCTACCTCCTTCCATATTTCAGATCCCCGCATCAAAGCATGTCATGGACAACTGAAATGTTTTTCAATTAATAATTTACAATTTCTTCTAATCTGAGCAAAGCTCTGTGGGTGCAGGGTGTTTTGTGGTTTTATTCTATATTCCACAGAGCTAATTAACATGAGGCAGAAGTGACATAGAATACAAGTTTGGCAAAGCCATTGGCAACTGAAAACACATCCAAAACGGAGGGTGTCAGGCAACCTTAGAGTATGTAGAATTAAGAGTCATACCTGCACTAAATAACTTATTAATAGTGGCTGGAAACAGCATTCAAGGATATGTATGACTGTGGGTTATGCAGATTCAGAAAACTTTTTGATCACTGAAAATTGCTACCTTCTACAGTTCTCTGTGTCTGCAAAGTTACCAAACGTGGGAGGATTATGCTCTGCTGTTACAGGTGACATGAGGCTGCAGATTTCCCTCCCCCACCCTCAGTTTCTGGAAGCTTCATGATTTTTAACTGCTGATGAGTTGGAAATCAGTAACAGAAAATATTTCTCTTTTTTTGTTACATATATATTTGGATTAAAAAAAAAAATGTTGTCACATTATCTCATCATCTCCTGGTTAAATGTTAAGTCTGTGAAGAAAAAACTCTTCCATGAGGGTGAGGAGAAGCTGCATCATAGGAATCTGTATTGTCTGTATCAGGGAAAAAAACATAAATGGCTTTTACCTAGCCACTGGAGAGATAGAAGCAAGTGACTCCTGTGAGGAAATTGAAGAAATATATTTTTTTGCTCTCCTTTTCTTCCACTTGTACAAAGCTGTTATGTGTGTGCTGCCCGTCATGACTGTCCTCTGGGGATGGGCACAGATATCATGCACAAATCCATTCTTGAACTGGTGTATTTGACACAGAATTCTGACAAGCAGAGAAGAGGTCAGTCTTTCTACAAAAGGGTGGGGTTTTTGGTAGAGAAATTTAAAAAAGCCAAAGGTTCCCATATCACCATATTCCAGTATCTACAGGATGGCTTCAGAGAAAGTGAAAGCTCCCTTTTTAGACGAGGGGCAGTGGGTACAAGTTACTCCAGAGGATTCTGCTTGGAAGTGAGGATAACTTTTCACAATTACCCACTGGAATAATCTCCCCAGGGAAGTGGTGGATTCCCCAGTGTTGAACATTTGAGTGCCTGGACAGGGTGCTGGACCATCTTGTCTAGACCATGCCAAGAAAAGTTCAGCCAGATGATCCTTGAGGTCTCTCCCAACCTGATATTCTATGGTTTTATAAAAAGTATTTTCATTTTGCCTCTTGTCTGCCAAACAGAAATCTGACTCATTCCCTGCAGCTGCTGTCCAGTCCCTCATGGCCTGGTTAGGTTTAGGTCTTGAGGGAATGCCTCACTAGACCCATAACATGCAGCATTGTGAGCTCACAGCTTGTACTTGTCCCCTCCTCCAGGTTCTTTTTCCCAAAGAAAAAATTTCCCAAAGCCATTTTCACCCTGGGCTGTCCAGTTCCTACTGTTGACTGAGCCAGGAGGTTTAATGTACCAGTAGAGTGCACCCTAAGCCAGGGACAGTCCTGAACAGCCAGGCCACTGGGACAGACTTTGTGTTGCCAAAGCACCATTCCTTCGAGCCAGCATTACTGGAAATATTTGCTTTTCCCAGATCTTGTTTTACAAAACCCCAAAGGAGAAAAAAGTAGCTTTAAAAGCAAAGATAGCCTTTTTGAGGACAGATCTTGTTTTGTGCTGCTTTATGTTTTCCTTTTTACTTCAGCTTTTGCAAGGTGAATTCTTTTTTCCTATCTTGTAATAAAAGTTGGTTGATGAGAATGCAACTCAGAAAGCCACTGAGGCGCGATACAGAACATTCAAGCCCATAGTAAAAGATGTCCCTTTTCTATTTGCAAGAGTTTGTCTTTGCAAAGGCCTTTGCTCTGGCTGCTGTCAAGGTGCTGGAGTTGAAATACAGAGCCCTGCTTGCCTTATTCTGTTCCTTCTGTATTTTTGAACCCTAGCAATTCTCACTCTGCCAAACCTACCCTTTCCCACCACAGGATCACATTTTGGTAAGGGTTTGTGAAGCAACCACATCTGTAGCTTGTGTGAAGTCTTCCACCCCTTGTCTCAAATACAAGAGGAAGTGCCATAATTGCCACTCTTGATTGTAGTGTCTTGCCATTCAGATGGAAACCCAAAAAAGATATTCAGAAACTCCACAATTGCCACAAATGTGCATATCCCATATTGCATTATAAAAAGATAAAAGTGAAATGTATCAATATATCTGAAAAAAAAAATCAAGTTTCTGCTTTAAGGAAAACTGGTGGTGGTGGGCAACAGGGTGAGGTTTAGATTGAACTGGGTGGAAATGGAATGTATACCGTGCTGTAAGCACAACCTCAGTATTCCCCAGTTCCCATTCCCTGCATTCACAGTTATCTCTGTGCTTGAAGACGAGAAACCTGCTTTTTGCAGCAAAGCTATCATTTAACACACACAGAAAAATAGAACATTATGAGTTTTAAGTTAATATCATGCTTGTTATCTGTCCTTTTTCTGCTTTTATGGGATCAGTGATGGTTTGATTTCTCTTCCATACTGTCCCATTTCCCTTCTCTCTATTTGGCAATATTCATGCCTAATTGGATAAATGTACTTACAGCTTTTGTTTCAATGCACATTCATATGCTGATTAAGTAGTTCTCTGACAGCATTATGTCTGGTTAAATATATATATTTCTAAAATTACTACACTAAAATAAAAAGTAATAAACAGTGCTAAATGACTTTTTAAACCGTTATCATTGTATGAAAATGCTGAAGTACAATTTTGAACTGTCTGCAAAATCCTTAGAAGATGTAAAGGTGTGTTGTTTTGCAAGAATTCTAAAATTTTAGACCAAATTGAATACCTTCACTGACATGTGACAGTGATTTGTTGCTCTAAAAGCAATGAGCCTGCTTTTCTTTGCTCTGAAGGTTTTTGAAACAGGCAATATATAAATCCCTGTCTTTTGTCAGATCATTTTACTGTCTTAATGATGTTTGAACATAGCATATACTTAGTGAATCTAAAAAGATCTCCTGAAGTCTTTCGTAATTTGCCAGACATCTAAACATGAAGGCAGTGTGAAATGAAGTGAAAATGAAGGCAGTGACAGAACTCGTTCTGTGGCAGTGACCTTGAGCCGCTGGGAAAGATCTGAAAGCATCACCTGATGCTCTTCACCATAAGACGTATCACAACTGTGCCCCTCAAACCTTTACTGTATCACGAAGGTTTATTCACTGTAAATCAGACATGCTCACCTCACTTAGTCTGGTCAGAGCAGTCCTTCATCCTCTGTTTCAGAAACGAGGATGACCTGCTCAGTTATCCAAGCTCATATTCAATTAGCAGTTAAGGATTCCTAATTTAAACACCTCTGGGGAAAACATAAGCTTTATAGAAGAGATACTAGGACAAGTTAAGCATTATTCATATTAGCAGCAATTTGTAAAGGCTGGGTCTCACTGAAGATTACATCTGTTGTTAAGAAGTGTTAACTAGAATAGGCAGAGACTGTGGTGATTATGTGTATTATCTACACCCTGGAGGACCTGTGTTATTTGAGGGAAGTTCATGCTGTACAACTGAATTTGGAGGGCAAAAGATTCAAAAAATATGGCAGTGTTTACCTGGGGTGCCAGAGTTTCGACAGTTTCCAAATCAGGCTTGAAATCTTTTGCAGAAAATGCTGTTGAGTCATTGGTCCTTCTTCTTCTAGGGGGAGGATCTATGGACAATTTAAATAAAAAATACAAAACCTGGGCCATACCTTAAATTAAACTTATTAGCTTGTAAAATTTTCCATGTTGAGGCATAGCAGTGGTTTCTACAACAGCTTTCTTTGCACCTATGCTTGAAAGAGCACATCTTTCAAAATCTGGAAATTGATGTTGACATAAACCTTTAGGACCTGAGCCAAATCCAGATGCCTGTGTGGGTGCCAGGAAGGCAATCCTGCTGCCACAATGCTTCACCTGCCTCAGAGCTTCATTTCCCTGCCAGAGTGACACTGGGGCAGGAGCTGCTGAGTAGGCAGGTAAACACTGGGGAAGTGCTGATCCATGACAGACTGTCTTGGATTGCATCGCAAGAAGATGTAAGCAGAAATGTGTATTCTATCACCATTTGTTGGAACTGGGGTGGGGGGTGGTGTAATCTGTCAATAGGCCAGCTGTTAAAAAACCAGCTAGGGCAGTTTCTTTATCTCTTCTATGACCCATCCTCCCTCCAGGGAGAGATCTTCTGCTAATGGGCCATTGAGTCCACTGATAAAATTCCATCATCCCGCTGGGAAATGCTCCATCCAGGGGGAAGAGCCAAGCATTCCTACCTGGATAAAAACTTGAGATATTGGACCCCAAGGTAGCCTTCTCCACTGGATTCTCAGAGGAAGACCAGGCCCATCTATCACCACTGTTCCTTCAGTGGAGGGCTGCACCTTTCTACAGGATCACTCCTTCAACAGAGCCACATCTGCCACACCAGGAGGACTGCAGCCACCATCCCAACTGGACTGTTACCTACACCCTGACTCACAGGGTGTCAGGTTTTATTCTGACTCTGTCAGTGGGTTTGTTTTTGTAATACTATATGATGGTTTTATTTTAGTTCTCCTAATAAAGAACTGTTATTCCCATATCTTTGCTTGAGAGCCCCCTTAAATCCAAAATTATAATAATGAGGAGAGAGGGGGTTTACATCCTTCATTCCAAGGGAGGCTCCTGCCTTCCTTAGCAGATACCCGTTGTTCAAACCAAGACACAGACCAAGTGGGGAACTGCTCTGTGAAAGTTTTTTGGCTTGGGAATTTCTGTCTGTTTTCCAGGTACAGATCCTATTTCCCACCTGTACTTCAGGGCTTCACACCACCAAAGAAATAGGAAAAAAAAATTGACCAGGACTGAGTCAGGCTCAGTACACCTGCTATGGTTAGAAAGTGCTTGTTTTTGCCAGTGGTCTTTTTTATTTAAGAAAAAAATAAAGTAGCACTAAGCAAAATTTGAGCCTTGAAAGCTTTCCACAGAAATGTTGTCGTTCTAGTGTGTGGTTCATTATTTTCCCTTGAACCACAGGAATCTGTTTGACTGGAGTTCTTGCCAGGTAGCTACCACAAACTCCCATGTGTGAAGGGATGTAGTGTTCTATTGGGAACCTCACTGCAGGGGCATAGATGGAAAAGAAATATGAACTATCTGAAATATAGCTTCTAAGGGGTATTGCAATAACTTACATTTCAAAAATCCTTTCCATTTTTTGCATAATCTTTTTTTTTCCATCTCCCCATCTTCATATTTTTCAGATTAGAAAAATCTCTCTTCCTTGTAAAGCAAAAACACCTAGGAGAAAGGGTTAGTTGGACAGTTTTGTGAAGTTTCACAAGAAACTTTTCAGCCATTCACAGTGTTAAAATTCATTTTTTTTCTTTTCCTCTCTACTATTAAAATTTTTATTATTTGCTAATAAATGAAAAGGATCAATGCGAGGAATGGTATAGTAACAAAATAAAATTAGTTTAAGAAAACCACTTCCTTATTTTTCCATAATTTCCCTTGTTATGTCTATATTACACTACGCTATCCTTTATCAATGTGGGCCTGTGCTGTGAAATTAAATCAATAAGCACTGTGCCTAAATTGAACTCTGAGGGGTAAGGAAACCAACACCTCACACTATTATTATTTTTCCTTTCATTTCTTATTTATTTCCCTTTGTTTTTGGGTAGCAATCTATGCTTGTTCTGAACAAGCACCACTGGATAGAACACAATACCACAGAAATTACGTGATGCTGTACATTTATTTTGCACTCAGGAGGTGCTATTGGAAAGGTTGTAACAATTTTAAGTGATTTAAAATTTGCATCTTATTTCATCGAAAATTACAAACTCTGACTATAACATGATTTGCCGTGAGGATGAAAAGTGTGGTTGTGGTGAGTGCTCAAGAAAAAAATACATCAGACTTTCCCAGCTTGTGTCCTTACCTTATTTTCCAGGACATGGACCACTGTATAAATTTGAAAAGGAAAAGAAATACTGAGGGCATTTGTACAGTCAGCAGTGTCACAGGCAAGGTCTGAGGTGAGCAAGCTCTTGTGTGAATGTGCTGGCTTTGCCCATAGAGTGTTGAAAGTGCAGCTGGAATTTGCAGAGGGGTTTCCTGCTCCCAGGGGCTGAAGTGCCCATTCCAGGGTCCAACCTCAGCAGGCTTGCCCAACCTCTGCATGCCCAGCAGATTGGATGTGTCCTGGCTGTGATCTATCCTGCACATGCCAACTTCTCTGCAGGCACATTGTCTTCTTTTTGCTACCAACAGGATTTTTCGCTTGCAAAAATTTGAGACTTGCTTTGACAAAAATTCAGTTGGACAGGAACACATGTAAAGCAAAACAAAAGTATGGAAAACTTTATAAATTGCTGTGTCTGCTGCATATCATGTTCCAAAACATTAAAGACTCCACAGGAACAAGAGTTCACAGCACACACAGTGGTGTTTTGGGTTTTAGATTTTTTCCATGGTTTTGTTATTTATTTCTGTTAGGAGTTGCTCTGAAACTGACTAAAATGAATTATTAAGCAACCTTGAGTAACTGCTGTTTGTGTATTGAATTTATAGACTGTTGTGATTGTTGTGTTCGTTTACTTTGTCTATTAACACAGTTAACAAGTTAATTGTAATAAAAATAATCACCACTATGAGTTTACACTGTGCAGAATCTGACTTTTTCTTTTTTTTTCCTCATTCTCCCCCATTTGCTTGCCTTCCTGACCTGGACTTTATACCCATGATGTTTGTGTTTGCAAACACTGCAGAATGAGCTGGATGGAAGGGAGGGTGCTGCCCTAGTCATGTTTTTTTTTTTTTTGCAGGTGGGCCTCCCCAGCAAGCAGTCAGCACTTGCTCTGCACATTTCACCTCCTGCACTGACACTTATCCCTGGATCCTGTCTCGTGTTTCAGGCATGGCCACCTGCATTTCAGAGCATTTTCATGTTGATGCTGTGCTCCCTCTGTGCAGTGCAGCTGGTGCATGGAGGGCATGAAGGGAGTTCAATAATTGTGTGTCAGTGGGTAAGGTTCCAGTCTTGCTTTCAATGAAGTGAGTTCCTGCTGTGTCCATCCAAAACTACATTTCTTGGGGTTTCTATTTGTTACCAGCGGGAAAGAACAACAACCAGAAAAAAATAAACTGCAGCAGTCTGTGTCCCTGAATCTAGCTGTTCCTAGACCTGTGTGTTTGACCTGGAGGTCAGGTACCCTATACCCTCCTAACCTGTACATTAGAAATGCACTTTTCTCAGCTTTGTGTCACCCTTTCAGCACACACTGAACCCCCAAAACAGGCTGAAACATAGAAAACATTTAATTTCAGCGACTGGATTGAGGAATGTCTGCATTTGCAGTTGCACTGATGCATCCATGGCACCCTGAAGTATGATAAAAAAATACAGGGAAGGATAGAGAACAAATGTGTCAGTGGCAGCAGAAAGAGGACACGTGTCTACAGCCTTCTTCCATAAATTGTCTCAACTTCAATTTGAGTTTTTATGGTGACTTATGAGCCATATGCTGTAGTAAAGGTTAAGCTTTTTGAAAACCTCCAAGGATAGAGATCCTCCAGCCTCTTGAGGCACTTGCTTCAGTGGTGGACCAGCTTCGTCGTGAAGAATGTCCTTCTTTGCATCCACTTATAGCTGCCCTTGCTCCATTGCAGTCATTACTGCTCATTCTCTGTGTGAGATGCAGAGAAGTCTGACTCCCCTATCTACAACCGCTAAAGCTAGCTGAAGATAAAAATTGGTTCCCTTCAGTCTTCACTTCTCCAGACTGGAAAGCCCTGTTCCTTCTATCTCATGTTCACATTTAGTACACATGCTCTTAGATCTGGAATAATTATTTTCATGTAATGTCTACTTTTAAATAATTGGTTAGAAATTTAAAATGTTCTTTTTTTCTTCTCTTTTAAACTGGATTTGATCACTTCCTTGAGTCTTTTTCTTCCTGAGGCCAAAAAATGGCCTCACTCCTTCGAGTCCATCCTCGGTCTAAGAAAACCCAAAATGTAACCAGCAGAAGAAACGTAAAGGCCATTTTCTGTGGTTAACTCATGTCCCCCTGCTGAGTGTAAGCTCAAAGAGTCTGAGCTTAATGGGCAGAAGTCAAAGGCTCTGAGACCTTCCTTTTTCTCTCCTTCTTTTCCAGCTTCCTAAAGGCTTTCAAAGAATGTTATTACTGCCAGCCCCACTCCCTGCAGCCCTGCCTGGGAGTCCTGATGCTGTCCATGAAGATCTAGGAGCTTTGCTGATTCATCCGCTGCCTCTTGAGGAGCCTGACCTCAGGCCTTGCAGGATGCTCTCCTGGTGAGTCAGTGCACTCTGCATTCCTGCTCTGTGTGCATGCTGGCTACAGCACTTCTCCCAGCTTCCTTTTCTCTTTGTCATAACTGCAAGATAGAATTTCACCTTCTCCTTTAGCTAATAAAGATGTTTAGAGATCTTTTAAAAGACGATACTTTATGCATTATTTTTCATGACTGGCAGCCTTGTTTAGGACCTCAGCTCAAGTGACTTGTTCAGTCCTACTGTCTAAGTAAAGGTGAGCATTTTATTTCACGTGTTGTTGCTGTTCTGTACAGTATTGATGGACATCATGAGGTGTGAATCTGGCTGAACTTCATGGGTGAGCTTCTTGTCATTTCTTAAGGCTAAGTGAAAAAAAAATGCAAGGCCATGTTGGCAGTGAGAGCTGAAAGAGAAGTTGCTGTGCAAGGCAGTAATTAGCAGTTAGCCTGACAACCTCTAACAAAAATTGAGTCTTTATGGCCCAGTGCTCTTTTTAGTGATTGGGTACAAACAAAAAAGTTGGGTCACTAGCTACTGCTGCGTGGGCTTCGAGGCAGGAAGCAGCCAGGGAGTGGAGAAAGGCAGCAGACTGAGACAAAATTTAGCTTTAAGAGGAAGCAGAGGTAACACAGCTCCATGTGTCTGACTCAGCAAAAGCAGGCCTGAAAATTGTAGCCAGACAGCTTGTTTCTGTGGTTGTCCCTCAAAGAACACCATTTTATGTAAACTGTTTGAAAACGCACATGGTTGTACCAAATGAATGCTGAACTTTCTGAATTTCTTCATAGAGGATTCTGGTAATGCACATAATGTATGCTAAATTTTCCAAACTAAGTCCAACATATCTTCTTCAGTAATCTTGCAGCGCAACTTGCCTGTGAACTGAGCCAAAACTTAACCCCCAAATTTGTTATGTTCTTATAATAGCTGGGAAAATGGAACTCATTGTTTTGCTTTGGGTGGAAAGGCTGTTGACAGTGGGAGTATATGGAGCTCCAGCCTGTCTCCAGGATGGATAAGCTCACTCTCATGGTTTAAGAATGGTATTTCCCAATTTAGTGTTCCCACTGTAACACCCCAGTCCATGTGCTGCCCACTCACTTCCACCCTGCCTTTCCCTGAGACAGGATGAAGAGGAGAATTGGGGCTATAAAAAGGTAAAGATCATGTGCTGGGACAAGAACAATTTGCTGGAAACAGCAGTGAGATAAGAAAGCAAGCAGTAACAACAACAGTACAAATAACATAGTGTACCAGGCAAACCATCCACATCATGTGATTGCTCATCACATGGAATCTGGCACTACACCACTACACACACCAGAAAACCAGGAAATGCCAGCAGCCTCCCTCCCCCTGCCATGGCATGAGGTGATATGGAATACCCCAGGGCCCTGGCCATGCCCCTCCTGGCTGCTGTAAAAGTTACCTCTGTCTTGCCTGGAACCAGGACACACACCTAGAGAGAAAACCTGTGTCCTGGTTCTTCTTGGCCATGCAGCAGGCTGATGGTAGTAGTTAAACAATGACATTTCCAGGGCTTGATTTCTGCTCATAATGGAATTGTGAGGTGAATCTGGGCTAGCCACAGTGTGTATCCCAAATCCATTCAGGTTGTGCACTCTAAAAAATTCTCAGTTTCAGGCATTACATTTGTCATTTTCTTATTGATAATTCCAATACAAATGTATATATTTCCACTTTTGTTTGCTTTTTAAGCCTTCCTCTTCATTCAACTATTGTCTCTTATCTGGAGTGTGTACAGTGCCTCTTCTGTGTTTTCCTGTTCTCTGTCTTTCAAGAGACATTCTGGCTTTTATTATGTTCACATAAAATTCTTAGAAGTGTTTCCTTTCTGAAAAATTACAAGTCATCAGGACAGCAGTAACTGGTGTAAGTATATTATTATTTATTAAGTTTATTTTGTATAGGAGTATAGCAGGTACTCTGAGTCTGGACTGTAGTACAGTGAAATCAATAGGAAATGATCCTTAATTAATTGGGCTTCTGTTCCTAAAGTAATTCAGTGTTTCCACTGCGAATTAACTCATCAGCTTCTCTTGCTAAGTAAACATCACAATAAATAATATAAACTGTTGCTTTCAGAAGGTTTTTTTTTTCTTGCAACTCAAAAGGAGCTTTTGTTTAAAGTTTAAAATTTTTATGGAGCTATTCCTCTGGACATTTTAGATGTAAGATGAATAAAAAATGATCTAGCGTTTCATTTAGCAAACCATCCCTGTGCATATATAGGCTTGTCATTTTGGAATGAAATTTTCATACAAACTTTCAGCCCAAGGGACCAAGCGGAATCATCAGATTTAACAATTTATGAGTATTCTGCCACTCAATGGATCTGAACAATATGTCCACACCAAAGCATTCCCATGCTCTGTTCATATTTACAGGGGCTAGCACAGCGTGTCTTTACATCACTTTCTACAATATGCAATTAAGCAAAACTAGGCAACTTCACAGACTGCTAAAAGCTACTAATTAATTCTAACTTCTAACACTTATAAAGACACACTCCATCTGACCACGATGAATCTTACAGCTAGGACTGCTATTTGTCAGAGGGAAAACAACTTCCAAATTGTCACGTCTCTCCAACAACGTGGTTCCCTCCCAAATTGTCAGTGCTGTGCTCTTTTCAGGCTGCCAGGTAGGAGTAAATGAGCTGGCTCATATACACAAACCCAGCCTGCTTCTTCCTTGCAGCCCAGCCCTGGGAAGCCAGCGTGGTTGTGTAAGTATCTGTGCTCATACAGTATCCGAGATGCAGTTTTCTCTCACATCCCTCCTTCGTCCCGTTCCTCCGGGTCCTGCTTTCTCATTTGTGACAGCGTGCCTAGGTTGTGTGGGATGCCAAAGGCGGGGGAAGAGGCCCGGAGCGAAATCCTAGAGCTAACTTTGCGCATCGGCTGCCACCCCATGAGCACCATCTAGCTGACTGCTAACACAACAGCACGGCAGGCTGGGCAGGGGCAGCCCCTGAAACCCACTGAAGCAAGTTTGCCATGCTGCAGCTTGCTGATGTAAGCTACAAAAATACTGGGGAGCACCTGGGAGCCTGACATCCGTATAAACCTCTTGCCACAAGTTCTTTCACGGTGCAGTGACGTGGCAAAAGTGTCTTTTGCTCTGGGGTGTCGGCACAAAGCAGGTTTCACAGGTCTGAGGATCAGAGGTCCTCACCCTTTGTACTCCATAAATATCAAGGGTATTGCATTGCATTTGTTTTCAGCTGATCAATTCTCTGTAAAGACAGCGCTGAGCTGAAGCCTGAAAACTTTCCTTTTCCTGAAAATGCTGTGTGATTCTTCATTGAGAAACAGGATTGAAAGCCTATTTATACAGTGTTTCTTCAAAAGCAGTCTGCAAAGATGACTTAATTCCTTCTTGCATAGACATTTGAAAATGAAGAATTCACATGTTCAGAACTGGAAAGGGCTTTTACTCCCTTTTAAAAGAAAACAGTAATTCTCTGGGTCATGGGGTCTTTTGTGAAGGGGCATGATTTGTGGTAGGGGTTTTATGTGGTTACAGATTTTGCCTTTCCAAATCTGATGTAAGAAGTCTCGCTGAAGAATTTCACTGGAATGAGGACAGCCTATCATTATAGAAGCACTGCCTGTTGTATCCTTGCACGTCTGCATAGGAGGGATGATTTGTATTTTGGAAATGAGGAGATCAGGGATCAACTGCACTGAGTGTGACTTGGGAAATTGTGTTTTCTCTGTGTCTTTCAGTATCTGTTCATTCCTTTCTTTATATCCGTAGCCCAGGGGTTCATCTTTTCTCAGGCAAAGAAAAAATTCCTGGCTTTCCTTACATGTGTTCCGCTTGGCAGTATTCAGTGCAGAATGGCGTTGAAAGAGGCTGAGTGGGAATTGGGGGAATGCTGCAAGGAGGTGTGGAAGGATTGTATTTGTTATTCAGTACATGAAGAGCAGCTTCCAGTCTGACTGCTGTTCACTTATATGTTAGAAAAATCCTGATCACTTTATACATTTCCCTATGAAAATTCACATTTTAAATGAGCAAAGAAACATTGGGCAGTGTAGCAGACACCCAGTCATGTGGACGTCTGGAACATAAAATTAAATAATAACTTTTGTTTTCTACATCGATGGTCTCTGTGGACCAGCTTGAAAATGTTTTTGTTATTAAACCTAGGAGGAGATAGAACCACCTGAAAAAGTGCATAGTATCAGCTCACACATCCTCAGGTGCACAAATGTCAATCTCTAAAGCTGGTTGGAAGCTGAGAATGAGGAGATAGTGATAGACTAAACCACTGGCAGTGACATTCAAATGTGTGGGGTGTTTTTAGTCTGCCTCAATGTTTTTGAAGAAGGTTGATAAAATGTCTCAGAAAAATTGATAGGTTTTTGAATTATGGGAGCAGCTTTTACATTATAGGGGAGCATGATTGTGCCTTTGATGGTGCAGTGAAAAGCTGTCTGTCCTGACAAGCTCCGCTCTGGGTGCAGCTGCGCCAGTTCCTGATCTCTGCATGGTGCTGCTGGCAAATTTATGACTTGCCCAGTGCCTGCAGTCAGCCTAAGCTGTTCCTGTATTCTCTGGCCTATCAAAATCAATTTGGTGAGCAGTGCTTCACTTGAGGGTTGCTCTAGTTCATGTAGTAGTGGCTGTCTGCCAGCTGGTTTGAAGTGATTTTGGCAATTGTCTCCTTGCTCTGGCCAGTGTCATTGAAGCTGTAAGAGCTGGGTGTGAGTCAGTAGATTCATCCACTGTGCTAAACTCCAGCAGACTCTTCAATTTAAACCAAGCAGAGATTCTTCAGAGCTAGGTGGTATGAGTATTGGCACCCCCAGAAAATACATGGAGCTTGTGTTGCCTTCCTTATCCCAAAAACATGTCAGCAAAGCAGGCTTCTTGGGCACTGGCAAGCTCCTACCATTAAGAACATGATTCTGCAACCTGCAGGAGAATTACTACAGGGTTGCCAAAGCAGGCTAGAAAAACTTATTTTTTAAAGTTAATAAATGATAATTTATAGATGTATTCACTGTGGAATTGATGTCTTCTTTCTTTGAGAAAAATGAATGGTGTTTCTTCCTTCACCACTTTTTACAAATGCCTGCTTTAAAAACGAATTACTTCATCGCCAGCCATCCCTTAAGTTTTCTTTTAAACAGAGTTGTTGTAAGCATAAAAAATTGTGTGAAAGCCTGCAGGTGATCCTCATATTGAAAGACTGATGTGATTTTTATATTCTGGAATGCACTCTCCTAACACCTCACCTGCAGTGTTGAATTTTTCCATGCAGGGGAAAAGAAGCAGTGGTCCTTCATAAATTGTTCTGCCTCCAGTGAACAAACTATGAGCTGCATACACTCAGGTAAGATGTATCTAAAAATGTAAATAATGCTAAAGATAACATGCTTAAGATAACAGTTCCTCTGGCTTAATTTTTGAATGTGTTGATTTTGGAGTTAACATAGATGTTTTTCCCAATCCCCCATCCTTGTACGATGTTCCATCTCCTATGAAGGGATCAGGTACAACTAGAGGGCTGGTACAGGAAAACTGCATTTCTCTCCTTATTTACATATTGCATTTCCAAATTTACAAATTTCTATTTCTGGCCTTTGGGAAGTCTAATGATTTCTCCTGACTCTGTGCTTGATTAAAGATAGAGAGGTAATGCTGTCTGTGGTCTTCCCTCAGCTGTTATGAGGAGAAATGTATTGATATTTTTAGGTAGAAAATACAAGGACTAGAGCAGTCCTTGGACTAGGGGACTAGGGGAGCAGTCACTTATACACATTTAGGGAGCAAAGACTTGGTAAAATATGAAACCTCTGCAAATTTATTCCTTTTAATTTTATTTCATGTTGTATTTTTGAGTACCTTCTTGTAAAATGGTGCATAATCTTTAATGAATACCAGACTAAAGGTCTTCTTTGGATTTATATTCTAAGTATTTGCAAAAATTTACCTCCATAAAATTATTTTATTGTCAAATCAAAATGCACACACAGATGTACCTTTTGGAGCTTAATTTTGTAAACAAGGCATCATACTATGCTCTCAGTGAGGCTAACATAACTCTATGGTAACATCAGTAGATTTACTTGAGATTAAAAGTTGGGTAACTGAGAGCTGCATTTGGCCTAAAGTCTCCAGAGTGAGAAGAATGTCATTAGTTACCTGCCCAGTGAGCACAGCCTACCTAGAATACCTACAACTTGAGGAAAAATTTTGTGCTAATCAATTTTTAGTCTGCTTCAACATCTGCATTTTTCATTCCTAGCTCATTCTTTTGTTAGTTAAATAAGATTTTTTTTTCTTTCATGCAAGTCAGGGAGCTCAGACTCTCACTTTTTTCAGATTCAGTCTTAGTGTTATTTTTATGTGGACAAAACAAAGCACCATCCATTTAGTTTAGTAGGAGATTATCTGCAGACAGAGCAATGGTCTGATGAGGTTCTCAAAGGCTCTGAAGTATTAGACTAGATTTCAGTCCCAAGTTACTCTGTTATCTGCTTCTCTGATAAGAACATGTTGAGTGAAAGAAAGACCTTATAAATTGCTTCACAGTTTTAAGATTACTACAAAAATTCCCAGCTGATGCATAGTGTATTGTGACTGCCAGTCAACTGCAAAAGGTTATATACACGTATCTTACACAGCCCTAACCTTCATATACGATATGTAACTACTTTCCTTTGTGCATGGCAGAGAGATTTCTGTTGTTCAAACTGCAGAATACAGTCACCTGCCACAGACAGGAGCTAAGTTACCTACCACTCTTTAATCATTTGGTAGCTCTGTCTGCCTAACATTATCTGACTTTCAATTTTTCTTCCAACAGCATAGGCTGGGATTTAGATTTTTAATTTTTTTCAGGCACTGAAACATATATACCAAAGGGACACAAAATTTTAAATTTCAAATTATGTATGTATAGGTTAGTGGTAAAATCATTAAACTATTTTGAAAACTTCAAGATGAAATCCTCTGAGTGTTTTGTTAAAATATATAGAGGCTACTGCAGGCTAATGAAAACATGCTTTAAGTGCCTACTAAGAATCCTAGGTGGAATAAGTATAATAGCCTCATGTTCTGAAATATAGAATCTATACAGAACCCTTAAAAGCAGAGTACATTAGCACATCCAGAACTAACAGTGACCTTTGCTTTAAACACTACTTGCTGAATTTGAGTTAACATTTCTGATGGGAAACAGATTGCTTTTTCCCAGGGAGGAAGGAGATTCAGGCACAAGAAAGTAGGTGCCAACCTTTGCTACCAGGGCTGGTTGTAGAAAAGGCAACAGATCTTGAGAGTTAATCCAGGATTGTACCTGGGGAAATTGTTGGCTCATGATTTTGTGAGTGTTTTTTCATCCATCAGGCATTCTAAAAGAAATATAAGAGGAAAAAAAAAAAAAAAAGAAAAGAATAAAAAGGAAAATATTAATGACGAAAGGAGACAAGCACTATGCATAGACCAGGCACTGAACTTAAGTGTTGATATCATTGGCACATTTTGGATTCAGTGTTGTCCTTCACAATCTTTGTATGGGAGTTTGAACCTGTGTTCTGAGTTAGACTCAAACATTTCCCATTCTAAACACTGGGGTTCACACTGGAGAAAATTGGTACTAAAAGTGGCTTCTCAGTGGATTTCTCTTACTTTTATTTTTTAAAATTTTAGTGCTTTTGCGGTAACTCTCCAGCTTGGGCACTTCCAGGAAGATGTTAGGGATCTACTAGCAAGTGAGAGATCAGTGCCAAGACAAAGATCTCAGGGTTCCCTCTCTCCTGCAATAGTCTGTCCCTACCTGCTCCAAGGTAAAATAAGGAGAAATTGTTGAGGAGTAGCACTCAGCACATCAGCTGCATTGTCTCAAAGTGAGCTTTTCTTACCAGTGCCTCCAGCTGCCTCAGTCTGCAGGCTTCTCACTTTTTAGATCCACAGCACTTACCTGACATCAAAACTGAGTGCAAGACACTATCTTATTTTTTGTTTATACAGGGCCTGAGTCCTTCCCTGTTATATAACCTGTGGCATCAGCAGAAGTCCATGACAGTGGAGGACTGCTGTTTGGAGGCTGGCAGAAGCCTGAAAGGGCCACACAGGCTGTGATCTGAGACCAGAGCAGCAAATGCTCTGCTGGAATTAGGCTGAGTTTCTTCAGAAACAATAATATCTTGGTCACAATTAACATCCTGAACACCTTTGGTTTGAAAAATAAAAAAAGCTCGAGGGGAAAAGGGAGAAAGAGAGGGAACATTTCACTGCTACACTTAAACTGTGGTATGATGGCTCAGCTTTCAATCTGTCCTGTGATAATAACTTCTGAACTGGAGAAAAACACGGTAAAAATGATTGGACAAAGTGTGTGTATCACTTGTTACACAAAGGGCTATTATTTCTCCCTGCATGTGTACTTACCATTAGAAAAGTTTTAAGGATAATATTAAAAAAAACCCAGATGACAGCTGCCAAAGGCATTTTAAGATTAACTAGCGTAATTGTACTTCCAGATGGAAGGAAATTCAGAAACAGCATGCTATTCACTGATCTTGGGGAGGTGGAGGTGATGTGTTCAGCCCTTGGAAGAGGCACTTGCTTCTTCCTTCAGTAAGTGTACCTCTAATCCTTCCTCTCTTGCTGTGGCAGTGGCACTGGCCTGCCATCTGGAGGGAGCTGTTTGTCTGGTTTGGGAAGATAAGGTTGTATTGTGGAGGATGCTGAGCAGAGCAGGGAAATCAAGGCAAGGCAGTGGGGCAGCAGGGACAAATACAGTGAGGTGAACACAAGCACTTGCTTCTTAAATTAATTTTTCTGTTTGCAAATTGATTAAAAGCTGAACTGTTCTTTTTTGTTGAGGTGAGGAGCAGGGTAGGCTGGGAGTCCACTGAAGACAATGAGGAGCAGTACCTTTTTGGATAGCCAGGAGTTTAGACATGATTATTCTGCTGGGAGAAGCTTTTCTGGTAACTATAGGAAGGTGAAATCCTATTCTCAAAAATCCCTCCTGTTTTGCCTGTTTATCCTTTCAGATTAAAGGCTCTTCTTCATTTCCAAAGAAAGCCCCTGTGCCCTCTTGACATACAATTATACTGATTGCTTGCAAGTAGCCTGTTTTTAAGGACAGACCGTTTGATCAGCTCTGTGTGAGCAACCCAAAGATTAAATTAATTCCTGTCCACTTAGCATCAGACATTTGGGTAATTTTTGAGATGAAGCAGTGCTGATGCCTCAGTGTCCTTCTTGCACTTACTCTGCCCTGCCTTTTGCCTTCAAGGAGGGCAGGACCGGCTGCCCTCTTGCAGTTGTTTACCAGCATCCTGCATCAGTTACCAGGGGTGAACAGGGGCAGGAACACGTTGCAGTGGGATTCACCTCCACAGTTATGGTGGACATAACTCCTAGCAAGATCAGTATTTCTTCTGCAGTGATAAGATTTCAAAGAAGCATTATTTGTGGATATCCTGCTGCATTCTTAAAAGTTATATCAGTGCCCCACTTCTCTGAAAATATAATTAGTTAGGACTCAAAGAGTTATGCACTTGTGAAGCCTGTACCTTCTGGAATAAGAGAAATATGTACAGAATATACATTCATGCACATGGCTTCTAAATGGTTTATGTTTTTCATCAGTGTGTTGTGGAAACTGCTCTGCTGACAAGGCTTCCTGCTCTGCTCTCTGTATCTCATGGGCAAAAGGGATTGTGTCTTTGGATGTTCTCAAAATGTTAGAGAAGAGAAACATAAGGATTTCACTAACCTACAATAATTAATGATCAAAAATAGAGGATTTTTTAGTAGCATAGCATTGGAAAATAATACACATTTCAAGAAGCCAAGCCCTCTGTAGTCCTATTTTTTGAGTAATAGTTTTGTTTTTGAAGTATTACAACTGGTTATATAGCATTAAGCAATGCTAAAAACAAGCAGCTTAAACACAATGCAGGAAGTCTTGGAGCTTCCTGTAGTAATTGTTGATGCTAGGCTGTGGAAGCATAATAGCAATCCTCTAAAGAGCTATGTATTATATAAAGTTTTAAATTGTTATTTTAGACTTTGCAGTCTAAAGAAGTCTAAGAAATGCAGTCAGGTTTTGTTGTAATACTTAAATTCCTTGAATAGTATAACAGAAACAAAACCAACGGTATAATTTTGAGCTGATAGTCTGATCTCCCACTAAGGCAGATGCATTTTACTTTGAGTTGCATGATCTTTTTGTAGACTTACAAGGTTTTTGATGAAAAGAAAACAGATATCCTTAAAATACATATTTTTGGTGCAAGGTAGACTCCAGCATCACCTCTATCTGCTGTGAATTGTGCCTCTTAAGGACCTTTAGTGTGATTCTCTAAGAAACTTATTAGGGGATGTGGTCATCTGAAGGATACTGCATAAAACATTAGCAACAATAGAAATTGTCAATTGCACTGATCTGGTGCTATATTTTGATTTTGTGATGCAGATGTATATCTTTATAGCTATGTTGCGGATATATTTAGTCACAAACTACAATGTTTTCATCGATTAAAGAGGTTTCTAAATCTTTTCTAAAGCACCTTTGAAAAAAGACATCAATGAACTTTACAAATAGTGAATATCTGAATCTATAATGCATTTATAAAATTACAATACCATTATGGTATTGGTGTCTTTTGACAAAGCATAAGAGGAATCTGAAGATTATTTTAATATAATTTTATTCTTCAATTAAAATATTCATGATCACCTTTTATTATTTCAACTCCCTGATCATTACAAAAAATGTAAATTATTTCAATACACTATTTAGATTACACATAGGAAGGAAAAAGTATTGAATCCTACTGTGTACTGAGTGACCACAGACATTTTTCCTGGGAGTGTAGCCCTAGACAAGATTCTAAATTTGGATTCAGTATTCTAATTAAAATGGGCAGACTTTCCTATACAACAAAATTACAAGGGCCAGAATCCTCGTGTATGGCTTATCCTCAAAATGAGAATTATTGTGACAGTTTTCAACATTTTACAAGGTGTGCATTTATTCCATTATATTACAACCCTCACAGATCTACATCTCATCTTTATGAAGTTTTATGAACAGCATCATATGGATGAACCTAGATTTCATTCCCTAGTTCTCACTGCGTTTAGAGAAAGGCTAGAAAATGATGTTCATATATAGGACAAGAGGGACTGTTAAAGCTCTTTTTGGACTGCTGATATTCACAGAGCTTGTTCCTTGCAAATGACTTTTGCTTTATGCTGCTCTGTCCATTGCTCACTCATTTTCAGTTTTCATGCTTTCCAGCTCCATTCTACCCAACCCATCTTTCAACCTCTAAGATTATTCTTTTTCTTTGCCTTTTGAGGACTTTTTGCTGTCACCTGTCGTCCTGGCCTTCCTACTCTCCAAACCCGCACCCTGGCTCTATTGATCTGGATCTTCCCACTTGTTTCTCTTCATTTTGCTCCTGTGCTTTCTCTTTCCTTTGCTGGGGAAGCAGAACAGCTCCTTGTGTACCCATAACACGCCTCAGACAACACCAGGAGCTGAGCCTGTGCTGAGCACACTCCAGCAGGGCTGATGCAGTGAGCACTCATGTCCCCAGCAAGCAGCTGGCTGAGTTGGCTCTGAGGAGGAGAGAGCTTTCAGAGAGGTGTCTGCAGGTTTTGTCTTGTGCCACTGTCTCTCACCTGGAAGCACTAAGCTACATGAAATAGCAAAGAGGCAGAGTGGCTGTTTTGTGTATTTGGCTCACTTATGGTACAGGACTCCCTGGGAAACTGGTGTGAGGGACAAGATTTTTAGGGATGTTTTCCATAGGGTGCAAAATCTCATGATCTTCAAGTGTAAGAAATCAGCAAAGGAAGGCCAGAGGCCTGCTGGGTTGAGACTAAAGGGCAAGAAGGAAATGCACAGGCAGTGGAAGCAGGAACAGGTGACTGGGGAAGAGTCCAGACACAGTCCAGTTTTGTGACCCCAGGGATGGGGTCAGGAAGGCCAGGGTGTGAATGGAGCTGAACTTGGCAAGGCATGCAAGGAATGACAGGGAAGGTTTCTACGGGTGTGTCTTGCAGAAAAAGAGTGTCAAAAAGACCAACTTCCCACCTCTCCCCAAATGAGCAACACAGGTAACAAGATATGAGGAGAAGACTAAGGTACTCAAGTATATTTTGCTTGGGCCACCACTGTTGATGGGGTAGGAGGCAAGGGTGGAGAAGGGGGAGGGAGAGATCTGTCCCAGCCCGGGACTTGGGATACCAGAAATCTCAACATCAGAAAGATAACTGGTATAGGGCTTGAGTGGCTTTTGCTTTCTCCTAGAGACAGAGCATAGAGGCCTGGGCATGAGAGATGGAATCACTGATCCAGGATGTGGAAAGCTTTTAGCAGCTGTGACCATCCTTGAATAGACTGTGACACATGCATCCATTTCTCCTAAAAACCCTTCTCCTAGAAAAGGATGGTTTCTCCTAGGAAAGACCTTTCCTGGGGAAGAGGCACAAGTGAGTATTTGAGAGAGAGGAAAACTTCACATAGCACAGGGAAACAGATGTACAACCATTTTTTTCTTGTTTAACTTTTCTTTGTTTAATAAATTTAATTAAGGAAGGGGGTGGAAGAAGGAACAAGAATTATTTATCTTTGTAACTCCTAAAATATGCATTCCAGCACTCAAGATGGAATATGCCTCCTGAGGAAACAACATGCCTAAGTCTATGGAACCTGACCAGGCCTGAGGGAATTGGCTGATGTAGTGTCCAAGCCACTCTCCATGACATTTGAAAAGTCATGGCAGTCAGGTGAAGTCCTTGGTGACTGGGAAAAGGGAAACATTGCACCCGTTTTTAAAAAAGGGGAGGAAAGAGGACCCTGGCAACCTCACCTCTGTGCCTGGGAAGGTTATGGAGCAGCTCCTCCTGGAAGCTGTGCTAAGGCTCATAGAGGACAGGGAGGTGACTGGGGACAGCCAGCACAGCTTCACCAAAGACAAGTCCTGCCTGACAACCCAGTGACCTTCTGTGATGGAGTGACTGCATCAGTGGAGAAAGGAAGGGCTATGGATGTCATTTCTGTGGACTCCTGTAAGGCCTTGACACATTCCCCTACAACATCATTTTCTCTAAACTGGAGAGAAGTGGATTTGATGCAGGGATGAAGAACTGGTTGGATAGTTCCATCCAGAAGACAGCAGTCAATGGCACAATATCCAGTCAATGATCAGTGATAGGTAGTGTCCCTCAGGGGTCCACATTGGGACTAGGACTGTTTAGTGTCTTTATAAATGACATAGACAGTGGATTTCAGTTCATTTGGTGGCTGTCATATGTCCTTTCAAACCCAAAGTATTCTATGATTTTATCATTGGTACTGTCTGCTTTAGGCACCATTTAGGATAATGTACCTGACTCAGAAGAACACACCACACACCCTGAAAACTACTGTGCAAAAATTCAGGGTTTACAATTTCCTTTCTTGAGAAGAGAGAGTTTACTAGCTAAAGCTGTGCTAAATTATGGAAGAGAAAATCAAGTGCTATAATTGTGGGTGTTTATCACAGTTACAGTTTTTTTCTATTCATAGAAATTTGATTTGAACAGGGTAAATCTGTGCCCACAATACAAATGAGATCATCTTCAAACAAAGTAAATGAAAGAGGCACTTTTTATGGCTTTGTTTTATAACTGCTCTTGTTTGAGGAGTTAGTCTTTCATTCCATTTTTTCTCTTATACCTTCACGTTAAATCAAGCACAGTATAGTATAACTCTTCAATTAAAACAGGGTTCTTTGGGTTTTTTTTAGTAAGAAAACATGATAGAAAAACTTGACTGACCACTAGTAATGGTAACTGATTTGTGGAACAGATAGGAAAAGCATTGAAGGATGGTGTAATGCCAGCTAATGTCTGTGACAGCATTCTGTCATTGGTACAGTGAGAAGTCCCTGCAGTTTAATTTTTTTGTTGTGGTAGTCCAACAAAAGTACTTCTCAGAAAGCCCAAACACCTTAACACCATCCGAATAACATCCCTTTTAAAGAGCTGGACCTTTCCATCAATCTGTTCCCCTGTGAGGGAAGCTCTTAAATGGGAGAGAGCTGATGTACAAACCCATGCTCAGCCTGCTGTGTACTGACTGGTGGATGGATAACCAATCTGTCAAAACCATGCATGCCAGGGAAAGGACTGTGCTAAAATGTGATGAACACAAGCTATATTCCATTGAAAGATGAGAAAGGATCAGTTAGCTTCCTCTGGGGTTGGGAAATTGGGCTACTGGCTAACTAGGGCTATTGAACTATTAGAGCCCTTGCTGTCTTCCCCAGGTCGTTTTTGCAGCTAGCTTGGTAGGCAAAGGCAACAGGAAAAAGCTGGTAGGAGGCATGTAGAGTCACTTCCTCACTTCACCAAGCCCCTTACTCTTTCCCTTTTTCCCCTACTCAGAATGCAAGTAACTTCATCTGTAAACATTTATTCAAGCTCGTTCTTCTGGGATTGGGAAAGAGTTCCCAGCTGGGTAGAAACTTGCTAAACCTTCAGGAGGAAAGGCAGCGTATGCTCAGTTTCTAAACAAAGGCAGTTTCTTCATTTTAGGGTAAAGGGACACAGGCAAGAGATTTTTCAAAACTCTTTTTGTTGTGTGTTAGCTCGAACCCAAAATGTTGTTACTGGACTGCCTATGGTTTATTTGTCTGGCCCCCAAACTCGAGCTCACTTGCCACATTTGACCTTCTACCTTGAGGAAGAACAGGGATGTCATCATGTGCCCAAAACATTGAGGATGCTGGGAACCAGCAGGAAACTGGGAGAGCATCACAAATAGGGCTGCAGCAGGGCTCTGGGAAAGCCCTGTATTCAGTCAGGCCCTTGAATACCCTCCCAGAGAATCAGCATGTGCAAAAGCTCTTTGGAACAACCCAGCAGCCCAATTCTCATTTTAAGATGATTACCCAGAAGAGCAGGAGGTGATAATAGCTGGGTGACAGATGAAAAAGCAATAAAAGTTTCATGGGACCAGGGAAAGCTGAAAACAGAGCATGACTCTAATCCCTGGGCACTCCTATTCACAATTGAAAATAGGAGATGGCAGCCCTTAATTTTCTGAACCCTGATCTCTCCCGTTTGTGCATTTTTGTTGGGGGAGAAATTAGGCTCCATTAGCACTTGGATGTGCCACTATTTTGCTGTAGCCTGTAAAGCTGACTACAGCATACATGAGGACAGCTTTACCTCCTGGGTTTCGTTTGTCTGAGATTGCCTGGTTAGAAAGTTGCAGGTTTCCTTTCAGTCCATCACAAGAAATTATGCGGCGGTTGGTGCCTTAGGTTGAGGAGAGCAGTCATGGCAAGAGTGCACATCTGCCTCCTCTCTACCCTCTCCCACCCAAGGAGCTGCTGTCTGCTCTGCCTGCACTGATTCTTGTTGGCAGGACTTTAACCCAAGGTGACCTCTGCTGTCTGAGGGAAACTCTAGTGTTGCTTTTCTCTGTTTGTTTTTTACAGATGGTAAACATATAAAGTGTACCATTTTTCTAATTTTGCAATCACTTGTATGCTAGGTTGTGAGCTATTCACTCATAGTTTCTTGTTCTCACTATTATCTGATACAATGCCTCGTTTAAGAATGCTAGAGGTTGGAACTAATGAGAAGAAACTGTATTTTAAAATGAAGACAAGTTACTGCTTAGTCTGCTGAGATGGGAGCCTAAAACACTCTTCTCTTTCAGTTAAAAAAAAATGCCTTTCAAACAAATAAGGAAACTTTTACTTATTCGGTTTTCTTTTCTGCAGAATGTCCCTCCCTGACTGACCCATGCTGCTACACTTGTGTTATAAATCATAGCCAGAGTGGGAATATCAAACTGTGATATACAGCTCTATTCAAATCACACTCGCTTTTCTACCTCTGAGGAGCTTGCTTGTTAGGGAGACATGTGAGTTATAAATAGGATAACATGTAACAAGGTTCATTGCAAAGATATGCCAGAAAATATTTTCACTGTGGGGAGAGAATCTAAAAAGAGCCTTTTGATTTTTCTACATTCCTTCTACCGTTTCCAGACCTGACCAAAGACTCAACCAGGGCAGTAGGAATCAACTATTCTGGAATTGCTGCTTCTTTGGGGTAGTTTCCCCCTCACTATCCACATTTTGTGAATCTTGACAGGAAGGATGATCTCTTGCTCTGTGTTGGCATTGTGTCAGTCTTAACTGCTGCCTTGCCTGTGGTCTCCCAGTGCTGCTATAGTCTCCCAATTCCACATACTCAAAGCAGTCCTGCTACTGTTGAATGCAAAACTGTATCTTTATACTACTAATAGATCATTCACAACATTGTTTTTCTGAGCTTTGGAAAATTTTCGTGTGAAGCGGTAAATAGGATAAGGGAACTACAGAAAGTCCCCTAGATCATCTGGAGATGTGAAGGAAGTAAACATAAATCATGGAAAAATAAAATCTTAATTTTTAATGCTTTTCCTTTTCCTGCTTAAGTGATGGATTTTATTCCTTCTCCTTAAAGTTCTAGTGGCAGTCAGCTATTACACACAGCTTCCATTAGGAGAACATACTTTGTTGCTATAGCAATTCTTCTCACAGATATTTTATTGCACTTAGATGCTGCTGGATAAAAAAAAATAAAAAAAAAAAAAAATAAAAAAA